>BRZM01000340.1:163885-216964 GCA_033238685.1 Lates japonicus
ATCGGTATGCGTTCCAATTTACGTGTTGCTAGACGGGAAAGAACAGCTGATCGTGACTGCGTTCTTCAACCTGAATAAAGAATAAAAAGATGTCGATCAAATCGTGATAAATAATCAGATCATCCTAATCAATGATCAATGACTTTTGTCAACCTGTTGTGGATCATCATAATATCAGCCTTCTGAACTCATCAAATGTCAACTCAACATTATACACCTATTTCATATCAACATGATTTAGAACCTACTGCTGACCTCAGTCAGTAGACAGCCTCAAGTCTCAGTTACAGTTTGGACTCTGATCCATCAGACAGGATCTTCACTCCCACAGATCCTTCGATTTATTTCTGTTTCTCAAGGTCCAGTTCTCAGGTGGAGGTTGGACTTTGGAGGCTAGAGCCGACACAGTGGGTCTCTGAGAGTCCACAATCAGTGAGTCTGTGATCCAGAGAAAATATCAAATCTATTTACAAAAATCAGTTTGTTGAAAGCTCAAACTCAATACATCTGATGATAAAACATGTTATAATGTGATGAACATCTGCTCTTTTCACATCTGTGGTTCAGACCATCTTATTGTATTTGACGCGGACAATAAATTCTCATCTCTCTCTCAGACCTGCAGGTTTCTTTGGTCTTTGTTTTGAAAAATCAGTCGATCTTTGGATTTGAACTCTAGCTCAAGTGACATCCTTGAGGACATTTATCGAACTTCACTCAGCTCCTCTGGAGACACTAAAAAGGCTGCTCAGTTACGTAAACTCCTAACACCTGAAACAGGTGGAAAATCAATCAGAGTTCCTTTAGTAGATTTATAGGTTTGACTCAAACCAAAAGGTGATAAATAAGTTAACAAATAAATAGAATCTAACAATCATTACAAATAAACAGTAGTGTTTCAATAAATTAACAGCAATAGCAGCCTGATATTTGTACTGTAAAACTAAGAACAATGAGAACAGTTTAACTCTGTATATATCTGTATCTGAAGAACTAAACTACTAATCTCCACTGACTGATGATGTGTGGTGTATCTGGACTCACGAGCACTTCCTGCAGTTCCTCACAGCTGGGATCAGTCTCAAGTAGTCCACCACTACAGCGTCTTATGCTTCTTCAGGTCCAACTCATCAGGAGCCTCCTCGACATCTGCGGCATAGGCAGGCTGAGCACTGGATCTCAGAGGTTCTTCTTTGATCTGTTCTCTGACAGGAATCAGTCCTGATGGACTGAGTGGGTGAACCATCTCCATCGGACAGTGGAAGATGTTGATTAGCCTTCTGTCAGGAGGATTTCATATTCCTTCTTCGGAACTGTTGATGGCTCTGATAAGTTCTGGACTGTTCTATCTATTGTGGACCTCCTAAGTCTGGTTGGACTCCAGAGAGAGGCCATGAAGGAAGCAGACAAACAGGTGGGTGTGTTTGCTGAAAGTTTATCCATGACTATCACCCAGAAGACGTAAAATTCTGGGTCACTGTTATCACTGTTTCAAAATCTTGAAACTGTCTTGAGGCAGACTTTGATTTAAGTCCAGTGTTCCCCGGTCTTCTCTGGAGTCTCTTCAGTGCCTGTGTTTCCTGTTGGTTGAGGCAATGGAAGATGTAATTTTACAATAGAAACTCCTGAACACTCAGATGAACAAAGCATTGAACTGTTTTCTGGAAAGTCACTCTCTCTTTTGAAGATCTGTACAAACTCATTTTAAAGGCCTCTGTCACATCAGACCACACTGCTCAGTCTTCTTGGTAGAACACGTTGTTTTCCCTTTCTCCAGTTGTTCAAGCGTAGCCTCCCCAACTTCAGAAGAACTTCCCCTGTCAACTCATTCGGCTCCCACCAGCAGATTCATCTCATGTCCTCATGGTGCTTGTTCTTCTTCCTCTTCGTCTGAACCAACGCAGGAGTGTGAGAACAGGTCAGTCAGGGTCTTGGTAGCTCCTCTCTGCTCTGTAGTCAACGCCTTGCTCCAGAACTGCGCAGTGATCAGAAGACTGGGACTCCACACGCCAGTGCTTGGAGGCTCCTGGGCTCTTGATGTGTGAGATGGTTCTGTTGGACGGCTCTGTCAATGAATCTCTCCTGAAGTATATCCTTCTACCTTGGGTCAGGCACCATGCTTCTGCCTGTCAGCACATGAAGGAGGATCTGATCAACTGCAGGAGTGGAAGTGCTCAGACCGAGCCGAGAAGCAGTTTCCCCTGGATGAGGTTTGTCAGCAGCTGGGTTGACAGTGACTTCGCGTCGGGCCCGGCCTTCCTGTTGAATCCAGTGAAAGTCTGCTTTCATCCAGGCCGTCAAAGATGAACGAACTTTACAGACAGCCAGCTTCTCTGCTGACCTTCTATATATTGGATGGAAAACGCCGGACATGATGAAGTTGTACTGCTCATCTCTGATCAGGTTCAGCTCCCTGGTAAAGCAAGATAACCAGCAGACTGACATCTTGGTTTTCGAGCCCTCTACTGATCCAAGGTAACTTCTGCACTGAGAAGGTTTTCCAACACCAAGCGGCGCCGTTGGTCAGAACCACTCTGATGTGTCTCATTGGTCAGAGTAGGCTTTGAGATGTCCTGGCACCTGATGATTGGAGCGTCATGGAGGGTCTTCTTCTTGGGAGGCTGTCTCCAGCTGCCTCACCTCATGTTGAGTGCCTCTTCACTCTATTCCTCCTTGATGTAGGCTCAGTGTAGATCCTGTTTGAGGGGAGGAGTTCTACTTCCTGTTCCATCAGTTCACTTCAGTCCTGCGTTCCATCTCCTCCTCAGACTGATCAGTCTGTCTGAAACCTCCTACAGACCACTATCTGCTCCAAAGACAACAGACATCCATTCAGTAAGTCTCGGGGTATTAGGTATTGTAACAGCAAAAATGGAGCCTTCGGTACCCCGCGCATTACAGATCACATTGGCCTGCAGTCAGGTCCTGGTCTGGATCTTTGTCACACTGGGGATGATCTCCTGATGGTCGTTCAGTCCCAGCAGTATGAGGTGTCACCTCTGCAGAACCAGTGTCCACAGCTAGTAGAACTGGATCCTTCAGGACGTCCTGGCACAAAGAACAGCAGGACAGCTGCTCCTCCTCACAAACACCACTCCTCCTCTTCTTCTCTCTGTGGAGACATTTGTTTACAACTAAACTGATTTGTTGAAACCATCAATAGTTTCTGGTTAGAAAAGCCAGAAGGTTCATCTTTGAAACGAGTATCTGCGCTGACACTGTACTTTCACATGACTTGTTTGTGTCATAGATCGCTTCCAAAGAAAGCTGCTGTGTGCCAGTTATCTTGGTGGCAACAACAACAATATTGGATGGTTTTTGTTCTGCATCGTGATGTTCCCATATCAAGAAATGATACAGGAAGTTCAAATGGACTCAATAAAAGATTTAAAATAAAAACATCAGTGTCTTCTCCAAAAAGTATTCAGTCTGCGCAGATAGTAAAGTCTTTGCAGGCCCTTCAGACATTTAACTTATGGTGTCCTCTACCAATCATTCAGGACCCCTGGAGCAGACTGATTAAGACTGTATCATCCAAGACTGAGAGATACTATCATGTGGTGCTCACAGGTCTGTTTATAAATAATATACAATAGGGAGACAAGACCTACCTCTGTGGAAACTACTGGATGACAGCCTTCTGGGATAAAGCACCATTAGCCACAACTACACCTGGGGCCTAATAATAGTTCTAGAATCAATATATTTTGTGAGTTCATTACACACAAGTTTACTATGGGTCTTCTTTTGGACAGTCCTCTTCATAGACGAACGGCTGGATCCTGGAGACTCTGCTCTCAAATCTGTATTTCAACCTCTACTGAAACACAAACATGTTTTATTCATATCAATTTTCATAAAATAAATGATGTAGCTGTAAATCCACAAACTACTCCTGTAGTATATGTACTTATCAGTCCTCTCAGTCAGATCCCAGCTTTTAAAGCTATGAGCGTCAGAGACACTTTCTAAAAAATATTGAGAGATAAAACATAAAATTCACAATAGCAACAAAGAAAATTAAGAAAACTTGCAATTGTCTGTAGTAATTGAAAATTTGCTGTATAAATTAAACATAGCAGTTCTTACTTTGTATTGAGGTCCGTTTCATTACTAAACTTTATAGGTTCCTTCATGGACAGTCATACCATATGAGCGACAGCTGGGATCACGAGACTCATCCTCCTCGCTCTATCCTCCTCTTCCTCCACACAATCATATCTTTGTTTAGTGGTCTAAGGAGGAAACAGTAACACTGGCTGAACCTCCACACACCCCAAAACCATTAATCTAGGTCAATTAAAAGTGCACAAAGCAGGGAAAGAGGAAATACCTCACATTTTCTAATCTCTCTTACCATTCTTTCTTCAGACAGAAGTTCACTCTATCTCTTCTTCTCTCTCTAAGTGCAGGAAAGCTGGCTCAGGAACTTCCAGCAGTAAAATAATAATAATGTTGTGCTCACTGGCTCAGCCTTCAGTTTCTCCTTCTGTAGTATGGTAAAGTAGATCTAAGACAGAGGAGTGAAAATATTTGATTTCAGTGGACCTGTAGGATGTTACATCCTCTATGTATTGTGTATTTGAACATTCTCACTTACAAAGGTCTTTTCATTTATTGTGCTTGTTTATAACTATTGATATTCTAAATGTTTTATACACCATAGATAATGGCCTGTGAATATTTGTATGTGATTTTTCAGATTTGGTTTATGTCACTTGTCTTATTGTGGCTAGCCACACAACAAAGACATATTTATGGAAATCCATTGGATATTTTCAAATTCTGAGACTCTGGGCTGATGGACTTGCAGAGTTCTCAAAGACTGGGAAAGCATTGCTTCCTTCTATTTAGTAACAGAAAAAACATATTTACAACTATTCCTCAGATTCAGAAGATACCCAGACTGCTGTATATTCTTCTCTGTCACTTTCTTTCCTTTTTCTTTCTAGTTTCAACCTGCGGCTGCAAAAGCTCTGGCGTGAAGCCTCTATGAAATAAAGAAAACTAAGGCGATGGTTTGGTGTTTTACTTAACCTGAATCTAATTCATCTGTGGATTTCCAACCAAAACCGCTGGAGAAACTTGAATCGGAGAGTTAATAAAAATATGCAACTGCATAAAACTAGTTGTTTATATTCATAGCTCTGTATTTGTTGATGTCTCAGCTCATTGTTGATCAGCCTGTACCTGCTGTAATTACTTCTCTTATAAGGTCTGTAATTAATGATTCACTTCTTTGATTAGTGGTGATGTAAAAGCACGGAATTGCATATTCTCCTGTATACACACCCCACTGCACAGTGCTGAATGATTGGGAAATTAATACAGTAGCAAACAGGTGCTGGAAGAAGTAATAACACTAACTTGTCTAAATCAACCTAGTTCTGTGCCATCCAACACAAACTCAATGTGTCCTCCTTGATCTTATATTATTAAATTTATTAGTAATTTAATAATTTAAAATCTTTATTTAGTCTTGTTTAGATTTCAATGTATATGCACTGGGCCATATAGCAATTAAAGGTCTAAAACTATTCTTGTAGGCCTGACTTTTACCAATAAAGTTATTAAAATTTAAATTAGATAAGTAACAGTCACTTTGGTAACAACTCCTCTTCCTCGTCTGCCATTTTGCTCCTTTCCAAGAAGGAGGACACTGGGAGGCTACGGGAATGTGGTGGTGCCGAATCACTGGGGCCCGCCTTTAGTTCCGCCCGCTGATTCATGGATTGGTGGAATATAGGTGGTCTGCGGTTACCATGGACTTTGGCATTGCTGGTATCAAGTGAAGACGCGTTTCGCTCATGGTTTTCATCGAAAAGTAGAGGAGCGAAGAGCGACCGGAGCGTCCGCTTCGTTATTTTCACTTAGTTAAAGCTAGATTAGCTTCTTACTTCACAGCCATAACTGGCCATTAGAGTTATGCAGAACAATATGGCCCCAGAGAAGAATCCCAAAGCCCACTCTAAAAGGTCAATGGCATTCTCTTCTTACTGAACTTATGACGCCTTGTATATCTTATGTACGTTTCCATTGATTTTCTTAGTTTTAGTCGTCCTCTATCCGCAGGTGCATATTTGAATAGCAAAAGCCGAGATGTTCGTGAATAGTTAAGATAAATTCCTCATTGCGACAACATACGACACTATGCACAACTTTGAGCTACAGTTTCTGGCTAAGCTCGCCCGTGGTCCAGTCACTCCTCTAGCAAAAGCGCGTCCTATAAGGCGTCAGGCAGCGGTGTTAACCAGCATTCAAACAAAATTTCATTTTAGTAAATATAATTTTATGTATTATACCTATGCCCCAGGCTGGTATTACATTGATATATTCGTGTTAATGCCTAACTCGTATTTTCTGAAATTATTTTGTACCGCCTGTGAATAATAGCATAATTAGCAAATTTTTTAGATGGAGTCTGGTTTTGACGCTCTGGGCCAGTTTAGCTATTCTTTTGCTAGCTGTCAGAATATCCAGGCCGGATAGCCCTAAACTTCTCATGCTAAATGATCACATTCCAAACAATGAGTGCTCTGTATTATTACAAGCATACTTGTCCAGCATTATCATGGAAGTAGCCCTGTAAATGATGCTAAACTAACTAGCTTGAATAAGTGATAGCCTACTAACAGTAGCTAACAAATTAAATATTTAACAGACGGCTGGTAGTGAATTTGGTAATCCTATGATGATTATGTATTTTTCACTTGAGTTCAGTTTGAAATTAGAGACAGACTAGTAAACCTCGCACACTCATCTGTTACATATACAAACCTGGCATGAGTTGGGATTTATTCCATAATAATAACACAATTTAATGAAGATCATTATTAATATAACGAGGAAAAATCAGCCTAGTATCAGAAGAGCATATCTGGTTTAGTATTTCGCACCATTTAACATCAGATGTATTGTAATATTTTACAGAATCCGGAATGAAATAAACATTGACAGTCCTGGATTTATCGCAATTAAAAGCAAACAGGAAAACTCTTTTAAAGTGATGAGACAATAACCTATGAACTTTTATTCATTTACTTCACTGAATTATCTTGCTAATAATCCAAATTTGAAATGCAAATAAGGAAGGAGGATGAGTATTGTTCTTATTCAAAATGTGGTGAAGAGACAGATTCATGTCATGTTGAGCTCCTTCAAGCTATCATATAAAAACTAAGCTGAAACTTCTCATCTAGAGGTATGTTTTACTCTGCATACTCCACACAGATTATATTTTTAAAACTGGGAATCATGAGTTAAAACTGAGAAACTATACAGGTAATGTTATCTCTTCACCTTACTCTTGTATTTTCAGACAGGTATAAATGTTTCATATTGTTATTCCCTCATTGTTCAGACTTCAGTTCATAGGGCTGACAGCTTGTGCCACTTTGACCTGTAAGTGAAGCGATGTTATAATGAGGTTATTCTGCCTCATTGAGCCACAGATCCTTTTGTAAATGTTCTGCTTACAGTGTTATTAGTCTGAAACACAGGGATGAATTCACGGTGCACTTATAAATGCCTCGGTGGTGATGATGATGCGTCTCTGGTCTGCTGGCACGGAGATCCCTGCATGACTGCCTTCTACTCTAGCAGTAAAATGTACCTAAGTGGTCACAGAAACCTATTTACAACACAGGTCAGAGCCTGCTAATACAGTCCTACAGTGATAGTACATTTCTATAGTCCAGACACAGAAGTTAGCATCAGCCTGGCTCCTCCACAAAAAGACAATGAGATTTTTTTCATTGTATTTTGGATTAACCAGAAAATAAAAGTTAGCAACTAAAAGTTCTAGTCTTTGGTTCGTTGATCAGTAATCTTCACAGATGAACACCACACTGTTCTGATGTTTGATAAATCAATCTCCAAGTAGCTAATGTTGCGACAGCTTGCTTTACACCAGGTCACATACGTCAGCGTCTCCACCACTAAACTTCCAACTGGTCATTTCAACAGCTCTGAGCTCTTCTAGAAATAGCACCTTCTTAGAGTTGGTGATAGTTTGAAGAAGTGGTAGAAACCTGTGAGCTGTAAAGGTGGACTGGTGGTGGAATGGGTTTTCATGTTAAGCATCTGGCTCAGTGTTGGGCACTCGTTAGCAACCACCTTTTAAGACACGTAAAAGCTTCAAACATCAGGAGTGGGGGATTTACTGACCCATTTTATGTCGGAGAATAAAACCTGAAAATGTCTTGAGCTTGTGTTAAAACCACAGACCTTATTTCAGACATTTAACCAACAGGAAGTGCTAACATGATAACTTACTTCCTGGTTTCAGGACTCAATCCTGCAGGACTCTGACAGAGACAACACCACACACTGCAGGTCTGTGTGTGTGTGAACAAACAGTGTCAAGGTTATTTGGTGGGTTATTCTGTCCTCTCTGGCATCTGACACACACACTGAGCGTCCCCGGGTTTGTCAGCTCTAATAATAGTATGGATCAGGTTCTGAATGGCCAGTAGACTTCAACAGCCCGTCACAATCACTGGGAGGAAGAGGAGGAGGAGGAGGAGGAGCTCTGTCTCTCTGTCTTTAGCTCAGTAGTTCACTCCTTTTCCTTATACTGTTATCTGTCTGCCTGTTTGGATGATCAGTCATTTGGAATATTTGTTCTTTCAGATTGTTTTTATCACTTTTCATTGCTTCACTGATGTTTTACTTTTACTTCTTCTTTGTGTAGTTTTCTTAAAGTTCCTGCGACCTTCCTGAAAAGTTTTAAATAGTATTTTTTGTCCTTTCATTTCCTAAAACAAATATTTGTATTTATTTTCTCGATGGTTTTTGTGTGACCCACCAGCTGAGACGGTTTGTCCTGGCCTCGCTGGGTCCTGTTTTTGGGCTCGGCTGAGACCAGAGAAGATCCATGCAGCGCTACCGCCAGTATGGTTCCTCCTCCTACTCCTCCTCGCCCTCCTCAGCTCCTGTAGAGGAGGTCCGCGCCGAGGAGGAGGTGTTTGAGGAGGAGCTGGTGGAGGAGGGAGAGCAGGAGACAGGTAGGATCGGTGTGTAAATCAGTTTGGTTCAGTTTGGGTTTGGTTCTTATCTGGCCTGGTTTGGCTCGGTTAGGAGGTGCTAATGAGGAGGAGGTGCCACAGACGAAGGAGGAGGTAACACCTGCTGTCTCTGAGACAGGTAGGGAGGCTTTATGAGCTTGGTTTGGCATGGATTGGTTTGGCTTGGCATGGTTAGTGGCTGTGTTTGTGACGAGTAAAGCTCGTAGCTGGATATCTGTCAGAGTTAGCTCAGTTCGGTTTGGTTTGATTTGGTTTGGTTTGGTTTGGTTTGACCTTGTATGGTGTGCGGCATGCTTTAAAACTTAATACATCCTGTAGCTGATTTTCAGAGTAAAAGCCCTCCAGTGAAGAGGCTTTTACTTATTAAAATGACCACAGGAAACATTAAGTGAAACTGGATCTGGGGAGAATCCTGGTTTTGCGCGGCATGGTTTTTGTTTGGCCTGGTTGAGCCTGTTTGGTTTATTTGACCAAATGTCATCAAAACATTTGCAGGTTTGGCTTTTTGAATGTGATTCCTCAAAACCACCTTGAAGGAATTTCCTCAGATTGGACACAGACGTTCACCTGGACTCAAGGATTAACTGATTAGAGTTTGGTGGTCAAAGGTCAAAGGTCACTGTGGCCAGGACTCAAGAATTCATGCACTAATTAACAACTGCAAGGTGGTGATTCTAGTTATGTCTGCAACCAAGAATGAAAGGCTCCAGCTGTGACTCACCTCACTCCTTTACTGTGCATTAACAGCACTTTAAATACACCCCCCCCCCCCACACACACACACACAGAGTTATCAGTTGTGTAACAGACATTAAAACCTTTGTAGACGATGCTCCAGTCCTTTTAGAGACACTTGAAGTGCTGTAACAGACTGAGAGTCTCATGAAGGACCAGGCTATTTGTGGAGTCCATCTTGAGCCATTAATTAGATGCAGTGGTGATACAAAAGCAGACAGCTGTTGTCATTAACTGCAGCCATTTCAGGCCTGAGTCCTGGAGGCCGAACAGTTGTTGTCATCTCTCTCTCTCTCTCTCTCTTTGTCAGGGTCATGTTGACTCCATGTCTCTATTCCTGGTTTCAGCCTGCTCTCTGCAGCTCTGCCATTTTGTTGTTTTCTATCCAAGTCTGTTTCTCAAGCGTTTTAATGTGTTTGTAAAACATGTTAACAGTCTGAGCTGGTGAGTGTTGTTAGTCTGTGTCTGACAACATTATGAGAGGATTCCTACAGAGACAGAGCTTTGTATTAAAGAGTAAGATCCTTTATGTTTAAGCAGAAACATCTCTGTATATTACTACCAGACTCCATTGACAAAAACAGGGATTTTACTGGGAGCTGCTGGAATACCACTGCCTCCATCTGTTAGTATGTCTGTGTTACTGTGTGACTTTCAGTGGTGGAAGAAGTAATCAGATACTTTACTAAAGTAAAAGTACCACACATTAGTCTGGTGGCTTTGAACAGAGTTTGTCCTCACGTACAAAGAGTTTTTCTGTCTAAGAGTAAACATACTGAGCAGCATGAATAGAAAAAAGAATAAAAACATGTTAAATGAACAAGCTGTAGATTTTTGTGCAGGAATTATATTATTCATTAAGTATTCATGAGGCAGTGTGCTCAGTATGAAGTATAAAGAATATATTAAAGGTAATACAAATCCAATATTACCATAAACCAGTCCTGTAGGAGTTCAGTTTACTCTTGTGTGAGTTGAGAAATAAAGACATAAACTGGTGTCACAGGTTTCACAGTGTCTCCTCTATCACACATTGTTTTCATTCCTGTGTTTCGTTCTCACAATGACTCACATCTCTCAGTGTCTCTAACCATGAACTGCCATCACAGGACTCCAGGAACAGATACTGAACTGTAGGCAATGACCACAGCAGTCCTCCTGCTTCATTCACAGTAAAACTAACCTCAACATGGACTCGTCTGTAGCCTGGGACTGACTTTAACTCCCCCTGTGTTCCATGTCCTCAGAGGCCAAGACGCCGCCAGTGGAGAGCAAGAATGGAAAGAGGACAGAAGGAGGAGGAGGAGGAGGAGGAGGAGGAGGAGGAGGAGATGCAGGAGGAGGTCCTAAATACTCCTGGTTTACCTGGTTCGTGGTCCTGGCTCTGCTGGGGGTCTGGAGCTCCTTGGCCGTGGTCTACTTCGACATTGTGGACTACGACAGTGTCATCGGTGAGTGAGGAGATGAGTTTAACAACCAGCACCTCCTTTTAACATGATGCTCCTGCTCTTCGCTCGTGTTCAGGTTGTTTATTCATTGATTTCACATCAGATAAACAGAGCGCTGCGTTCACTCCTGCTGGACAAAAACGTTTTACCCAGAATGAAAGCAACAGAGCAGCTGTCACTCAGTGTTAACTGGACACACACCTGTGGTCAAATGAACGGATTATTTCAGTCAGGTGACATTAGTGACGTTGGTCTTCAATCATTCATCCTGCTGCAGTTTGTGGTGTTTTTTCCAGTGGTTGAACAGGTTAGCTGCAGTCTTTCTTTTTGTTTTGTTCTTCTTTAACATCTCTCGTTCTGAATCTCAACAACAAGCAGAAGCTTTAAAAAGGAACTAAATGCAAAATCCAAATTCCTTGGGGAAGATATTTGACCAGGGTTTATTCTTTATAATAATTTATAATTTATTCTTTATCTGGCACTGGAAAACAAACCAACTGTCGGTCAGAGTTGTGAACTTTGTGCATCTGCTCTAAAAATAATAAGAAAACTAGGAAGTCTGATTCTACACAGAGACATTGAAGTGACAGCTTTCAACTTCTCATTGTGAAGTAGATATTGATCATGCACTGTAATGGCTGCAGGATAATGACACCATTGTGGTTAAGCTTGGTTCCCTATGAGCCTCTCTTTCACTCTGCAGCTCTGTCTGACACTCAGCTTCACCCAGGCAGAGGAAGTGGTGGTCGGTTGAATAATCAGAGTAACAGCGAAGGAAAAAGAGTAGGAGACCAAGAAGGTGAAGAGGGAGAGAGATGAGTGTGAACCTCAGTGTGAGTGAGCCAGGCTGAGCAGGCGGCCATGTTGCTAACGCTAGAAAGTTTAAGAACAAACCAGTCTGAAATGTGATGGAAGAAAAACTGTTTTATTTATCTGATATTTTCCTGATTCCAGTTGTGTTTTATTTGTTGTGTTAGAGCCTGGACACAGAAACCAAAGGAGAATCTCTGGTATCAGTTTACAAAGGGCTCAATGTTTTTGGACATAAGAAACAAAAGAAGTTAAAGAAAGTTTAAGAGCGTTTCACGAATAAGGCTCATTGTCTCTGGAAATGATCAGACTGTGTTGGCTTGAACACTGTGTAGAGATAATGTTTATCACACGTTTAATGATATCCTGTTCTGATTTCGTGCTTTTCTTGGCACGAAATGTCTCAGGAAATTCTGTTTTATGTCATGCAGACCCTTCAGAGTAAAAGCCTCCTAACTTTCACACTGGAGGACTTTTACTGTGCAGCTCTGTGTCTCCTCTGCTTTGTACTAATCCAGTCTTCACCCCTTCATCCTTCTCTTCCTCTTTTCTGTCTGTGTGTTATCTCTGCATGCAGCCAGAGCTAAGGAGTTTCACATGAACTTTTCTGAAGTTTTACAAGGTACGGTGTCAAGATCATTCAGTAATGTCACTATTCCACCATTTTACACTGTGAATCCATCAGAGTGAATGTTGTCACCAACAATAACAAAAGACGTGGTTTAATAAGGAAGCAGTGTGGCATCATGGGAGTTGTTGTCTTCAGGATTCCTTCAGGGGGTTTTTACCAGGAGCAGAATTCTCCTCAGAGGTCTCCTCCTCTCTAAAACAAACAGCAGCTGATTAAAACAAGTTCATGTTAAAAATGTGTTTTTCTGATGCAGTTTCTCTGAAAAAAGGATATGACGCCATTGACAGATTAAATTACAGATTTCTCTGCTCTACAACAGGACTAATGATGTCTGTCTGATCACTGAGTGGAAAGGACACCAGTGCACTAAACTAAGAACAAACTGACAGCAGTCTAATGATAGTTCTTCAAATTAAGACCATGTTTCACTGCAACTAGTTTATGGCTTTTTAGTCTAATATATAAAAACACATTTACTGACGTCTCAAAACAGTTTAAATAACATGTATGTATCCGAATACAAACCAGAAAAAGACAGAGAGTAAGAGAACAAGACAGAACCTAAAACCTTGTTTCATTGTGGTTTCTGTCTGAGGTCAAAATATGCAACGATGAATTCCCCTATCCCTTCCTGCTGTTAGACGAAATTCTGTTTTCATAATATATCATTACAAACATGCTGCATTTCCTGCAGACTCCTGGCATCCTCCTAAACATTAACCCATCTGTAAAACTCCGAAACTAAGCATTCGTCTGGATTCACATTCAGTTTTGTGGCTCCGGCGTCGATGTTACCGTCTGACAGATAGTCACGATCGTCCACCACATCCTTCCTCATTCTGCAGCTTCACAGTTAAAGCTGTGAAGCCTTCTTGCACTCTGATATACTGCTGTGTGCTATTAATATGCAGTGTGCTGTGTTCAATGCTCTTATCACTGCGTCTTAACCTGAACCATTTTGTTCAACCATTTTGCAAAATGACAGCTTTTATTGGGTCTTGAAGGTGCTTTGTTGTCCTTTCTGAGTAATTCCCTCAGTATAATAAAGTCTTCTTACAATCCCTTGAATACGTACAGTATATTTTGAGTATGGCTGCTGTGTAGGTCAGATAATTTCACCATATTTCAGCCATCGATTGAGCTTCTCCTCTTCGTCCTGCAGGTAAACTGACGGCCTATGACACAGACGGAGACGGAGACTTCGATGTGGAAGATGCTAAAGTTTTGCTCGGCAAGTCCACTTTTAATTCCTCTGTTACTCTGCCTGTTTTCTTTATGAGAGGCCTGAAAGATGTGGTTTGCAGTCGTGTCCCAGTGCCTCAGTTTTAAACAGCAATCAGTAACTTTTGATCACCTGTTTTGCGTGAAAACAGAAGTGGTAGTGGGAGTGAACGTTGAGGAGAGAGCGGCATTTTTTGTCAATGTTTGTATTTGTTTAAAAGCAAAATTAGTAAAAGCTAATAAGCTAATAAGCTTACTTCGTTTTTAGTGCCTGATAAAATCAGATACAAGAGTGCAGGTATAACATACTGTAGTCTTGTTTCAGGCTGCCAACATGAGACTTAACCCTATCAAATTAACTGCAAGTACACATTAACACTGAGTTGGTACTGCAAAAAAGCAGTTACAGTCCCTTGTCATAGAAATGTGTTTCATATATAAACTGTTAGATGCCTTTTTTTCTCAAGAATTGGGCAGAAAACTTTGCTGACGTTTGTGATAAGCACTTACAAACTAGTGCAGATGGTGAGGAGGAGTACGGCTTGGAAGGCACAAATCAATCGTACTGTACTTCAGGAATTTCTCATTGAATTTTTAACACAACAACTCAACAAGAAGATGGTTAAAAAAATCAAACTGGTTTGATATTAAGACGAACACTGGACTGGGCTGGAATACCAAATTTTACCACTAGATGTCAAACTTGACTCAGCAGACGCTTCTGGGTGGCACACGAATGGGTGTATATCAACTCCAATCCACTAGGTGGCAGTAATGCACGTCTGAGTTGGTTTGTCAACTGCCAATAAACTAAAGAAGAAGATGGAAGCAGCTCCACACAGTCAACAGAGAACTGTGCAACAACCAAACAAGCTAAACATAGTAGTTGTGTTGAAGTAGAAAGGCAGAGGACTGTCCTCCTTTCTTTGTGAATTCCGTCTGTCGCCATCTTGGCTCAGTTATGGCTCGTGTTGTCTCCCCAAACAAACATGAACTTTCTAGTAAACAGACACAATGCACACTATTCATCTCACATCTCTTCATGTATTTGTCGGCTAGATTTGGACACTCGTTGCTCTGTTAGTTTGTTTGTGTATCGTTAATTACACTTATTATTATTAATGCAATACAAGCTGGATTTGTAGCACCGTGATAAGTTACTGCTTCTACTTCTTCAGTTCATATCTTTTTTTTTTGCTCAGCAGTGGATTCGTCATCCTTAATAAAGTTTTAGATTAATAATCAACCAATCATGTAATAGAACTTCCTGTAAGTGAGGATTGTGGTGTGAAAACACCAGCTGATAAAATCTTGTAAGGAAACACAGATGTGAGGTTTTGTTAAAGCTTGAAGAACAGCAACAGGTGTGTAACAACAAAAAAGATGGCCGCCTCTGTTTGCTGTTGTAAAGCAGAGACAGGAAGTCAGGAGTCGCCTGACGAGGACAGAGACAGGAAGTTGTTTGTGCAATGTCTATGGATTCATCTGCGACTTTAACTCACTTTCTCTCTCTTTGTCCTGCACCATCATTCTTTATTTTTATATTTTATATTTTCGTTGCAGTCGTTCTCCACTCCTTCCTCCTTCCTTCTTCCTTCCTTCCCATTCTTCCACTTTCCTTTTTGATTTCTTTTCTTTCACCTCTTTTTCTTTTCAACCTTCCTCCTTTGTGCCTTCACCTTGTTTCTGCCTCCCTTTCTCCCTTTCTCTCATTTTCATCTCACCTCCTCTCCCCTCCCGTCTGTTTTTTCTCCTTCCTCCTTTTCTCTCCTCTCTCTCTTTTGGTCGACCAGCCAAAGATGGGCGGTGGTAGTCTGAATGCCAGTCGCTTGAGGAGGTTCTTGATATTTTAGCTGAGGAGGGCTCTGATTGGATCTATGACTATTCACCTTCCTCTATGTGTGGTGTCCTCGCCCATAGGCGGGGTGAGGAGGAGGAGGGAGAAGAGAGGAAAGAGGCGGCGTGACCAGCTACTAGGCGGGAGGAGGGCGACACTCCTCTGATGACGAGGGTCAAAGGGGTCATACTGGACCTCCAGAACCAGCCAGGACAGAGAAAGCAGAGCCACAGCCAAAAAGCAAGGCTCCTGGTCCCTTCTGACCAATGAGGACCAGAGCTGGGGCCGTACTGTAGCCCAATCCCAGCTGGAGGAGGATGAAGTGTTTATGCTAATATAGTGCAGGGACCTGATGTCTGGTTCCCACTGCCGGGACCAAACTGGGCGGACGGCCACTGATCCTTTACCCCTAAATCACAAAACTTTCATCCTTATTACTCTCTAAAAGATTTAATATCCTGAAACTATTGATTTGTTTCCCACCGTTAATCAAGATTCAGTCAGCTAAGTATCCTTAACGCCATGTATTGACATCTGTGAATTTCCTTGAACCTAGGATGTCTGAATGACCATAAACATGAACCTAATTTCCTACATATTTCAGCTCATTGACTAAATAACCGAGCTCTTTAATCAGTTTTAGATTTCTTTAGCTGTCGTTGGTTTCCATGAAAAATCGAAACTGAAACATTAGACACATTATATTTAGTTGTTATGTTGTTGTATGGTGGTACAGTTTTTAAACAAGTCAAAACAAATAAAAACTTTAGAAACTGGCACCAGCAGGCAATGACGTCTCTTGTTTGTTAATATCTTCTGATCAGCTGCTTCCTGATTGACGTTTCGTTCCATGTGACAATCCTGGCAGAGTGCTTCGGCTCTCCTCCGTGTCTGTCCGTCCAGTCTGAACACCTCACTACAGGAAAATCTGCCAAGATTGTTTTTAAAACCATCGGATAATCCAGACCTGATGACTTTGATCAGGAGGGGGACTGGGGCTGAAAAATCACCCTGAGTATCTTTGTAGTGTGAACAACGCTCGAGCCAACAACTTGAATAATATTTTTAAGGCTTCAAAGCTTCAGTGAGGAATCAACTGTGATTGTGCAAAAACTTCAACTTGGGGAGGAAGGGGGCGAGGACAACTTTAACTTTAGTATATTGGCATGCGAATTACTTTTGACATCCAGCCACGTTAGAAGATTAAAATTCATTTTAACAGCAGTTTAGGCGTCTCCGCTGACAGTTTTCAGGTAATTGCCCACGTCCCACTGGCGACGACTTTTCATGCACTGCTAGCGTGGCCGCCCTACGATTAAAGACTGATTAGCATCGACCTCTAAACAAACACAAAACAGATCGGTGCAGATGTTTTTTTCTCAAACGTTGCTGTACCTGTTTCATTTAATCCGTCATCAATTTAGTAATATAAATCCTCCATTGATGATTCAATATGGATTTAAAAAACAGTTTTATTAGTTGTGTTTGATGGCACTGCATTGATATGTCTTTTCTGTTCTGCTGTATTTCTGTAACTTTAATATATTTCGCTGTAGTAACGACCAATCCGCTCTTTTCTGCCTGTAAACCGCTGATAGTCACACTGACACATTATATTCGTGGACCGGTTCTACCAGTTTTCGTCATATTTATAAACTTTAAGCTACAGTTGATGTTGAAGTGCACAGTATTGTAAAAGTACTCACCAGTCATCAACAATGATGGCAGTCCCAGATAGACAGATGGTCACTTACCAAAACTTAGATGCTGGACTGGCAGTTCCAGGTACAGGTTGAGGTTGGTTAAACCCCGCGACCCTTTGGAAGTACAGGCCGCGGAGCCACGCTAACTATGACACTGTATACATCTCTGCTTTCCTGCGTGACACTATTCCCAAACACAGCAGCCCTTCGATAACTTCCACAAGTGTTGTGGTTCAAGCATTCCTCAATTTAACTTTAATTCATATAATAATTTAGCTCTGGAGCTTCATGTGTTTGAACCCTGACCCTCTGTGTTTGGATCAGAAGCTCATACAAATAAAGTGTGAGATTAACACTGATCTCCAGCTGTTATTAATCAACAGGCGTCCAATGGATTGATAGTTTTCATTAACTGTACTTTGCTGTCTGTTGGTTCCAGATAGAGAAAAAGAAGTTAAAAGGTCCTGTTCTCAGGAGAGACGAAGACTAAGAAAGGTACAAGTCCCACAGCGAGGTCTGTTTGTGCAGTCTGCATCTGTTTATCGCCGATGAATCTAACGATGAATCTGTTTATCTCTAGAGGACAAAGAAAGAGGTGAAGAAGGTAAAACTAAAGGTATCGTCCCTTTTGGGATTTCCTGGTGTTCCACACCACGCGCTGTAGAGGTTTGCACATGTGCATGCAGGTAACAACGATTCATTCAACATGTGTGGTAGACACCGGTACATGCTGTGTTTTGGTGTGATGGTAAACGACATCTAACGCACAAAACTGCATCTTAAGCCATACGTGTCTAATTAATGTTCCTAGTGACTTAAACTTTGGTGTGTCTCAGGGTGTGGCTTTAGACCGAGTCCTTGATGATGAGCAGATATTTACAGAATACACAGGTTCGGTTGTAGCAGCTGATGACAATCACCAGTTTAGTTCCTCTAATCTTCAGGTTAAACAACCTGCACGCGTATTTAATTCCTCTTCTATTTGTTGTGGAAGTAAAATAAAGTCAGTTTCATCTACATTTTCTAATCTTATGTTATTTCTATGATGAATCTCTCCTCAGTATATCTGGCTGTATTATAAGCGTCTAAAGTCTAAAGATCTCTGTTTATCTCTCCATTTAGGAAGCATTTGGTGATTTTGGTATTTGGAAACACAGGGTAGTTATCACAGAACAAGTCAAACTAAGTTGGGAATCCTTAATCAACTGATTCTCGAGCCCTGAGAGCTGAACTCTATGTGATCAAAGCTACTCCGCTCCTGCCTCTTCGGGTCCTGGTACAGGTCACTAGGCTGCCTGGAAGTCAAAATGTGGATTAAGTGTTGTGTGGAGCTGATTGTCTGCTGTGGAGAGTTCTGTGATTCGCCTGGTGTGATGGTTTGACCATTGTTGATTTTCGGTAACAAACACTGTGTGTTTGTGTGTGTGTCGATCCTAGAAGAGAGAAGAAATTGGGAAAACACAGAGATTAAACTCCCCAGGTAGAGTTCTGATCCTCTCTATGTACAGGTGTAACGGTGGTTTAACCTCTCTCTGTTACTGAGCTGTTCCAGTAAACATGAATCTGACAGGCTGTTTGTTCCCTTCTTATTGTCAGAGGAGGAGCAGCTGTTAGAGAACACAGCCGGTACTAAAATCCACCGTCTGCGTCAAAAATAAGGTTAATGTGTATATAAAGATGGACGACGAGACAGCTCCCCACAAGTGAAGCAAAAATGATCTGGTTGTTGGCTTGAGTACAGACGGTTTCTGTCATTTTTAGGTCATTCCTTTAATGCTGATTTACGTTTGATGCTATAAAGCATCATGATTGATAGCTGTGATTGGTCAGGTGAGTGTATCGGGATATGTGTCGGCCATCTTTAGTTAGAGTCAGTAGTTTGACTGGATATGTCTAAATATATTTTGATCTCAGTCCAATGATCTCACCCATTGATTTTAATGATAAATTACAACCTGTGTTTTACCATATTTGCACAGAATGTTTTTTTTGCACCTTGCAGACACATTAATCATTAATCATTAATTTTACTAAACATTAACAGGATAGGCCAATATGACAGTATATACTGTGAAACTGAAACCCTAAAATTAATTTAATCACAATACATGATATTGTGATATATAATAACAGTTCTAGTAGTGTAAACCAGTACGTTAATCAATACCAGACTCCATTGACAAAAGCACTAATTTTACTGAACAGAAGACAGGAGCTGCTGGAATACCACTTCCTCCATCTGTTACTTTTACTTCTGTAAAGTATCTGATTACTCCTCCACCACTGAAAGTCACACAGTAACACAAACACACTAACAGATGGAGGCAGTGGTATTCCAGCAGCTCCTGTGTTCTGCTCAGTAAAATTACTGGTTTTCTCGATGGAGTCTGGTAGTGATATATAGATTAAATGATTTATCAGTTTCTGGCTTTTGCCCAAATATCGACAATGTCAAAGTTGTATGGACTTTTTGTGGACAAGGGACACATGAGATCCCAGACACTGATAACATTTGGGTTTTGGCCAACTGTCGACGTCTCAAGGATCTGATCTTTGGAGAGCTGTAGAAATGTGGTGCATTTTTAACACTTCCTTGGCTGCTGTGTGTCAGTGCTTTAACCAGTTGCTGCAAGCTTTCACTCAAGCCTGTGGATGATGATTTTTTAAATTAAAAATCCCACCTTCAACCTCAAACTTCAGACCGTCCTGTCCGAGGCCTCAGTATGCGCTCGGCCCTGAAAGAGGAGCTGAGGATGATCCACGAGAAGATGGAGGCCAAGAGGATCGCTCGCATCGCTCTGGCCGAGATCAGGGCCTTCCTCGCCGAAGAGGAGGGAGGAGAAGGAGGCGACCTGGGCGCTGAAGATGAAGGCGCTGGAGGCTGCTGAGGAGCAACTGAGGGAGGAGAGGAGGAGGAAGGAGGGAGGCAGAGAGAGAGAGGAGGGAGAGAGAGGAAAGGAGAGGATGGAGAGAGGGAAAGGATGGAGAAGAGAAGAGGAAGGAAAGAATAGAAAGGAGAAGGCAGAGAAGAAGGATGGAGAAGGAGGATGGAGAAGGAGGATGGAGAGGAAAGGATGGAGAGAGAGGAGGCAGAAGGAAAGGATGGAGAAGGAGAAGGCGGAGAAGGAAAGGATGGAGAGGGAGAAGGAAAGGATGGAGAAGGAGAAGGCGGAGAGAAGGAAAGGATGGAGAGGAGAGGCAGAGGAAAGGATGGAGAGGGAGAAGGCGGGGAGGAAAGGATGGAGGGAGAAGGAAAGGATGGAGAAGGAGAAGGCGGAGAAAGAGAGAGCAGAAAGGGAGAGACTGGCTCGAGAAAGGGCAGAAAAAGAGAGACAAGAGATGGAGAGACTTGCCAAAGAAAAGGAGGAGAGGGAACGATTGGAGAAAGAAAGACTGGCGAGGGAGAGGGCTGAAAGGAGGGATAGAGGCATGCCAAAGAAAGGAAGATAGCAAGGGAGAAGGAGGATGGAGAGAGAGAAGAGGCGGAGAAGGGAGACTTGAGAAAGAAGGATGGCCAAAGAAAGCAGAAAAAGAAGGATGGAGAGGGCATCGCCAAGGGAAAGGAAGCGAATCGCCAGAGAGAAGGGCGTCAAGAAAGAAAGAGCAGAAAGAAAGGATGGAGAGGGAACGCATCGCCAAAGAGAAGGAAAGACTCGAGAAAGAAAGGATTGCCAAAGAGAAAGCAGAGAAAGAGAGGATGGAGAGAGAGAGGCAAGAGAAAGAACGAATCGCCAAAGAAAGAGCAGAAAAAGAAAGGCTGGAACGAGAACGCATCGCTAAGGAAAGAGAGAGAATCACGAGGGCAGAAAAGGAGAGACTGGAGAAAGAAAGACTAGCCAAAGAGAGGGAAAGGATGGAGAGAGCAGTGAAAGAGAAGGAGGAGAGGGAAAGGATGGAGAGGGAACGCATAGCCAGAGAGAGAGCAAGAATCGCTCAGGAGAAGGAGAGATTAGAAAGAGAAAAGGTGGCAAAAGAGAGAGCAGAAAAAGAGAGGGCAGCAAAAGAAGAGAGGGAGAGGATGGAGAGAGAACGAGTAGCAAAGGAAAGGGAGAGAATCGCCCGGGAGAAGGAGAAGGAGAAGGAGAGGATTGAAAAGGAGAGACTAGAGAGAGAGAAAGCAGCGAGGGAAAAGTTGGAGCGAGAGAAGGCAGAAAAGGAGAGAGCGGCGAAGGAGAAGGAGCTGATGGAGAGACAGAGGCTCGCCAGAGAGAAAGCTCTGAGGGAGAAGATGGAGGCTGAAAGGCTGGCGAAGGAGAGAGCAGACCGAGAACGAAACGCCGCAAAGACTGACGTGAAGAGGCAAGAAATTCTGGAGAGGAAATCAAACACTTCCCAGCCGAAAGCTCAGAAGGTAGAGGAGAAAACAGAGAGAGCGACGGCGGTCAGGAGAGAAAGGAGTGCGATAGAGGAGAAGACGACTGTGGGCGGGAAGAAGAAATGAAGAGATTCAAAGTTCCTGTCTCATAAATGGTGCTAGAACTATAATTTACATATGTAAACTGTGAGTTATTTTTATTACAGAGCAGATGAATTCTTACCTCACACAGTAAGGTAACAGATTTAAGAGGAAGGTTAAAGAGTAGTTCAGTGTTTCCTGCCCTCTCTGGTTGAAAGAGGTCAGAAGTTTTCCACCTGTGGTTAATTTGCTCACACCTGAGTGAAGGTTTTGCTCGTTTACATGACACAGCAGGAGGTTTTCCAGCTGTAATCACAGAAATCATCTGTAAAAATGCAGCTGCAAGCGACATATTCAGAAAAAATCATTGTTTATTTTACATTTTTGACTTAAAGGAGCTTTATGTAAGTTTTTGCTATCGCTACGTAGCCAACATTAGCATTAACTTACCAGTCAGAGTTGTCTTCAGCGGTGGAAAGCAAGTTAGCATGCTAACCAGCTAGCCCCGGCCCGTCCTGTCTCATCACTTTCTGATAGCGACTCACTGTAGCGTCAATCTGCCCTGAAGAAGTAGCGCAGCTCAGAGGACGTACTCTACCCATTTCAGTGTTGACGTTCTGATGCTTGTTATTCTTACCGTGGTTCTCTGATATTCTGCTGGTGCAGTGATTTGAACATTTTCTACTTTTGCGCTCTTAAAATGTTGGAAAAAATAAAACTGAACTGTGGTGGAGCAGATGAAAACAGGTGCCCAGGCTGGAAAACTGTTTGTTGGAAGCGTCTTGCTTCAGTTTGCGTGTCGGCTTGACGTAACTGCAGAGATTTAGTTTTTAGTTCATTTAGTTTGATATTGATGAAGAAAATATGAGAAGCATTAGGTGAAGAAAATAAAAATGATGTGAGTGAAAACATGAGAGGACTGAAGAAAACCACATGATGATCTGTTTGTGCGATATGATACACGATCACCCTGGTGATGTTTAAACCACATTGGGATGAAAAGAACAAGAGTTATTCTTGATGTGTACTGTGAGTTTTTGCTGCTGATCTGTCGCTGCCTTTTTTGGTCAGATCTTGTCTTGCAGACATTTACTTTAATATTCAAGAACGGCTTTACATGCTAAGAAACCTGGAAACAAATCTGTTTACAGGAGTTGTTTGAATTAATTAATCATCAGTTTATCTTCTGCTTTATGCATCTTGTGTCTCCAGGACACGGCTTCATGCCATTTTTCCTGCTGTCATTCAGCCCAAAGTACGTCCCACCAACACTGAAATGATCCTTAAGATGTGAGAACAGCTTTTAAATAAATCTTGGTTTTCAAACGTAGATGTGTTCGTCTTCCTTGTTGGTGTAACAGAAAAATGAGATTGTTCTTGTTTAATCTCTGTATCTAAGAACGAGTAATGAACATCACATCCCCTCTTCCTCTGTTCAGTCCTATCTTTGTTCGCCACAGTTTCCTCCTCCGTTCACTCTAACTCTGGTCTTATTTCCTTCCTCAGAAATGTGACCTCCTCACAGAGTTTGTTCTGCTGCTTAACACCAGAGAAGTAAATGTTGAAGAAGAAAACTGAGGCACTGAGGCATTTAACTGTAAACCAACATCAGTTTTGCCTAGTTTTTTCCCTTGTTATTTTCCTTCTCATGCTGTTTTTATGTTTTTCTGTGTCCGCTCTTTTAAAGCAAAAAAAACATGTTCCCATGGAGCCACATCCTTGTTTTTCACCAGTCCACCTTTACAGCCTCGTTGTGTTTCTACTCACGCTCTTTCAAACTCTCACTAACTTTCTAAGAAGAAAGGCTTTTTTTGTAGAAGAGCTCAGGCTAAATGGGGAAATGACCAGTTGGGCCCAGTGGTGGAGACGTTGACGTCATGTGACCGTGGTGTAGTTGGTTTATAGCCTAACATTAGCTTGGATTTAAGCTTTGTAGAAACAAACACGTCTGTTCTCTAAATGTTATTAAACCTGGAAATCGTTGTGTTTTTAACCTGATGCCTGATTTTTACACTTGAACTTTTTAACCACTGAACAGGCCTGAAGGAGGCAGGAAGAGCAGCTGTGAGAGACTCACCTGAGGAGACAACAGGTGAGGACACACACATTGTGACAGAAGTCGTCCTCTGGGTCTTCGCCCTGACACCTGAGAAAACCAGCCGACAGGTGTGAGACCTCGTTCCCATCCCCGAGGGCGCGTCTGCCTCACCTGAACGTAACACTGATCCCAGCTCTGTGTTACACCAACAAAGACTCACACAGACAAACTGAGGCTTTAAATCAGCTCCACCCTGATTCACTTTCACACACACCCAGTATGAAGGTGTTTGGGATTTGAACGTGTGATCTTTAAGTTACAGTAGCGCTGAGATAATTAGCTGAAGTTAACTCTTATTTATCAAGTAAAAATACCAAACATTAACTGAAACATTTGCCGCTTTTCTCTCTTTTATATGGATTTAAATGTCAGATGTAAATTTTAGACTCAGTACAAATTAATTTCACTATTTTAAGGAAAACAAAAATACGGATTCAGTTAAAAGGATTCAGATTTACAGACTAGAAATCCACATGATTGAATATTAAATTTGATGAATAAAGTATTAAAATCCAAATAATTAAAACGTTTAGGAACCTGGTGTCTGGACAGGATTGGTTGATCAGGGGATTCTTTTTCATTTTTCTATTTTCTGGTGTTTTACAGACAAATTTTTTATTAAAAACAGACTCAGGAATCAGTTGATAGTTATAATAATTATTCATGACAGATGTGTGTCTCTGCTCTGCTTCTTAAACCTCAGTTTTTTAAGTAAATACATTGTTTACATTATTTTTTTCTATCTTACAGTTATTCCTGCACACAAACACATCAGGAGCAGTTTGTGCTCCTGCTCATATTATCATATAAATAGTTTAGTAAAATTACTAAAATTATGAAAGAAAAAAAGGTAAAATTGTCATGTTTTATTGCTTTTCTTCGTCCTCAAACTTCCCAAGTTTTAAAGAGCGAAGAAACCAGTGAGCCTGTGGCTGAAACACCAGAGCTGCAGGAGAACGAGCCGACGTCACCTGAGCCTCCGACTGCAGAGACTGTGTCAGGTGTGTGTGGTGTATACTTCAGTTTATTCTTATTAGAAATGACCAGATTGAACCACCAACCTTAGGATTAGTGGATAATCCTCTCTACATCCTGAGCTATGAGCAGTATTTCAATCAGCTCTGTGTTTTCTGTTAATAGCAGTTTGTTTCACATTAAATCAGGTTTGTGTTTCAGTAACAGAACGACTAATTAAACAGTGAAATTCACTGAAAAACAAAGATATGTTTGCGTCTTTTCTCCTCTGAGGTGAAGCAGATTTGTTCTGATTCTCCAACAGAGCAACAACAACAACTTCAGACTTCTGATGTAAATTGAACACAGCACTTTGTCTCCCCCTTCTGGCGGCGAGAGTAATTACAATCCAGAGTTGTTGTTTTTTTTTTTTTGTTGTTGTGTCCGTTCTTGTTTACGTAATATCTCAGTAACAACTCAAGGGATTTCTTCAGATTTGGTATAAACGTTCACTTGGACTCAAGGATGAACTGAGTAGAATTTAGTGGTCAAAGGTCAAAGGTCAAGGTCACTGTGACCTCTCAAAACATGCAACTTTGACTGTAATCCGTCCTCTGTACTCCGAGTATCAGAAACTTTTCTTAGAGTTAGAGGATGAGTTTGACGACAGAACCTTTTCTTTTTTGAAGTTACAGAGCTGATAACAGATCAAACTCAAAAATAAGCCATAAAAATGTTTGAAACTTGACAGAGAACAGTGAAAATTCAAATATCAGACAGAAACCACTTCTCTCTGTGCTGTATATTTCTGTTTTTCCTAATTTAGAATCAGAGTAATATTATCCAGAAGTGAAGTCTGATTTCCTCTGTTTGTCATTTTTAGAGAACGACCTCCGACCTGCCCGCAATGATGAAGGTATGTAGATTATAACATGATAACACAGAGCGAGTGAATGGATCAGTAAGTGACTGTATATTTCATATTTAAAGCTTCTCCTCTGTTTGTGCTCTGTAACTGAAGAAGCATAATCACAGCAGCTAAACAGTTGACACTGATGCTAAACTTGTGGCCTGTGATGTCTGAATGCACACGTTACCTTGTTTTGATCGCCCTCACTGCGATCGAACGCTGTGATCAGCTGATTGCCTGACATGTTGTTGAGGTCATGAGGGTAACGTTAACGGCTTCTGTCTGTGTCTGATCCAGTCTCTGGATCTCACGATGTGGAGTCTGAAATCCAAGGTTGGTGCTGCCTTTCACTGTGGCTGAGAAGCTGCTGCATGTGTCCTTCACCTTGTAAATTAACACGCTGCTGCATGTTCACTGTTTGTTATGTTTCCACATCTTTCTCTCACCATTTATTTATGTTTGTTCTGTATGTTTCTGTGCATTTTAATTCCAGGAAAATTGAATGAATCAGACAGTTTCAGGAATTTAACCAGGAGCTGCTGGAATACCACTGCCTCCATCTGTTAGTGTGTTTGTGTTACTGTGTGGTACTTTTACTTCACTAAAGTATCTGATTACGTCCACCACTGAAAGTCACAGTCAAGAAAGTCAAGTTTTTATCAATGGAGTCTGGTAGTGATGTATAGTGATGTGACAGTAACACAAACACACTAACAGATGGAGGCAGTGGTATTCCAGCAGCTCCCAGTAAAATCCCTGTTTTTGTCAATGGAGTCTGGTACTGATATATAGAGATGTTTCTGCTTAAACTAAAAGGATCTGGCTCTTTAATAAACTTAAAAGAAAATGATTGTTGCTTCAGGCCTCCATCATATCAGAGTCTGTCCTCCTCATCCTCACCTTCCACCTGCTCCCTCACTTCCTGTTTACCTGCTGCAGGTGTGTGTGTGTGCAGGTTTTAACTTGTGTGTGTTTCGGTGTCTCCAGCTGCCGTCCCTCTCCCTCCTGTGGTGGAAGACGACTTTGTACCAGGTCAGTTTCACCCTCCACCTTTTGTTCTCATAAAGAAATAAGCGTCAGTATGAGTTTGTTTTTAGTGATTTTCAGATGCTTTTTAATGTCAAATCTGTTATTTTTCCCCATGACATGTTAGTATTTGACGTCTGTGTGATCAGATTATTGATCTGTGTTTGTTTCAGATGATCCTCGAGGCAGCGTTCATCCATACGGTCCGTAAATCTCCCTTTACTAAATGTTTACTGTTTTCAGAATCATTCACTGATTGTTTTTTCTCGGTGTTTCAGAGGATGAAGCCAACATGATCGACACCACTGGAGGTGAGACTATTTTGTGAAGCAGCAGAGATCACAGCAGGATTAGAGTTGTTATGTTTGATACAGAGAAAAACACCTGATGATGTTTTGTGTGTTTCTCAGTGTTGGTGGAGGAGCCGCCGCCTCAGGAGAGTGTAGGTGAGTCAAACACTGTCGAGGGTTTGTAGTTTGAGTTGTAGGGATTTAGATTGAATCTTTAACCTTCATGTTTTCTTTCTGTTTTAGTGGAGGCTGGACAATATTTGACAAGCTCCAAATTCTCTCAGGAAGCAGGTACAGTCACTTTACCTGAACACACACCTGCTTTAGAAATGTTAAAGGTGTTTTTTCACATGTATTCTAGACGGAGAATTTGAAAAATTACTTTGGAAATTTTGTGCCACAGTGAAAATTAGACTTAGAATCTTTATTGAAGTGTTGTTTATTTCCTGTCACAACCAGTTGCAGAAGCAGAGAAACAGCCAGAACCAGAACCAGAACCACAGACTGAGACGCCTAAAGAGGCAGAGAGCATCCCAGAGTCTGAAGGTGAGGACACACCTGCTTCATCTGAGTTTTTGTGTCTGTGTTTGTAGGATGTTTAAGAATAAAAACAGCTGTTAAATTCTGAGTGTGAGAAGATGCAGGTGACTCTGTACGAAGGGACAGTTTGACTTTTCTGTGACCACAGGAATAAAAACATGACCTTCATCATGGAGCTGAAACAGCAAACACAGTAAAACAGCTCCATCTAGTGGTCGGAAGTCAGGTGACAACTTTGTGACAGATATTCAGAGGAACAGACAGATGTCTGTGATGTTTACTGATCATATTTATCTCACCTAAGTTGATTCATTTCCTCCAGGTGCCACTGTAAAGGATTTCCATTTCAGTGAGAGACTGATTTCTCTGAGAAGAGAAACTGAACCTCCTCACATGTTCAAACATCATTATATTTCATTAAACATCTGAATATAATGTCTGTTTTTCTGCCGCAGTGATGATGTTTCTCCTCATTTTTGTTTTACTAATCTTCTCAAACCAAACTCTTATCCATCTTTGGACATGGTGAATATTGATTATTGATTATTTTGAGTTTTATAAAGGTGTGATGTGTTTGTAAAATCTTTAAAATTATCAGCCACATTTTCTTTCTCTGCACTCATCTCGATAAATTCCCGTCATTCTTCATCTATAATCAAACTCTGACTTCACTGAAGAAGAGACGAGCTCCTTAAGTTCTCAGAAGTCATTTGGCCCGTACGGGGATCGAACCCGCGACCTTGGCGTTATTAGCACCCCGCTCTAACCAGCTGAGCTAACCGGCCACATGTAGTCTTTAAGTATTCACCCATAACAGACTGTGGTGTGAAGGTACATGGCTGCAGCATCTGTGATGATATAAATGTGAAATCAGTTTTTCCTCCGTCCTCGATCATCTTTCCTTTTTCTTTACGCAGCTGTTTCCAAACCAGACTCTTCTCCATCTTTGACGCTGTGAATATTAACTGTTTGTCTTTTCATGTGTTGCAGGAACAGCAGAGAAACAGGCCGAAGAGAAGCTCAAAGAAAAAGGTAAAACCTGAGGCGTTTTCACCAACACAACGCTCTGTATTTTATTCATATATATTAAAAGTCTCTTCCTCTTTTTCTCTGTCTTCTCCAGCGAAGAAGAAGAAACCAAAACTGTTCAATAAGTTCGATAAAACTATTAAAGCAGAGATCGATGCAGCAGAAAAACTTCGAAAGAAGGTAGAGACGTGACACTGAGACCTGTCTGCTCTCAGACAGTACAGTTAGTTACACTGCAGATTTAGATAAAAGGAAGCTGATGCATTTATTACTTTATTAGTTTCTTCATGTGTCTGTCCTCCCTCTGTGCGTCAGGGTAAAGAGGAGGAGGCGTTAAGAGCCTTTGAGACGCTGGTGCAGCAGTATCCACAGAGACCCCGCGCTCGCTACGGAAAAGCCCAGGTGCAGCACAGTACTCCTGCTCAATACTGCAGTACAGTGATGTAATACTGCATCAGAATGTCATGGTAATGACGATACGTTGGTTTGCAGGCGGAGGACGACATGGCGGAGAAGATGCGGAGTAACGACATGCTGCAGAGGGCGATCAACACGTATAGAGAGGCAGCCGAGCTTCCTGACGTGACCCCTGACCTCCTGAAAGCTACGCTGAAGAGACGAGCCGAGAGGCAGCAGTTCCTGGGTAACACTGATACTGATACTAGAGCTGATAAATACTTGTTTGAAGATACTTTGGTGGCACCTCATCTGCTCCCTAGTCAAGATGGCGCCCATTGAGACTAAGTGTAGTGTTTTATGACTTAAAAGTTGATTGGCCGTCTGAGGGGAGATGAACCCGCGACAGCGTTATTAACGCCACGCTCTAACCAGCTGAGCTAACCCGGCCATGTTGAGCTTAAATCTCCTACAACAGCTGGTGAACAGGGCCTCTGTGTTATTTACCTCTGATCGTCTGGACTTTGGTCTTTTAGCAGTGTTTGGTGATTTTACTGTTTCATTCTTCCAGCTTTTCTGAGTTTGATTCATGTTTTGTTGTTTTCTGATCGGTAAAGGATTTCAGCCTCTTATTCTTTATTCTACATGTTTGATTTTCTACATATCTCTGCTTTCTCAGTCTCATTGAGATTCACATAAATCTTTGTCTGCACAGAGTTCAGATCTTTTGTCTGGTTTGTTTCTTCAGAAGTTTTGCGCACAGGCAGATGATTGGTCAGTTTTCTGTCTTTCAGATTTGAGATCGGTCAAACTTCCTGATAGAATAACTGAACTGTTTTCTTTGGTAGCGAGTGGTGGAGTTAAAAGCTGTTTGGCCCGTACGGGGATCGAACCCGCGACCTGTGGCGTTATTAGCACCACGCTCTAACCAACTGAGCTAACCGGCCATGACCACAAGTTTTCACTCATCCTCATTGAATGGTAGAAGGTTCAGATTCTTGTCACCTGTTGAGTTTCTAAATTATGTGATTGTGTTTATTGACACCAAACTTCTCTGTAACTGTATTGAAGAGCTTCATGAGTGAGTGGGGAGTTAAAATCATTTGGCCGATACGAGGATCCAGACCCGCGACCTTAGCGTTGACCAGCACCCGCGCCTCTGTAACTGAGCCTAACGATAGCAGGCTGGAGGTTTCACCTTAAACCTTCAGGCCTTTGCTGATAGCTGTGTGTGTATTTGTAAGACAGAAGAATGAACAACAGGCAAGAGAAATTTAGTTTCTTCGTCTGATTCCTTTATAAGTTGTTTTTTTCTGTGACACTGTGTCAATAGTTTCGTCAGGATATTGGTGGTTTTGAATCTGTTGTCCAGGTCAAGATCAGTTGACGAGTTATCGTCGTCTGTCTTTACATGTTTGATCATAGAAAGGTTTGTTTATACGTCAGAAGATAAACTTTTATGTACAAGTTTAAAGGTTAAATGGTGAGCTTCTACAGATGTTTGGCCCGTACGGGGATCGAACCCGTGACCTTGGCGTTATTAGCACCACGCTCTAACCAACTGAGCTAACCGGCCACAAGGATGTAGCTATACATGACTATTTATACTTGTGTATTATTTCCTCTCAGGTCGGATGCGAGGGTCTCTGGCAACTCTGGAGAGGTTGGTCCAGCTCTTTCCAGACGACATCAGTCTGAAGAATGACCTGGGCGTCGCCCACCTGTTACTAGGAGACAACAAGGGCGCCAAGAAGGTCTACGAAGAGGTGAGTGTGCACTGTCGGCTTTGTTAACCTCACATGCTCCTTCATGTTTGTTTGACTCTTTCACTGATTGGCTGTCTGTCGTCAGGTTCTGGCGGTTTCCCCGGGTAACGGCTTCGCTAAAGTTCACTACGGCTTCATCCTGAAGTCAGAGAACAAGATTGCAGAGAGTATACCATACCTGAGGGTAAAAACACGTCTTTATGTTGTCATTCTGACTACCCTGTCTGAAGTCTTTGTGCTGCTCATATTCACATGTAAAAAAAAAACATGATTACAATCCTGGAAACACCTCCCTGTTCCTCTGCAGGAGGGTCTGGAGTCCGGTGAACCAGGGACAGATGACGGTCGTTTTTATTTCCACCTGGGAGACGCTCTGCAGAGGGTCGGAGACAACAGTGTGAGTAACAAACACAGATGTGGAATAATCTCTGAAAATGTGTGTAGTCCTGCAGTGTTACCCTCTGGCCACAAGCTGGTGCCAAAGAGTTTGATTAGGAGAAACTATTATATCCAGTTTTTCTCTCTCTCCAGGCGTATGATTGGTACGAGTTGGGTCACAAACGTGGCCACTTTGCCTCAGTGTGGCAGAGATCTCTGTACAACGTGAACGGACTGAAGGCTCAGCCCTGGTGGACGCCTAAAGAGACCGGATACACCGACCTGGTCAAGGTGCGCTGTCAGACTGTGTGTTTGCTTGTGTACAAGGAAGGTTTATGAGTATAACGTATTTTGTTTGATGTGCAGACGTTGGAGAGGAACTGGAAGACGATCAGGGACGAGGCTCTGGCTGTGATGGACCACAACACCGGACTGTTCATACCTGAGGAGGAAAACCTGAGAGAGAAGGGAGAGTGGGGCCAGTACACACTGTGGCAACAAGGTACACCCTCACAGTCTGGTGCAGTTGGAGACCTTCAGGTGAAGAAGTCCACAGTTAGAGCTAGTTCAGCAGAGCTTGTTGAAGACAGAGGGGGACGCTCCTGCTCTGATAGGATCTGGGAAACCAAATCAGAACAGTCTGGACTGAGACTGGACCTGTGCGGATGGTGGCGCCAGGCGAAGGGCGGCCTGAGGGACTGAGTTCAGACCAGAAGTCTCTGTAGACAGTGTTAGAACAGTGGATTAGGTTCAGGCGGCCATGTTTGGCCACCAAAGGAGATCAAGCAAATCAGTGCATTATCGGTATAAAAACAGGCTTTGGTTCACAGGTTGGACGGGACCTTCTCGACAAGCAGGCGTAGTGATACACACTATAATTCCACTTGTCTGTTAATGCTGATTTTGTTTCTGATGTGTTCGGGGAGGCTGAAGTAATGCCACTGTCTGAGGGGCGTCCCGAAGACCCTGCTCACTGCTGGAGAGGTATCCTGAAGCCTGAGCTGCAGAGGACAGGTGAACACACACACTCACACACTCACACATATTCTATTTCTGGAAATTATCTGAGCCGTTTTAGTTGTGATGAGCCTCATCTTTTCCAGACTTTTTGAGTCAGTCTGTAGTGAGTCTATTGGTCAGTCCTGATCGTGTTTAACGCCTCATTTTGTGTCTATAATTCTGATATAACAAGTTTACCCCCTAGTGGTCAGTTCAAGGAAATGCATGCCATCCAATCTCAGTCTAATATGTCGTCAAATTACAGATTTTTCACTGAACATGAGGCAATTTCAGATCCAAAAAACACATCTGAGATCACAGAGGTTCTCATAGAAAAGAATGGACTTACGGTCGACTCTCATATGTACATAGAACAATGTGGAAACGAGGCGTGTGAAGGTCAGTTTGAGGAGTTCCTGGCAAATAAAATCAAGTCCCCTTTTCAATCCAGACTGGACAGATGCTGTGTAGTATTCTACTGTAACAAGTGTCAGTATGTGGAGATTTGAAATAAAAAACTATCCCTTAACTCTCCCCTGAAACCCAAATCTGGGCTTTTACCCTCTGAACCTTTCAAACTAAAAGTCTTAAAACAACTTATCTGATCTGATTATGGGGTCGTTTTATAAGAAGCAGGGAGCTACAGATAAGCAGTAATCTGACTGTGTGAGTTCAGATGGTTTTAATCTGCCTCTGATTCCCTCCGTTATATGTTCATGTTTACATGTGTACATGTGTGTGTCTGTGTGTTCAGATTAAGTTCTCAGTGATGCAGCCTGGGACTCATGTGTGATGCCACACACTGGTCCCACCAACTGCAGACTGAGGATGCACCTCGGCCTCGTCATCCCCAAACAGGGCTGCAAGATCCGCTGCACCATCCAGACCAGGTACTGCACTCATCTCCCCCTTCCTCCTCCTCCTTCATCCACCTTCATCCTTCATCCTCCACCTCCTCACTTCTTTAAATTAGTTGCCCTTCCTCTCTCGTCATTAATTCTTCTGAAATCAAAGGATGTTTTTGACTTAGTGAAGTTGTAGTGTTGCTTCAAATCGCTTTGGCTGATGCAAGGATCAGACCCGCGACCTTGGCGTTATTGGCACCACGCTCTAACCAGCCGAGCTAACCCGTCCATCTTAGATGCTCCTCTGCAGCAGCTAGTGAACAGGAGTGTCCTGTGGTGTTGCCTGCTGATCGTCTGGACTTTGGTCTTTAGTGTTTGAGGTGATTTTACTGTTTGTTCTTCAGCTTTTCTCAGAGTTTGATTCATGTTTGTTGTTTTCTGATCAGTAAAGGATTTCAGCCTCTTATTCTTTATTCTACATGTTTGATTTTCTACATATCTCTGCTTTCTCAGTCTCATTGAGATTCACATAAATCTTTGTCTGTCTTGAGTTCAGATCTTTTGTCTGGTTTGTTTCTTCAAAGTTTCTGCACTGAGCTTAGAATCATCCTCAGTGAATGGTAGAAGGTTCCAGTTAACTCAGGTTTTTCTCAGATGTTTCAGAGTTGTTTAAAGGTTGGACTGGAGTTTCTAAATTATGTGAAGGTTATGTTTATTGACACTAAACTTCTCTGTAACTGTATTGAAGAGCTTCATGAGTGAGTGGGAGTTAAAAAATCATTTAGCGTCTGAGATCGAGACGCGACATGGCGTTAATAACTGCGCTCTAGCCAACTGAGCTAACTGGCCACCAGGCGAATGCTCACTTGATCATGCTGGACCAGAAAAACACGACTGTACCCCTGTTTGCCAGAGCATCACAGAGGTCGGTCAGGTGTAGGAGAATCTTTCATCACTGCTCTTCCTCTTCATTTTGTGTCTCAGGGAGTGGGAGGAGGGTAAAGTCCTCATCTTCGACGACTCCTTCGAGCACGAGGTTTGGCAGGATGCTGACAGCTACCGCCTCATCTTCATCGTGGACGTCTGGCACCCCGAGTTAACACAGTACCAGCGCCAGACTCTGAGCCCGATTTAGCCTCAGACCGAGGACAAACCGGGACGCAGACGGACGAATGTGGACCACAAAAACCTGGTGAGGATCTTGAATGATTCTTCCTCTGTGGATCAAACTGCTAAAAACACTGACTGCCTGAATCTGGGAGGAGTTTGACTGACAGACTGACTGTTTTTTTGTTGCCTTTTTTGTGGATAAACTACTAAAACTGCAGAGGACTGTCGAAGGACTGAAAATTAAAAAAACAAAAAGTCTGTTTTTTCTGGGTAATACTACTGACCTGACAGCCACCAAAAAACAACATACGGTACTTGTTTTAGCCCAGTTTACAGCTCCTACTGTCATGGAAACCTTGAGAGTATTATAGTGTTTTCTAGCTCTGAAAAACATTTCCAGGTGTGTTTAATTTTTCCTAAAGGTACAGAACAGTTACTGAGTCTCTCTGGTGTTACCCGTCAAGTTACGAAGATAAATTGTTAAATGAAAGTTGAAACACTAAAACATAGAACAGAAAAAAGCTCATTTACATTTTTGATAATGTTGCAGGAGTGTTGTTTTTCTCTGAAATATCAAATGTGTATGAACGATGAGAGAAGCCGCAAGTTTAGCTCAACCACTATGCATTGTTTCAGTTTATCCAGCCGGGTTTTCAGTTTCACTCTTTCATCACTTTTGCACAGTAACAAGGAAACGTAAGATGCTATAAAAGATGATTTATATTTATATAAAAAATACACAAAAAACTGCAACCACAAAAACAAAGTGTGTGTGTTTGTTTCTTTGGTATCAGGTTCAGTTCTTGTTCATTTGTTCCACAAGATTTTATCACATAACGTCTGGTGGTGAAATCTTGGCAATTAAAGTTTCATTGTGTACTTAAATTTGTAGGAAAATATACAGCAATGCTCAACATTTCATTAAAATGACTTTAGCTTTAATGGCAGAGCAGGGTCAAAATATCCACACTGTGTTACTGTGTCTTTACCTTTACTCAAGTAAAGTATCTGATTACTTCTTCCACCACTGAAAGTCACACAGTAACACAAACACACTAACAGATGGAGGCAGTGGTATTCCAGCAGCTCCTGGTTAAATTCCTGCTTTTGTCAATGGAGTCTGGTATTGATATGTAGCGATGTTTCTGGATCGTCCTCTTTAATAAAAAGCTCTGTCTCTGTAGGAAAAAAGTCAGACACCTAAAGGACACACAACACGTTCACGTTGGTGTAAATGTTTACTTCTATACATTCATTGAAAGGAAATACATTACAGTCGAGTGGAGATCAGATCACTGCTGAGTGTAGCCCTGATGATGAGTCAAACACACTGCAAAAAATTAGCACAAACTTGCCAAGTCACTACAAATAATCCACATCAGGTCGAGATATTTCTGAGTGAAATTATCAACCTGCAGATTTTATTATTTTTTCTAATCTGATTTATTTGTTGCAGGACGCGAAGATAATTTAACATAAAATATCTCAGGATACGACTGGCCAAGTGTGTCACTTTTTTTTTGCAGTATAATAATACTAGTAACAATAATATACAATCTTCAAATAAGTTAAATTCAATAAAAACAATCTTTCCCTTCACAGCAGGAGAGGTTAAAGGTGATAGTTTGGCATCCTGTGGTTCAGTCACAGCACAATACTCAGAAAGAACGTTTCACCCTGGTAGAGCAGTGTTTAAAGTCTTCATGCACCCGGGTTCAGTGTCAGTGCCTGGTGTTTGTGGAGACATATGCAGTGCTTTTATTTTGAAATGCTTGTGCAAAGTTTTCCTACCATGAAAGGAAAAAAAAGTGGGGATGATTCTACCAAAGTGAAGTTTCTTTCACATCATCTTCTCTTCCTTTAATAACCGATTTCTGTCTCAGGTTTCAGGACGATAAAGATTTTTCAAAAAGTTCCAAAAACATTTGGCTGAAATCAAAGAGTGTAGATTCATGTGTTGGGTGAAAGACTCCAGCATGAGGATGAATAATTTTGATTGCTGCACAGTTAAACTCGCAAAGATAAATGCTGGGTTTCACCAACAAGGATTATCTTTAAACCTGGATTAAATCATGAACCTTTTCTTTAAAGCTTCTGGCTGTTTAGCTGCTAAATGCTCCACTGTAGAGTCCACTGTGACTTTTTAAAATGACAATGAACAGTTCAAACCTCAAAGATATTCAGTTGATAATGAAACACTGGAGAATACGCTCTGTGTATTTTCTGTGTACTGCATTTGGCAAGTTGTGCAATTTTGCTGAAGATCATCCTCCTTCTCTGAGTCATAACTCAGTCAAATCTTAATGCACAAACATGACACAGATATTTTATGATTCAGTGTGACTCACACTTTCTGAGGATGTATCATCTCTGCTGTGTGTCCACTGTGATCAAACATTCAAGAATCCACATATCCACATCCATAAATCATGGGGAAAAAACACGCCGTACAACTGCAGAACCTGCCTGAGAATCCTCCTGTTTTTAAGCTTCCTTCAGTATCACAGTGATTCAGTGATAGTTGTCTGTACAGCCATGGCTACACTACAAACAGGAGCTGATCATAGATAATTCTGCTAATGAACGGACTCTGTGGCGTCATTATACTTCCTGTTTACATGCCCTGAAGCATTATGGGAGCTGTAGTTTTGAACTTTTGGCACGATTATTCCCCAAATAGGAGTGAAAGTCATTTTAAAACTAGTTTTTTATTAATCTTAGGTTAGATTAATCCTTGTTGTTGAAACCAGCTCTGAATGTTTCTAAATTAAAGTTTTGATTGTTATTGTTTTGTCTCACGTTCTTCTTCTTCTGTAAAATGGCGGCCTGACGTGAATCTGCTCAGTTTAACGAAACTAGAAGCACACAGTCGTGCAGGAGACGACACACAAACACACTTCAGGGTGTTGTTGTTGTCGTTATTGTTGATGTTGTGGACATCAGGACAGATGCTGCTGGCTGGAGAGAGGCTCAGCTGGGAGGCATTAGACGGCTCAGAGACAGGACAAACTGTGTGTGTCTGTGTGTCTGTGTGTGTGTGTGTGTCCTGTTCAGGAAGAAGTCACCATCAGGTCAAGAGGACGCACAAAAGAACACAAGTTCAAATCCACCAGCTTAACACACAGCTGGTGCTGAGTGTGTGTCTGTGTGATGTGAAGACGAAACAAAAAGATGTGTATGTTGTGGTAAATGTGTGCATGTTTGTGTTGATGGATCTTTGTGTGTGTGTGTGTGTGTGTGTGTGTGTGTGTGTGTGTGTGTGTGTGTTCAGTCCAGGGCCAGTAGCGGTGTGCTGGTCTCTCTGTCGGTCTGTCGGAGAGTTCCTGGTTCGACCGCCGACTGAGACCTGAAACACAAACAGACTGTTATTCTAAGTGTCTGACAACATTATGGATATGATTCATGCAGAGACCAGAAACATCACTATATATCTCAATACCAGACTCCATTGACAAAAACAGGAATTTTACCAAGCAGGACACAGGAGCTGCTGGAATACCACTGCCTCCATCTGTTAGTGTGTTCGTGTTATTGTGTGACTTTCTGGTGTATAAGAAGTATTCAGAACCCTTTACTAAAAAAATATGATGCAATAACACAAACTAACAGATGTGTTCTGTGTTCTGCGCCATAAAATTCCTGTTTTTGTCAATGGAGTCTGGTATTGATATATAGTGATGTTTCTGGTTAAACAACAGAGAGTTTTTCTACTTCCTCCTCACCTCTTCATCATCTCCTTGTCTCCTCCTCCTCCTCCACAGTTCTCCCTGACGTGCAGGGCGTCGTAGGTCAGCGTGTACTCGGTCTCGTCGTTGTAGTCGGGTCCCAGCAGCGTTCGGGCCCAGATGCCCATGTCGTACGGCGGCAACGTCCCGCCGAACTCTGACGGCAAACACTCGGGCTGGATGAGCTGGTGGAGCGAGTTCAGGTTGTTACCGTGGAGGAAGATCTGAGGAGGAGGAGAGGAGAGGAAGCAAGGAGAGGAGAGGGGGAAGAGAGGAAACGACACGAGGAGGAAACGAGAGAGGAGGAGAGGAGAGAAGGAGAGGAGAAGAAGAAGAGGAGGATAAAAGGAAAAGAGGAGAGGTGGAAAGAAAAAGACAAGAAAGAGATTAAGAATCAAAACAGATGAATGAAAGACAAAAAAGAGAAAAGAGGAGAAGAAATGGAGGAGAGAAGAATAAGAGAAAAGGAAAATGAAGAGAGAAAGAGAAAACAAAGAAAACGGAGGATGATGTGAAGAGGAGAAAAATAAGAAAAAAGAGACGGACGTCAGGTATGAACTGAAAAGAGGTGACGGAGGAGAAGAAGAAGAGATAGAAGTGTTTGTGTGTTTTCACCCTTTTCCTGGTCTTGTCTTTGAGGAAAGGTTTGATGATGGTGTACATGGCGTGAATGTACCACGGCTGATTCACAAAGTGGATTCCTCCGAAACGAGCGGGAAAACTGTCCTGAGGAGGAGAAGAGACGAGACAGATGTCACACGTTTTATTCTCCGACATAAAATCCCCCACTCCTGATGTCTGAAGCTTTTACGTATCTTAAAACATGTCCGCCCACGTCCTGGAGGACGTTCTTCTTCTTGAAGATTTTCACATCATCCACTTTTATAGAATTCATAGGAGTCACATCTGAGCTCTTTTTGTGGATTAACCAACGCTGAATCAACAAACAGGAACAGCCAGTTGTTTTTATTTACCTGCAGGCCTTCAATGGCCAGTTTGAGGATGTTGGGCGTGAGCTTCGAGGCCTGTTTGAAGGAGAAGTTGCTCCAGTCGATGATGAGGATGAAGCCGTTGATCTGGAGTTCTGGGTTTTCTATCAGCACCTCCAGAGAGAGGAGGATCGCCCGCAGGATGTCTGTGAACAAGTTCCTGATGGAGGGAGGAGGCGGAGGAGGAGGGAAAGATGCAGGAGTGTCAGTATTTATCAGAAGGTAATCAATAGTTAAAGAGAGCGTGACGGTTCCTCGTGCTTTAGGTCTTAACTACAACACTGGATTCAATACACTGCTCTTGTATTTTTAGTCGTAAGCACAGATATGACTCATTAGGCTCTTTGTGTTTTCAATCAATACAGAGCTTTGTGTGTGTGTGTGTGTGTGTGTGTGTGTGTTACCTGCTCTGGTCCCAGTTGGAGGCGAACAGGATGAGGATTTTTCGGCCATGTTGATCTGGAGTCTCCAGCACGCCTGGAAAACCGTCCATCAGCGCTCGTTTAATACCAGGATCATCCACCTGGAACAATCGCACAAAGACGCTGAAGGACTTAAATTCACCTTGAATACGGAGAAAACGTTCAAACGTACGTGGACACTTGAACATTACACCCATATGTTCAGAGTAAAGCTCTCCAACATCATTTCCACCATGTTAAAGGTCACTAAAAAGAGTTTCTACCATTTGTTTAGTTTGTATTATCAACATTTTTCCACATCGTTTGAGCAAATCTAAGGCTGAAAGGTTAGAGCTAACAAGGTCCACAATAATAAAAACCATGTCCAGGCTGCTAACAAGAACAAACTGTGGTGTCTGTTTGTGTTGTATCTTTTATTTTCACCTCACAGGCTGATGAAAAATTTACAAGCAAATATAAATACAACACGATCGTATATTTTACAAGTTTATCTTTACAAGTTGGCAAAGAGTCCCCGTTAAATATCAGACACAGTCAAAGGACAGTGGACTGAATTTCTGGTCTCGGCTTCGTCAAACTTCAACTGTCAACTAAATCTGCATCCTCTTACGTTCAAAGTGTAAAAGTCGTGAACAGGAACAGACCTTGAAGCTCTGGAACATGTCAAGGTTCTGCTGTCTGAACTGGAAGTACTGGGCCAGCAGTCTGAAGGTTTCCACCTGGTCGAACTTTCTGGCTCTCAGGAAGCGAAGGATGAAGTCGTCGTCCGTTCGCAGGAAGCCGATGTCCGGCCGCGTCACGATCATATCCCGCACCTGGATTTAAGACAGACAGAAACACATTCGGTTCAGTTCTGACATTAAGAGATTGGTAACAGCATGGATGACTAATTTAATCAGGGCTTGGATGGAGGATGTTAGGTTCTAGAGGTCCTCTAGGAGTTTCTATGTGTCTTTTGGAAGTTCACATGGTCTTTGAGAAGGTTCTGTGTGTAGGTTTGGAAGTTTTAGTGATCAATAACAAGGTTCTAGAGGTTCTTTAGAAGGTTCAGGGGATGTTGGGAGGTTGTAGTGGTCACTGGGGAGGTTCTACAGGAGTCTTTTGGCAGCGCTAGTGGTCCTTTAAGAGGTCCTAATAGTCCATCAGGAGGCAGTCCTTTAGGAGGTTCTAGAGGTCTTTAAGAGGTTGTAGTGGTCAGTGACCAGGTTCTAGAGGTCCTCTAGGAGTTTCTTATGAAGGTTTTAATGGTCACTGAGAAGGTTCTAGATGTAGTTTTGGAAATTTTTGTGATCAATTGCAAGGTTTTACAAGTCCTTCAGAAGGTTCAGGGATGAATTCAACAGACTGTAATGGTCATTGAGAAGGTTCTACTAGTTTTGATGATCAATAGCAAGGTTCAGGAGGTCTACAAGGTTCAGGGGATGTTATGGCTTGCAGTGGTCATTGGTTCTACGAGACCTCCAGGAGTTTCTATGGGTCTTAATCAAAAGTTTAAACGTTTTCAAACTGTCAGACAGGTGTGGTGCAGCTGTGTACCTGCTGGATGTCCTGGTGCAGAGTGTCCGGGTTTTCATTCAGCTCTAAACGAGCTTTCTCTGTCGTCTCTGAGCTCAGGCCGGCGTGGAGGTGTGTCATCTTCACGTCTCTGGTTTGGTTCTTAGAGTCCAAAGCGAGCTCCTGTAGCACCTGTAGTCCGTCGGATCAGCAGGTGAATCTGTTTTTCCTGGACTCTCCTGTTTTATTCAGATTCAAAGACGTAGTTCCAGTTGTCAGGAGTCTTTGTTGTTGAGTCTTTTGTGGCTCAGATCAGTTAGAAAATTGAGTCTTTGCCCTTTTTTGACTGAAACACAATCTTATTTGCTGTCTGTGTTTGTGACGTCTTTGATTTCACATTTACAAAAGGAAACTGTTTGATGTCCTACAAAATTTACAGATTTTGTGTCAGTAAGAGACAATCATGGTCGTCTTTATATACGCTGTACAATTTGAGAAAGCTTGATTATTGTCCGAGAATAACAGCCTATGAATCGACAATCGTCAGCGCTGTCTTCTTCTACATCTTAGGAAGCTGAATGTCTTTTTGGTTATCGATGCTGGATTGAAATATTGAGTCTTTCAAAGAGCCATTCACATCCTTTTTGTCCTAATCGTCTTCCCGTTCAGCATCTCACAGCTCCCTCCTCCTCCTCAGCTCAGTCATGGTGTTTGGTGGTTTCAGGATCATCAGTCGGTGTTGTCGACTCTCTGCTTCGTCATGCTGGAGCTGGAGGCTTGATTACGATGAGTCCTGTTGGTTGCGTCCGCCTCAGTCAGATGTCAGAAGTCAGTTAAGGCAACTCGGTCTGATTCCTCAACCTACAAAAAAGATGAGCAGGAACTTTTAAAACCATATTTTCATGTTGTGTGAGTTAAAAACGTGGACGATAACAGGAATTTTTACATATCATACAACCAAAAAGACAGTGATGGATCAATTATTCAGACACTTTCCTTAAGTAAAAGTACCAATACCACACCATAAAACAAACTCTACAAAAGTACATTACATTCAGTTACAAAGGAGGTTCAACCAGTTATTAAATCCAAGGGTTCAGTCATTTTCCACCCCTAAAGACATGAAAGATTATAACTGTTCATGTGTTATTAGCTGAAGTGTTTCTCTGACTGACTAAGATGAAGATCAGGTCACATTTTATCACCAATTAATCCAGAAAACCAGGTCAGTCCAAAGAGTTCACCACTGAAATGTCAGTATAAAGTAGCATGAAAGGGAAATGCTAAAATGCAAATACCTCCAGAGTGGTATTAAAGAGAAACTTCAGGGTGAAAAGCAGCATTTGACTGTAAGCCTGTACATCAAGGTGAGAAACACTACAGGTCAGATTTGACCAGAGTCTCTGTTTGAAATATATCACAGAGCTCAGTGTAAAGCATGACCAAAAAGAGACTTGAAACAACCAGAGAGAGACATAAATGACCAGAAACAGATGAAAACAACTAAAACCAGATGTAAAATGACCAAAAGGGACATGAAATAATCATGAAAATACAAATGACCATAAAAAGACACCAAACAAACAAAAAGACCTCAATCTACTCAATGTTCGTGTTCCCATCAGGATGAACTGCAGTAATTTCTAGCGCCATCATCAGGTCAAAATCTTAATTTGTCCAACACCTGCAGAACTAATGACACTCTCATGTTAGCATTTAGCTCAGAGCTGCTAACATGGCTGCAGACTGTTTGTAATCACGTCTGATTTGTTTTAATTGTTATATGTTTAATTTTAGATATAATAGTAATCTATTACTATTCCTGTAAAGTTACTTATTTATAGCTACTACACATTTGTTGTTGTGCCTCTGATGCTCGTTCAGTTTCCTGCCTGAGCCTGATGAGTAAAGTTTATCTTTATTTTTATCTCTTATGGGGGTTGGTCAGACCATCAGTTGACCCCATGCCCCCCCACCCCCCCACCCCCAACCCGTCCCCATCTGCCGTTCACATTAATTGTGTCAGATGTGGCCCAATCTGTCCGTCCACTGAGACAGCATAATGAAAAAGCAGAGACACTTAAAGGTCCCACAGGACTGGATTTTACCCCCCCCCCCCCGGTGAAACATACAGGAGAAATAAATGAACCCGAGCAGCCTGGACGTTGCTCTCACTGTAAAACACAGACATAATGACGAAGAGCAGGTTTAAATTGGATGTAAACAGTCGGATCGCAGTGACCCCTGTGGTGTGTGGGCAGACCCAGAGTCCTCACAAGGAGGCAAAGATTTCAGAGCATCCTCCAGGAGCGAGCGCGCCCAGCTCGGGTATTTATTCTGATTCAGTGGGAATCAAACCAGAGGACTCACAGTGGATCGACCTGCTAGGTGTGCTGGTTGAATCCCGGCCGTCCTGACTGGCCCGACGGCCCTCCGGCGGTGGTGGTGCTGATGCTGGGGACGGTGGTGGTGGTGGTGGCCATCGGTATCCCGCGGACAAAAGAGATCTCCGTCCGAATTAAAAACCAAAAGGAGGGAGGAAAAAATAAAAACCCAAATAAAATAAATGTCCCTGAAGGCGTCAGAGGAGGATTAAAGTCTGTCCTTGTGGAGCATCGTAACGTGTGAGGAGGAGGAGGAGGAGGAGGAGGAAGGCGCAGGATCTGACTGAGATGCGTTTTCACTTTGTGCTCCGAGAAGACGTCAGGATGCTCCAACGCTGTCAAGATTTCAAAATAAACGGCTCCGCTTCCTGTCTGCGCTTCCAAAATAAAATATAAATGGCTTGGATTGGAATCAGCTGAAAACAAAGACAACAAACCAGGACGAGAGGAGAAGAACGGATTCACTATTTTAGCTCTTATGTAAACCTTCTAAATTTATAACACACCTGTTTAAACCATATTCAATATGACGATCCATGAATCACGTCTTTCCTCTTTGGTTTTATTTTGAAGCCAGGCTCCTCGGGTTTCCGGTCTGATTCGTGTAAACACCGTCTGACTTTACTCACCTGGACTCTCCTGCCTGTGTGACAGCAGCTGACGGCCGTGCGCGTCCACGAGACAACCTGGACAGATTGTAGGTTGTACGCGTGCACGCCGTAGCTGCTGCTGCTGTACGCGCATATATACATATTTAGGCTATGAGGTCGAGGACTCTGCACAGTGTGTGAATTTATTATTATTATTTTAAATGTTTACATCACATTTATTCTACATTATTAGTTTATGCTTATTTATGTTATGTATACATTTATATTTTTGTTTAATCCAAAAAAATATTTGTTTCTGCTTATGTTTTGCTTAACTTATTCAATATAGCTTTCTAATATTAACATATAGTGCAACTAATTTTTTATAATTGTTTCATTTCAGTATTATTGTTGATTTTCTTGATTAAACAATTCGTCGTTTTGTTGTTAAAATGTCAGAGCCCCATGAAATGTTTTTAAATCTTGCGTGTCAAAAAGCGGAAAATATTCATTTTCGGCAATAATAAATAAGGAAAAGCTGCAAAATCCTCTTTTTTTCAGGGAAATTATTCAAATTATTCATTATCTAAATCTTTGCATGGAGGCTTTTATTTTGAATGCGTACCGTGACGTACTTCCTGTTGTGCCAAGGTTCACTTCGCTGGGGAACTCCTAAAAGACGGTCGCATTACCTCAATTAAAATCAACCTTACTATAGAAAAACCTTTGTTACTGACTTGTTAATTGTATTTTTTATATCAACTGAAGTTTGTAGAACAGTTTTCTGTACGTGTCACATCGCTGGACGTCGTTATTTGTCTCATTTTCAGCACTTTATCGTCGCTAAATCTGCCCATCCCGGCGCTTGCTAACGTTAGCTCATCGGCTAGCCACCATTCACTCTTCGAAGAAAGAATCGATTAATCGTTATCACAGCCATGGATCGAACAGGAGTCACCACAGAAACACCAAAGGTAAGAAGCTCCGTGGTTCAGTTGTCTTGTCCTGTCCTGTTGTTCGTTTTGTCAAAGAAGACGATGAAGTGTTAGCTGCTAATGCTAGCCGCTGTCCAATATGGCCATGTCTGAATGAAGACTGTGTTTCTATTTTTGTGAATAGAATCAGCCTCCACTCGTGTCTTTAATGCTCTGGAAACTTCTATAAACATGTAACACAGAGGGAATTATTGTGGCGACTGTCTAACGTCTTATATCTTTATTTTAGTGAAGTTTGAATCGTAAAAAGTCAGTTTACAAACAGCAGCTGGGAGTTTTTACCACATAGTTTGATCATTATATTGTTATTTACCGAGTCCATCAGCACATTTACTTCTAAAACCAACAGATAAATGTCTTATTCTAAATAAGTTAGTTCTTAAATAATGTGGGTGGATCCTAAACACACGTCAGGACCCTGGAGGAGGGACTCACCTCAGACATGTCTGAACCAGTCTTACTTCTTTTTTATTGTTTTTGGTCACTCACTGGTTCATTACTACAAACTTTCACTGTACACATGACAGGCTACAGCTCAGTACATGTGTTGATGGTTTTTGAAGTGAAAAGAAGGAAATCAAACCTCTAAGCTTCTAAAAATGTTAACGTGCAGCTAATTGTTATTCTGTGACCTCACACAAAGGAAAAAAGTTATTCTGGTGTGTGGTAAAAGTTTGAGCAACCAGAGAGTCAGCATTACAAGAAGAGGAACTAAAGTTCCGTTTATGTGGACAGTTACTTAATTCAGAGATAAAATGATATATTCTACATTACAGAGTCAAGTCTCAGCTTAAATTTGAGTCTGTTAAATCGATATAGAACCAACTGTGTGGGAGTGTAGCTCTTTAAACACATGCAACAGGTCGAGAAGTAACTGGACACTGAGCAGCTGAGTGTTGAGTCAGTGTTAGTTCATGGACACATGAGCTCAGATGTGACTCAGAGCTGACTGAGAGTTCCCATTTAGACCGAGGTGGAGTCAGTGAGAGGAGGAAAGATGAAGAAGATAATTCCGAAGCTATAACACAGGATGATTAGCGAGTGATAAACGAGCTGGTCGACAGAGGAGGACATGTAGGCGGACATGTTTCCCCGTCATCCATCAACAGAAGACGTCATGAAATAAAAACTAACAGTAGGTTTGTTATTTTAGTGGCTGTCAGTCGTATTTATTCGCTCACAGTTCACAAGTTGGAAATCTGACTTCAGGGGACGTTCCAGTTGAAACTTCTGACTAAGAACTTGGAAATTCTGACTTCGGTGTACAACTTAAAGGCACCATAATAACTGTGTATGTTGTTGCAGAGCCCGTGGGGTTCAGTGGCCCCGGCCGCTCCAGCCTGCTCTCTGGTTGATGTGATGAGCGAGCAGCTGGCCCGACAGCTGGACGAGGAGAACAACGCCTTCCCTGCGCTCGCAGAGTAAGTTCTCACCTGCTTCACCTCACCTCAGTCTGTGTATTCAGTTTACGTTTTTTTATCGTTCACTCTCACCATCGTCTTTCCTCTTCTCCTCTCAGGCCCGGAGCAGATCTGTTGTTGTCGGACGAAGCTCCCGACACGACCAGCGACCTGATGCTCGCCCAGATGTTACAGATGCAGTTCGACCGAGAGTTTGATGATCAGCTCCGCCGCGAGGAGAAGAAGTTCAACGGAGACAGCAAAGGTAGAAACACGAGAAAACACACATGTTGTTGAGACAGTGAGTGAAGAGTTTAGATTTAATCAGTGATGGTGTGTTTTAATGTTTTGTGTCCAGTGTCCATCTCCTTTGAGAACTACAGAATGGTCCATCCATATGAAGACAGCGACAGCTCGGAGGACGAGGTCGACTGGCAGGACACAAGACACGACCCCTACAGAGCCGGTACCATACTTACACACCTCACTGTGATTTGGATAAAATGTGGCACAAGTTACAGGAAATTAGTGACTGAACTCTGTGTGTGATGTTTCAGAAAAGCCTCAGACAACACCCCGGAGAGGTTTCACCGGGAAAGGAAAGAACATCACCACCAAACACGACGAGGAGATGTGTGGTCGCAAGAACACGGCTCGTATGGACAACGTAAGACAACTTCATACTGTGTTCTCCACAAAAGCAAATCACGTTTATATTTATTAATAAATACACTGATCAGCCACGACATGAAACCACTGACAGGTGAAGACACCAACCTAAACACTGGCTGATCAGTGTGTTCACGCTTAAATTTCTAAAAGTGTTTTAATTAGAAATGTGCAGGTTGACTTCCTCCTGCGTTCATGGACGTAATAACTGGAAAACAAAATAAAATCTTTAAGTCTTAGAACCCACAAGGACGGAGAGAGAGAGTATGAAAAGGAACAGGTTGTATTTTTCATCAGGAGTTGTCTTTATTATCACAATTAAATCCACTTTAGCTTCACAGACATTCACAACAAATCATAAACTGGCTCTGAGTGAATCCACAGCATTTTATCAGACTCATACCAACTGTTAGCAAGTTTTAAAATGTCTTAAATTCAGTTTTACAAACATTAATCCTTGTAAAGTCATTAAACAGAGTAAAGTCTGAATTTCTAACGTCACAAACGTTTTATTTAATTACATTTATCCAGGTTTCAATTTCTTTTTGTCAAAATGAGACAAATCTTTAAACCTAACGCTGTCTTTTTACTTTGTACTTACACCTAAATGTTGGTAAAACACCGAATAATCTGACTCCTGTTTCTACATAAAACCACATGTGTACTGTTTATCTTCATATCTGATAATACCTGATTTACACCTTCCTCCTCCTCCTCCTCCAGTTCGCCCCTGAGGTCCACGTCGGTGACGGGCTGGGGATGGACCTGAAGTTGTCCAATCAGGTGTTTAACTCTCTGAAGCAGCACTGCTACAGCGAGCAGAGACGCAGCGCCAGGCTGCACGAGAAGAAGGAGCACTCCACCGCCGTACGTACAGACGCCTCCACCCACACAGACCAGGAGTAACGATACACAAAGATCCTGGTTTCAAACTCCTTCCTCTCTCCTCAGGAACAAGCGGTGGACCCTCGCACCCGTCTGCTCATGTATAAGATGGTGAACTCCGGCGTGCTGGAAAACATCAACGGCTGCATCAGCACTGGGAAAGAGTCTGTCGTCTTCCACGCTGACGGAGGGAGGTGAGCGGACGGAGAGGGAGGAGGCTCCCGGCTCTGTTTAACCATTGATGAAATAAAATCAACAGAAACAGCTGCTAAAAACTCCAGATGTGTGTTTGTGTGTTTCAGTCTGGAGGAGCAGTCGGTCCCAGACGAGGTGGTGCTGAAGGTTTTTAAAACGACGCTCAACGAGTTCAAGAACAGAGACCGCTACATCAAAGACGACTATCGCTTCAAGGAGCGATTCAGCAAACTGAACCCGCGCAAAGTCATCAGGCTGTGGGCCGAGAAGGAGATGCACAACCTGTCCAGGTAACTGCTGATAATTACTGTTCGTGCTCATCATTTCAGATTATTACAACTTATTAAAACTCCTGTGTAGACAGAAAACATCTCTATATATCACGACCAGACTCCATTGACAAAAACAGGGATTTTACTGGGAGCTGCTGGAATACCACTGCCTCCATCTGTTAGTGTGTTTGTGTTACTGTGTGACTTTCAGTGGTGGAAGAAGTAATCAGATACTTTACTGAAGCTAAAGTACCACACAGTAACACAAACACACTAACAGATGGAGGCAGTGGTATTCCAGCAGCTCCTCGTTAAATTCCTGTTTTTGTCAATGGAGTCTGGTAGTGATATATAGTGATGTTTCTGGTTAAACTAAAAGGATCTGACCTTTAATAACGTTGAGATGTGACGTCACTGTTTGTGTTCAGGATGAAGAAGGCGGAGATCCCCTGCCCAGAGGTGGTGCTGTTGAAGAAACACATCCTGGTGATGTCGTTCATTGGTAAAGACCACATCCCCCCGCTCCCAAGCTCAAAGACGCCATGTTGGGCTCAGAGGACATGAAGAACGCCTACTACCAGGTCCTACATGTACGTACGCTGACAGAGAGCTCAGTTTCTATTCTGCACAGTCACTGTGGCCGATGGTTATTTAGTTTAAGAGTAAGAAACAGCTTCTTCTTCTTCCTGTGCAGATGATGCAGCAGCTGTATCAGGAGTGTAATCTGGTTCACGCTGATCTCAGTGAATACAACATGCTGTGGCACGAAGGGAAGGTAAGACTGTGTCTGTTCATCCTTCATTACCTCTCACCTCCCTCTCTCTCTCCGCTGACGTGACTCGCTCTCTCGTCGCAGGTGTGGTTGATCGACGTCAGTCAGTCCGTCGAGCCGACCCATCCTCACGGCCTGGAGTTCCTCTTCAGAGACTGCAGGAACGTTTCCACGGTAACGCCACATTTTCACACACTCGCCAGTTTAGTCTGATGTTTGTGGGAGTTGTAGAGTTTCAACAGGAGAGATCTCAGAGCTCTGTTGCCCATCGAGCTCCGAAAGAGAGATAAAAAACTTATTTCATCATTGGTTGCTGATATCTGGATCGTTCTGATTTGTGTGTGTGTGTTTGGGTGTTTATCAGTTTTTCCAGAAGAGAGGCGTGAGCGAGGCGATGAGTGTGTACGACCTTTTCAACGCCGTGACCGGACTGAACATCCCCGTTGGAGCAGAAGACGAAGCTGAGTTTATAGCTGAGGTAAAAAAAAAAAGACGAGCACATACAGAGCACAGCCTTTATAGACTTATCGTTTTATATACATAATAGTACAGAAACCCACAGTCAAATAGGTTTTTTTATTAACTCACTTTGCTGTTTTATCATGACAAACAGTCAGGGGTTGATTAAAAAACTGAAAAGCAGCCTGATTGGTTCTGACTTTAAAGATTAGAGAGAAATCCAGTGAGTCAGTCAGGATGGGTGGAGTTTATGTTTTCAGGTGTAAATGATTGACAGGGACAAAAAGAAACATCAGTATATATCAGTACCAGACTCCACTGACAAAAACAGGTATTTTACCGAGCAGAACACAGGAGCTGCTGGAACTACTGGTTGGTGTGTTTGTGTTACTGTGTGACTTTAAGTGGTGGGAGAAGTAATCAGATACTTTACTGAAGTAAAAGGTACCACACAGTAACACAAACACACTAACAGATGGAGGCAGTGGTATTCCAGCAGCTCCCAGTAAAATCCCTGATTTTGTCAATGGAGTCTGGTATTTGTGATGGCGATCCATCCTCTCTCTGCAGCAGTAAAGTGTTTAAAGTTCTGGGTCAGGTGTTTACTCACCTCTCCTCTGTCTGACAGATCGTGGCGTTGGAGAAGAGGAACGAGGATCACGTGCAGAAGCGAGGAAAGAAAACGTTCCCTGTCACCTCTGAAGACGACCACCCTCCTTTAAAACCCGACGCTGATGACTAACGCTCGCCCGGCTCGCTCTCTCTTCATGATCCCGCCGTGTTGAAAACGCTGTTAAAGAGGAGATGAACGGAGGAGGACCCGGCGCCCTCCCCCCTCCACCACCCACCGACCCTCCCACCCTGCTTCCTGTGGACGGGTGGGGCGGAGCGCCTCCTCCTGGCTGCAGGAGGAACGATTTCACCCAGTTGGATGTTGAAGTCTGAGCGTCTGGGCTGAGAGGCTCCAGCAGGGTTTTCTGAATATCAGCCCATACTGGTATTTATCACAGTATGTGTTTCTGTACGAACTGTAGTAAAAAGCTTTGTTCCAACCCTCAGAGAAAAATCTGTTTTAAATTCTAGTGGAAAACCTGAAGTTGTCAGGATGAATTTTGGGGGAAAACAAAATAGAATTCAACTATTTTCTTCAGATAACGTTACAACGACGACTTCCAGGGTTTGAATATTTGACTGTAGCTACAGTGAGAGCAGTAACTGATCTGATGAAGTGAAAAAATACTAAATGTAAAAACTGGGTAAATATCAGCAGTAAATATGAAATTCAGATGCTGCTTTTTAAAGCCAAAAAGGCATGAACTCAGTTTCTTTATTTGTCTTTTCTTTTTGGTTTTGCTTCTTTGTTCTTCAGCTTCATCCCTTTATTCTTCACTCTGGTGTTTTCTTTTTAGCCTCTGTTTCACTGAAAAACCAAAATATCTCATTATGTTACAGCCTGAAGCAAAATTAAATAAATAATTTCTCCTGAGAAAAAACTTCCAAGATCAGAGTCGGTTAAATGATAGTTAAAGTTAATAGTTAAATTAAATTAAAATTATAAATCAGACCGAATCTATCATCAGGAACTATAAGTTTATTATTTTCTTCAAAGTGAAACGATGCACTCAGTGTCTGATGTGGAATATTTTATGAACTCTTCAAATTAAAGTGCAAAAGAAACTTTTATTCTAATCAAACGAATGAAAATAAACTAGTTCTTCTAGCTTGATTCCATTAACTGTAACTGACGGGGGCTGGTTTAGTAACTTGCTGCAGATTGTTGTGTATTTAATAAGAGGATGGAGTGTGTGAAGTTTGTCTCTGCAGGGAGTTCACAGCCTCTGAGGCCTCACATGATGTTGGTTGTATGATGATAAACTAATGAAATGCCTCATTATGTGAAACTGCCTTCAGACCAGTGGTGACATTAAAAATCAACAATAAAAAACAATAAAAACAGTTTCTGTCGGAGTTTATTTCATAAAAACATAAATACTTATGTTAATGATCTGAGAAACAGCTGGAGGTTTGATCTTTGATTCATTTCATTTTCTGCAAATGAATTATCACATGACTCTCAACGGGACTTCCTGCCGGATTCTTTCAAAGTAAAATAATGATCATAAATATATGCTGGCGCCAAGTCAAAATTTTGCCAAAAAAGATGAAATTCTGGACCTAATACTGTCGTGTTTCAAAACTTTATATTGAAAGCAACACAGAAATATGACGGCTATATGTCTGTCAAAAATAATAATAAAAAAAGCACAGAAATAAAAATACCTGCTTTTATTTTGAAGGATGCAACCGGAAGCGTCGCCTTTTCCAGCTCTGCTGCTAACAGGACGTCAAACTGAGCTAAACTGACCAAACTGAGCTAAACTCGGGATAAAGGTGTGAGTACCTGGCGGGCAGGTGTGTGAGGATGAGTGAGGAACATTACCTGGAGCTGTGTGAGAACCCGGTGCAGTTTGAACACGCGTCCAGCGTCAACAACGTCTTCTTCGATGAGGCTAACAAACAGGTGAGCTAGTTAGCATCGGTGTGGCTAACGTGGTTAGCTTGACAGTTTGTTAGTTTAAAGAGAATTAAAAGCAAAACGTGTCAACAAAAGTCTGTAGTTTTATTTAAAGTAGTTTTATTGTGCTTTCTGTGAAGTGTGGCTTTACGTGGTGTCATATTAATAAAGTTACCGATAACCCTAAAATAAATTGATTGGTTAAAGGAACAGTGACAGTAAATAAACAACTTATTTCATATTTTTAACCACTTACACTCACAATATCAGTGGCAATTAACTGTGTAAAATACAACTACTGCAGTTAAAATGAAAGAGTTATTAGTGACAAAATCTGTGTTAATATAAACAGCAGAAGATGTAAATTATTGGCTGGTGGACAGAGTTAGAGTTATGACTTAAGTGTTTTTATTTATGTCAGATGTTTTCTGTTCTGTTTTTTGGCTGCAGGTGTTTGCGGTGCGTTCAGGTGGAGCCACAGGTGTGGTGGTCAAAGGCCCAGATGACAAGAGCAGTGTTGCCTTCAGGTACTTGCACAGTTTACAGGAATCAAAACAAAAGCTCAGATTCACAAATAAGTCTTAACTTCTGTGTATTTTCTCAAATCTTTGCTGTTTATCTGTGAAATATTGGATCATTTTATCTTTTTGAACCTCAAGTTATCATTTAAACAACCTTCAGCTGAGAAGCTTAGAGGGAAAACTGGACTTTTTTTGTGTAAAACATCACAATAGAAAAAGTTATTTTCAGTATTTTAGAAATGTGTCATGAGTAAAGTCTGAAGTTGAAAAGTAGCAGGTAAATAAAGCTGTCTAATAAATGTAGTGGAGTAAAAAAACATTGCTGTGAAATGCAGTTGTCTTAGCATGAAACTGAAATACTCAGGTAAAGTACAGATACCTCCAAACTGTACCTCCCACCTCTGACAGTACCTGTGTGTATTAATCTGTGTTTCCCTCCACAGGATGGACGATAAAGGAGAAGTGAAGTGCATCAAGTTCTCCATTGGAAATAAGATCTTGGCTGTTCAGAGAACTTCAAAATCTGTGGTGAGTTCTGATCAGTTTAGACTCGATTCGTCAGATTTGTTTTGACATTTTCTCAGCTTCTAAATGAAAAAGTCTGTGGTTTATTGTTGGTTTATTATGATGCACAGACTTCTTTA
>BRZM01000341.1:45352-57573 GCA_033238685.1 Lates japonicus
TGTGTGTGTGTGTGTGTGTGTGTGTGTGTGTGTGTGTGTGTGTGTGTTTTCTGCTTCAATACGTCAAACTCATGTTTTCTTCTTCTTGTTTGTTCTTTCTTTTGTTAAATTCAGTCTCTTGTGTATCTTGTATTAATGACTTTTAATGTTTGATGCACAGTAACAGAAACTAAATACTTTTACTCTACTACTGCACAATTCTCAGGTACCTGTATTTACTCAGGTATTTCCATTTGATGCTCCTTTACGCTTGTATTCCACTACATTAGAGAGAAATATTATAGTTTTTTGACTTTAACATAAACTAATTAACAGATCGAGGCAGTGGAAGCCTTCGGCTCCGGACTCCATAGAGAAAAACAGGGATTTAACCAGAAGCTGCTGGAATACCACTGCCTTCATCTGTTAGTGTGTTTGTGTTACTGTGTGGTACTTTTACTTCAGTAAAGTATCTGATTACTTCTTCCACCACTGAAAGTCACACAGTAACACAGACACACTAACAGATGGAGGCAGTGGTATTCCAGCAGCTCCCAGTAAAATCCCTGTTTTTGTCAATGGAGTCTGGTAGAGATATATAGAGATGTTTCTGGATCTTCCTCTTTAATAAAAAGCTCTGTCTCTGTAGGAATCCTCTCATGATGTTGTCAGACAGTTAAAACAACAATCTGAGTGTTTCTGTAAAGCACACTCGTCGGCCTTGTTCTACATAAATAAACTTGCCCTGCCTCCCTTTGTTCTGCTGTCAGTCAAACTCCTCATGTTTATCCAGCCTCAGAAGTCATTCAAAATTTTCATCCTCCATTTACAGACAGTTTCCACGTAGTTTCCAAACCGTCTTTTGCTCACAGAACGTTTCATTTGCACGCAAGTTATTTTCCAAGATACACTCTCCATTATCACATATTTCTGACCCTGATAAGACCAGAGGTGAAAACACGAGTCCAGACCTGCGAGGTGACGACAGTGAACCTGTCAGTGAGTCTGGTTAAACACTACTTTACTTAGGAACATAAAACTATGTTAATATAACACTGGTCAGTAAAATATTCACTGATAACCTGTGTTATTTGTTTTAGCGACAACATTCTTCAGCTAACAGAAATCACTCCGAGCTCCTGAGTAATGTTCGGGACAGATTGTGGACTTGGTTGAACATTAACAAAGGTCAGCAGTGATCAATCTCTCATGTCTCATGAGTGTTTCCTGAAATGCTTTGGTTTTACTGGATGAATTAGAGGAAAAACTCCACTTAAAAATTATTCTAAATCAAAATCAGGATGCAACAGATTCTCACAACAATTTAATGAACTAATTATCGACTCATGTCTGAATTCTGTCAAACAGAATCTCTGAAATAACTCTGTAATGTTGTTGACTGATGAGTGAGGGAGAAAAATCTGATGTTCATCCAGTAAGTTTAAGCTCTTCCCTCGACAGTCCTGCCTTAGAACCAGATTAAACAGCGAGCATCTACCCTCAGAGTGAACAAACACACAGATCAGTTTCATCAGTTCTCACCTTCTGTAGTAGTTTGGACTTCAGCTTCTCCTCCTTCATCGCAGAGTGAAATCACAAGTGTCACGTCCTTCGTTTTTTTTTGTTTGTTCGTTCAGCTCCACTGGTTAAAAAACTGGTTCTTCGGCTCCTTGAAATTTTCGTGCGAACGCGAGATCAGTTTTGTTCCAATGCCACTCCCACAGAGCACCTGCAGAGAGAGGAATGTAAATCTGACTGGAGAACAGCCAAGTTTCCCCCTCACATTAACCGCAGACTGCGCCTCTGATGTTTCCATTTGCTGCTTCAGCCAGAAGGGAAATCATTTATCACATACATTCCAGAAACCATTTTAATATAGTTAAAACATTTAGTGATGATTTTATACAGGTGATAAATCATCTGTTAGAAGATCCAGGATGTGACACATATAAATCCTCCTCATGAGTGACTTTTTCATGTCTTAAATTCACTTAATAAAACTTTATTAACATGAACAACTACAGTGCTGCAGTGGAGGAAACTGTAATAGTTATTTTGTCTCCATGTTTGTGGGACAAAAATCCTGGGAATTGGTGCATTATCTGGACAGCCAGATACATCGCCATATATCAATACCAGACTCCATTGACAAAAACAGTGATTTTACAGAGCAGAACACAGGAGCTGCAGGAATACCACTGTCTCCACCTGTTAGTGTGTGGTTCGTTTACTCGTGATTACTTCTTCCACCACTGAAAGTCACACAGAAACACAGACACACTAACAGATGGAGGCAGTGGTATTCCAGCAGCTCCCTGTAAAATCCCTGTTTTTGTCAATGGAGTCTGGTAGAGATATATAGAGATGTTTCTGCTTAAACATAAAGGATCTTACTCTTTAATAAACAGCTCGGCCTCTGTAGGAATCCTATCATAATGTTGTCCGGAATTAAGTTTTAATAACAGGCCCAAATCACAAAACTGTATTAATCTTTTACTCATCACTTGCTAATGGGCTACGGTATCTAAAGAAACCGTAGCTAAAAATGGCGCCAACTCAGACCACAACAACTCTGATTGGTCCGCTCGGTCAGCTCCTCGGTGACCGGACAAACACTGAAAACTCACCCTCCCGTCGAACTCACCGTCTCCTCCGATGTCTCTTCTCTTTCATGCGTCGCAATAATTTTAGTAAAAGTGACTGTTGTTCAGTGTTTATCAGCTCCAACTCCAATAACAGAAATCTCTCAGGTTCGGCCGCCATTTTTGGGGGGAACATGAAGAAGTCATAAACAGCGACACAGAAACGCACAGCGCCACCCAGCGGTCTGGCGGTGTAACTGCAGCGCGACACAGACACCAGGCACAGGCGTTAAAATCATAATATTTATGTCTTTTTTCAGGCATGCGCACAATGTAGAACAGAGAACTGTATTAGTTTGTGTTTTTACATTGATTTAAATTTATTCAATCCGCAAAGTCATTTAAAAATTGTGCATTTCTGTTAAAACACCAAACTCCCATAATATTAAATGACAGATTATGACTTCACTGTACAGCAGATTTATTTCTGTCACTGAAATGAAAATGAAAACATGTATTTATTTCAATGTGGAGATGGTTTTGTAAACTGATGCCCTTTTCTTTGACCTGTGTAAAATAACAGGCAGTAAAATAAACTGGATCAACCAGGTGTCATCAAAAAAACTCACCTGAGCACAGTGTACACACCTGGAACAAACAGAGACACATTTGTTTACAGTAAATGTTTTTCTGTGAATATGCAGAGAATGTAGAGTCACAGGTTCCAGCTGTCGTCAGTCTGTAATGTTGAATATCTGGTCTGTGTTGAGGACAGAAAGTCATCTGAAGGTAAATCAGTGCACATGAACATGATGTGGTAAGAACTGAGCTAAAAATAACAACACTGTAATAAAATGCTTAATTAGCATTTTTGGTTCAACATGAAATATGTGACTGTTTCCTCATATCTGTCCAGCTGTGCAACAATTAAACTGAGCTGAGCTGTCGTCATACAAACGTTTTACTTCCCTAAAACATGACGCTCGAGTAACTGGACACAACAACACGTTATTAACACACTGCTCATCTTAATTGAAAAGAAATCTGATATAAACTCAAGAATAAAACTTCCTGTTTGTTTCTTTTTGCATAAAAGGAGCAGAAACTTCCTGAAGGAGACGATGAAAGTCCTCTGAACCTGGAGTTCACGTTAACCTTTACTGAACCAGGATGTGACAGACTTTAATTCGACATAAAACACAATAAGACAGGACCTGAGAGGAAAGTAGATTTACTGACTGACAGTAAAACAGGTCTGACTGGCGTTAATTAGCATGTGAGTTATGACAAAAACATTCTGACCTTGACCTTAACCTTTGACCTCTGTCGATCAGAAAGCTCAACACAAAATCACATTTAAGAAACTACAGATGTTTGTTGGAGTATTTATCAGACCTCTCGTTTTCTGTTTGTCAGTTTGATTAAACAGGAGTGTATTTATTAAAACTATAAACCCTGTGATCGCAGCATTAAATAAATGTAGTTGTTGTGAAAGTGAAAAATGTCTTGATTAACAAACGAGCGTTTCAAAGTCCAAAGATATTTAATTTCTGATCATATCTGACAAAGAAAAGCAGCAAATCATCTCATGAGAAACTAAACTCATGTTTGAAAAAAGACAAACACGATTCTGAGGATGTTTTGATGCTGAAATGATTTTAAAATTATTCATTTTTGAGGAGAATAAAAACACCAGTGAGAGCAACAGACCTACAGCAAATCATCAAAGTTTATTTTCCGGCACATTTAAAAGCAAATAAAAGTATGAGCTTGTATCTTTGAATGTCAGCCCCCATCATTTTAGAAAAACAAAACAAAAAACCAACCAAACCATCAGCTCAGTCCTCTGTGGTAACGAGTGAAGTCAACGAGCTTCAGCTTCTCACAGAACCACCAAGCTTTACTGCAGCCTGAGCCAGTGATGCCCCCTAGTGGTGAAATAAAGAAATACAGTATACAAACCCCCCCACCCGGTTTAAGCCCGATCTGTCACTCAAATAAATTAGCTCGGTAATTTAGCGTCCATCAGCCAGTATTTACACCAGTGCTTCGGCCAGTTCAACATCTTTACAGTCCAACGGAAAAAAGAAAACAAATCATCTGTCTGCGGAGTTTTAAACAAACTGCTGGAGGAGGAGAAAGAAAAATCTACGAAACAGAAGCAGAAAACAGAACGTCAGGTCAGAGCCCGAGTCTGGACCTGTTCTCTGCTTCACATCCACATGATTCAACCTTCACACTCCATCTTTAATGAACACAGGCTCAGGGTTTTATCTGACACCTCCCTCCTGACCTCCACTCATTTCACACCCACAGATCTGAGGTTTCACAGCTGGACGAGTTTAACTTCTACAGGTGGCACCCAGTGATTTTCATCTGCTGCTTATTTCTTACATGGATTTCTCAACAGGAAACAGTTCACAGAAAACGTCAGTCAAAGTTAAGCTCTTCAATCCAAAGTCTGTTACAGGAGGAAGAAAAGCAGCAAATACTCAGTGGTTTCACTTATCGATGAATCAATTCAGCTGCACTTCTTCATTCTTAAATGTGACAAAAATCACTAAATCTTAAACTTATTGTGCACTTGACTTTCCTTAAATCAGACTGAAGCCTTGCAGCAAAACAAACACACAGTGATTTCTAATGTGTTTATGCAGTTGCTCCCTGAAGCAGGACATCTGCAGAGATCTGAGTTCTGACAGACTGTTTGTGAGGGAGTGTGAGAGTCTGTGATCAGACCTTCCTCAGGATCTGTGCAGAGAAACGAGTAAACTCAGGACAGAGACAGAGACAGAGACGCAGCAGCTGTGCAGACAGATTCTATTAATGCAAAACTACACTGAAAAAAACAGCAAAAACAAAACAAGAACTGCATGTGTTACCATCATCGTGGCTCCACAACGCACCGGAGCAACTAACCAGTAATTTCATCATCAACTACTGTGAAGAATAACGTCTGTTGATCAGTTCTGGTCTGAAAAAAGTAGAAGATAATGATTCAAATGTTGTTTCTTCTTGAACAATGACTAATTTTCTGTGGATGGATTAATCCACTGGTTGTTTCAGCCCTACATGACGTGAGAGGTAAACAAAAACAATCAAACTGTCTCAGAGTGATGATGTCAGCAGGTATCTCACAGAGGCTTTAACAGAACCAACCACCTTTAGAAAAACGTCCTCATGTTTTAGAAACCCGACACACCTGTTCAAGGACGTCTCTCCGTCAGAAAACAGAAATTGATTAACAAAAAGGGCTCTGTGTGTGTGTGTGTGTGTGTGTGTGTTTGACAGTTTTTAAGCTGAAAGTAGAGCCAGCCATCGCTGTGCTTGGCACTGGTCAAAGTTTCTCAGTAGAGGGCAGAGCGGCGCTCACACCTCCTCCTCCTCCTCCTCCTCCTCAGGTGGGTAGGTGAAGTTGCGTCGCCGTGGTTTCAGGCGCCCGTCACTCGTCGGAGCCGGCCGAGCGTTTCTGGCTCCTTTTGCGAGGAGATCTTCTTGGAGACGTTTTGTCTGGAGGAGAGAAAACAGAGTGTGACTGACAGAGTCTGACCTGTGACAGGTGACGACTACACTCGGTCAAACACCTGGAGATTCTCACTATCAGGTTCCAGTTATTAAACGTTCTTCATCAGACTGTGACTGTTCAGGTTTCAGGGTAAAACAAAATGTCAGCAGTTATTTTAGCTGCGATCTCATAAAGTGATGGTAAAGTCTCTGCGAGTTTCTAACTTCTAACTGAACTCCTTTACACAAATGGAGGATTAAAAAATAAATAATCAATAATCAAAGTCCTACTCAACACTGTGCAAACAGAGACAGCTCAGAGGTGGTTACAGCTACACAGCCCAGCTGAAGATGTGTTCATGTTCAACAGGAGTCTTTGCAGATCGCTCGTGTCTGCTGCCGCACAAACGATTTAAAAGCAGCGAGGGCGTCTTCTATTCGAATCTGTTCAGTCGTGCTAACTGCAGCTGGAGACTGTCTCACGAGAGCTTTTCCCCTGGATGAAAAATCATCACGTTTTAATATCACGCCCCCACATATCAGCTGATATCAGCTCATCAGTGTGTAGTTACTGTCCACTGTACAATCCAGAGAATGAAATACCAGGAGGGAGAGAACAGACGCTCCTCCAGCTCCTGCACTCGCCTAGCCCGTTAGCCGTTAGCTATGTCAGAAGACGCTACGTCAGCAAACTTGTAAAACCAAATATTTTAAACAGATGAAACAAAGACAACGTTTATTTTATAGTGATCTGGAGTAGAGACGCTCTGATTGCAAAGAGACACTGATTATTTTCAGTTAAATTCTTAGTCTCTCCTTGAATAATATTCAGGCACACGTTCAGTTTACCTGTTGAAATACCTGTGGTAGATCAGAGCGTCTGTACCAGTCAGGAGAGAGAGAATAAACTGCACTGTATTTAGACTGAAAGTAAAGAGTCCAGTGTTTCCGACACACACACACACACACACAACACGACATGAAGCAGACCTCACCTCTGCGACTCTGCACTGAAGACGCAGGAAAGCGTGACAGCGAGGAAGGAAGAGAGAGAAAAAAAACAGAAGAAGGTGAGTGATCCTCATGCACAGTGGAGGTTAAAGTTCATTCAGAAACAGGTGAAGCAGGAAGAGAGCAGAGACACAAACAGCTGATTCAGTGAGGACACAGACATCGAAGGACGTGGTCAAAGACTCAAAGCTAACATTGATTTATTGTTATTTTCAGGAGGGATAAGCTTTGCTTTGTCACAAACACGCCAGACTCCATTGACAAAAACAGGGATTTTACTGGGAGCTGCTGGAATACCACTGCCTCCATCTGTTAGTGTGTTTGTGTTACTGTGTGGTACTTTTACTTCAGTGAAGTATCTGATTACTTCTTCCACCACTGAAAGTCACACAGTAACACAAACACACTAACAGATGGAGGCAGTGGTATTCCAGCAGCTCCCAGTAAAATCCCTGTTTTTGTCAATGGAGTCTGGTACTGATATACAGAGATGTTTCTGGATCTTCCTCTTTAATAAAAAGCTCTGTGTCTGTAGGAATCCTATCCTAGGATGTGAGGTGTACGTACTGATCTGGTTGAGTGTTTCCTGAGGGATCCAGCTCAGGTCGACGTCGTTGTGGCTCGAAGTTCCCATTTCCACCTTTGGAGCTGGACGCCTCCTCTGTACACGATAACACACAGAATAAAATCAGTGTTTCTCTCTGAATAAGCAAAGGACTGTGATTCTTTTCCAGATAATAAACCTTTTACATCTGTACCTTTCTGGACTCCAGCAGCTGGTGAAGACCTACGACGACCAGCAGCCCGAGGCCTGACAGGAAGACGTACATGAAGATCCTGGAAGAGAAGAAAAAGAAGAAGAAGAAGAAGAAGGAGAAGAAGAAGAAGGAGAAGAGGAAGGAGAGCAGAGTGAGTTAATAAAAGAGAAAAGGACGACTCATCAGCATCAGAGAAGTAAATGAGCTGACAAGCAGAGTCACTTACGTTTCTCCGTCTAATCCGTCCTCTTTCTCAGTGATGGTGACGGTCTGGTTGAACACTGCATCCTGGAAAATGTTTCCCTACAGAGAGGAGGAGAGAGTTCGTTAATCAGAGGGAGGTGAAGGACAAAAAGAAAAGTAGGTTAAGAGAAAGGAAGCAACAACACAGAGAAAGGGATGAGGAAAAAGGGAGAAGACAGTGAACAGTGCTGCTCTTCTTACACTGCTGTCCTTGTAGTTGAGGTTGATGACGAGTCCAAACGGCCGCCCTCCCATCGGCTCGGCGGGGATGAAGGAGTACTCAAAGGTGGCCTGTCTGCTGGGAGGAACCACAGTGCCCAGCTGCAGAGCGGTGAAGTTCTGGATGTAGAACTGGTAATCCTGATCGAGACGAACAGAACCAAGTTAGGACTGTGTGGGAAAGCTCTGCAGCTCGTTTTATTTGTGGAGGAAGACCGGTACCTGTGGGTAACGGAAAGAAGCATCCAGAGACTCCACGATGAAGTTCTCTGATCCCTTGTTGGTGAAGCCGAGCAGGAACTTGACGATGTTGTTGGCTGGGAAGTCTGAGGAGAAACAAGGAAATGGATCAGACACGGTTTCATTCTGCTGCTGCACGAAAGGTAGAAATCACTCCGTACTGTCAAGACGAACAGGAAGTTACCATCTCCTTTGACGAACAGGATGGTGGTGTCAGCATTAGGGGAAGCCTTCACCTCTCCAACCAATGCTTCCTCCTCTTCATCTTCTTTTTCCTCCGTCTAAACACAGACGTGAATAGGTTTAGTTTCTCTGAGCATCCAAACAAGCTTCAGCTCAGAGCTGTATCTAAGTCTCTGGGGTAAACATAACTTATTCTTCCAATGGCTGCAATAATCAATCACTTTTATTACTGATAAATCTGTGTTTTTCCTTTTATCATTATTTATCGCACTTTAAGGTCTTCAGACCAAAACACAAAGATATTCCACTTATGACACAAAACAGAGAAACGCACCAAAGATTCATTTTTAAAAAAACAGAAAACATTCTGCATTTTTACTTAATAAATGACTCAAACTATTAATTAATCACTGACAATACAAGAGGGAAACATGTCCACATAAAAGGAATCAGGTAGTAATTCATTAAAGTGTACTGAATATGTATATATATATATATATATATATATATATATACATATATATATATTCTGGGCTGTTAGTTAGACACAACAAGATGTTTAAATAAGCCAACTTCAGCTTTGGGGAAACATTTTGAGGAATTCACTATCAAGCTGTAGTACTGTGTAATAAGGCACAAAGAAGACATTGATTATTTAATGACATTATCACCCTGACGTAATCACTCGGTCACTCACCAACTCTGCATTATCGTCGTCTTCCACCTCCGCCTCGTCGTCCTCGTCCTCAGCTGTCACATCATCCACAACGTCTTCATCCACAGCCTCGGCCTCCTCATCCTCAGTCAGATCCTGAGCACTCACCACTGGCCCTGGTGGGTCGTTAAAACACAAACTAATCAAATCCAAGCAGCAGGTACAAAACTCTCACCTCCTGTTCTCTCCTTCACTCACAAAAACCACAGCGTCTGAAGAAAAGGTCCAGAATAAACATCTGGCTCATTAATATGTAGTTCGTTTAAAACTTTGTCATGTAGGTTTAAAAAATGTTTTTGCAGCAACACTCCTTAGTATCAAAGAATACAAGACAAACTGTTAAAAACATTTAACACATGGAGAAACTGAATGATTAGATGCCTTTAAATCGCTTTAATGAAAACAAAAGTTAATGCTTTTTAAGACATTTCAAAAGCTGAGGGTACTCATCACTACGTCCGAAATAAATAACACTGGATCCAGACATTTCTGTTTTCTAAACAGGTTTGATTCAAATTAAACATTTCTAGCGCCTGAAATTTCAATTTCTCAGTTTCTTGAATTTAAAACAAATCAGCCACGGAGACTTCTGTAGCTCCTATGTGAGCTAGCCTAACAAAAGAGCCATTATCCAGTTTACTGCGATTATTATGAACAAGTTCTGGTTATTGATTATATTAAACATAAGTATCAGATAGTTCAGACTTCATTTAAAGGGATTTTAACTTGTAATGTGTCCAGGAAGCTGCTCGTTGACAGTTAGCAAAGCCACTTAGCTTCCCGGCTAACAGCTAACAGGCAGACTGTAAGGACACGTCAGTCTAAGCAGGCAGACAAACTGCACACATGCAGCTAACAATAAACCACATACGTTAAACATGAGGCATTCAACTGAAACAAACGCTTCAGGGAGTCAGTGACAAATTCCCACTGATTATAAAGAAGAAACTCATTTTTATACTTTGAGCTAGCACATGTCAAAAGGGGAACGGCCTTATTTCACAGCGGCTAGTTAGCCGCTAACACTAGCATGTTAACGCTAACTAGCTAATTAAATGCTTTTCTTTTGACTTCGTCGCCGTGACTAAGGCGTATCACAGACTTACCTTTAATGAGGATAGTCGCCGGGAAAGCTAACAGCGCTAGCAGCAGCAGTTTGGGTAGAAATTTCATCATTTTGGAATCGAAATCAGTGCGCTCTCATTCAGTGTCCGTCAGACAGCCAGGCTGTGTGCGCCGCCGTGCCGCTTCCGTTACAATTCCTACGACGCATGCGCAAAAGACTCTGACCAGTCGGTGTTATGGCGGAGTTTGTCGCTAGAAAAGACACAGTTCGCTACTGTGTCTTTTCTAGCGCCATGTATCGCGGTTCGCTTGGTGACAGTTAGACATCGTAGAGAGGACTAGATGTGGTTAACGTGAGGTTAGGTTGAGGTTAACCATCACGTGAGAAGACTCGTTTGGGTTGGGATAGGTTTAGGTTCAGGTTCAGGTTAAAAGGAAACACAATCGATGGGGAAACAGATTTCGACACAACACCGGAAGTGAAGGCTGCGACAGAAAAGTAGAATAAAATTTATTTTGGCGCCTAAATCATTAAATTATTACATTTGTTAACTACATTCTGATTACACTTACTTAGTGCAACACTGAGTCAGCTGGACAGAAATAATTCACATATTGACTTTAGATAAACACAGAATCCATTCAGTTAGTTTCTGAATAAACAGAGGAAACAGTGACACCTACTGGCAGAGAGCAGCTACAGCAGGAGACACAGGACATAAAGCTGGAGGTAACAGCTGCTTCAACACTGATCTCTGCGGAGAAAAACCTCCACAGGTGATTTTGTGTGTCTGTGTTGAGCCTAAGTGTTTTCTCCAGATGTAAAACATTTAAACTTTACTTTAATGATCCCAGCAGATGTGGAGCAAATTCACTGTGTGTCTCTTAAAGCAGGTTTTATTACATCATGATAAAGTCAACATTTTTTAAATCTTAGTTTACTTGTCATTTTATAAACATGAATAATGAATATATAGTCTATATATTAAAGAGCAGTTTGTTTTTACATCAAATATCATAAACAAAATAAACAATGAAGACACTGATTTTACACCAAATCCAAACATAAATCCAAATAATATCCATCAATGAGGCTGTGAGACTCAGAGACCTCAGAGCTTCACTTTTTCAGGTTTTTGACTCTTTCCTTTAGATATACAACTTGACTTCAATGTCAATGTAGTGAGCATCACAGCAATCAAACCCTGCAGCACTGAGAGTCATCTCCACTTCTTCTGATTCCTCTGTCAGTCACTGCTGGATGAAGCTCTCCTCTCCACTCTACCTCCCAGTAACACACACACACACACACACACACACACAGAGAGAGAGAGAGAGACTCTTATGGATCCCACCGCTCCCACCTGCAGAGAGAGAGAGACAGAGCAGAGAAGAGGTGGATCAGTGTTTACAGAGACTCTTCATCAGGAAACACTGGATCTTTGCCTAACTGTGTTTAGGACAATACTGATGAAACTACTGACCTCACAGTCTCCAGTCTACAGTCTGGACTCTGCACAAGATCACACAGATCCTTCACTCCTGAATCCTTCATGTCCCAGTTTTCACTCAGGTCCAGTTCTCTCAGATGGGAGGGGTTGGACTTCAGAGCTGAGACCAGAGAAGAACAGCTGATCTCTGACAAACTGCAGTTCATCAACCTGAATAAAGAATAAAAGATGTGAGTTTAGGAGACAAAGTTCCTGCTTGAAACCATTCAAT
>BRZM01000342.1:0-119784 GCA_033238685.1 Lates japonicus
AATCCAGGTTTATGTCAGTTAATCCAGTCTTATTTCAGTTAATCCAGTCTTATTTCAGTTAATCCAGGTCTATTTTCAGTAAATTCAGCCTCATAAAGGAGGTTTAAGTCGTTACCTTGGCAACCGATAGCCCCAGACCAACCTGGTCCTGGACATGGACACAAGTAAAAGCTCTGGAGAAAAAAAAAAAAAAAGGTAAGTGGACCTTAAACTGAAAGTGTTTTCTCAAACCTGTGACTTCAAATTTGAATCAGTTCTGATGCACGTACAGCTTTCTGCTTTCTGCTGTGTTTTCCCCTCAGAGATAAAACTGTATAAAACCAAATGAAAATAAAATGAGACTCAGAGTCTTTATGTTGTTCAGAGACATCAGTGATTTAGTTCTTTTATGTTTGTACAGTTTATGAACACGTGAAAATAAAACAATAGATTTTATGTTACAAAATCCTCACAGTCTGTTCTGTGGTCTGCACACACACACACACACAAAGAAAAATATTTCCAGTCGTAATTAAAGTTCAGCTCATATCAGAGGAGTTTCTGCTCGTCCCCTGGTGAGTCATTAATTAACACACACTGGTCAGCTCTGTGTGTGTGTGTGTGTGTATTAATAACTCAGAGAAAGATGGATCCTATAGATCTGTGTGTTTTCTCCTTGTGTTTCAGTACAGCAGGTTATTGCTGCAGAGTCTCTGGAGGGAGGAAGTGTAAACCACCTGTGTACAGACTGTCAAAATAAAAGACAAACAGACAAATAAAAGTGTGTGTGTCGACAGCAGATAAACTGTGAGCTGGGGGGAAATGTCCACATTTATTATGTTAATATTTAATCCTGCTGTATAATCAGAATTAACATTGTTGGATGAGTTCAGTGTGAAAAATGTTTCCTGTTGTCGCCTCCTCAGGTTAAAACGTCTAAATAAATGATAGAAATGAAAACTGATCCTCAGTCAGCCTGAAACTTTATTAGAAATCTGAGAGGAGGGGGAAATAAATTGCTCTCATAAGGAAGGTGTTAGAGCAGCAGCAGATATTATCAATATATCTGCATGTTGCTCTGATGAAATATGTATATCTATCTCTCTCTATCTCAGGTTTCATTTCCTTCATGCCTCAGTGCGTCGCTCCGTCTGCAGCTGCTCCACAGCTCAGGAATATTTCAGGGTTTTCTCAGGTGGAGAATCAGCGACAGAAAGATCCTCCTGGTTCATAATGTTTGTGTTGGAAAGTTTAAACAGTGAACTCAGATGTGTTTTATGTTTAATTGTGATCAGAGATTCGAACTTGATGTGTAAACGATCTGGACTCGTGGTCTTGTCTCCCTCAGGTGGATCTGATCTGGTCTGATTGAGGAGGAGTCTATAAAGAGGGATCAGGACTCAGGCTCTTCCCTGCCTGCAGCAGCAGTTTGTGTCTGACTTCTCTGTTGGTTCTCTGGTTTTCTGATGGGCCGGTCAAAATGAACAGAAAGAAGAGAAGCCACTCAGACCAACCCACACAGGGTCGTCGGATCTGGTGTCTTCTCTCTACCCTGAACCAACAAATCTAAACCTCACAGAAACAAAACCACGAAAAACAGGATGACCGGACCCATCAATCTATTCCTGTTTCTTTTTGAAAGTTCTTCCTGCAGCTGGAGTAAGAACATTGTATGTTTTGTGGGGGATCGATCGACTGAAGTTAGTTTGGTTTTCAGACTCCTGAACTTTGAAGTGTTTCACAATCACTAACACAACACGGCTGTTGCTGTCTCCAAATCCTCTCCAGCTTCGCTGTTTTCCATCAGACACTAAAGAACATCAAGTCCTGCAGAAGTTAAATCTCTTCTCTCATCACATGTTGATGAAACAACAGGAGTTTAATCACCTGAGCGTCAGGTGTTTCCCTCTCTGCTGATTACACACCACCTCTCTCTGGCTCCTCTGAGCTCTGATCTCTGCTGCAGATCTGTCGCCTGGAAAACCTGCAGAGAAACCAGAGCTACAGACGGACAGGGAGAGACATGAAAAATGACTTTATAAATGAAGACTTAGATTTTCAGTTTAAAAAGATTGTTCTGCAGTTTACAGCTGAGTAGTTTTTTATTTTGCTCTGAGTGTTTGCAGACTGACACGTCTCATCACAGCTCCATAAACAGCTCCTTATTGTCTGTCCGGTCTGAGCTGCTGTTAGTGAAGCTCAGTTCACCTCATTATCTCCTGGATCTCTGCTCCTCTACGGTTTAAATGTTGTTAACTTTCCTGTGAATTAGTTTCTGAAACGTTCCTGCAGCAGCTGAATGTTTGAATGAGTGAAGAGCAAGGGTTAGAGTTAAAAATCTGCAGCTGCAGAAAATATTTAAGGAGCAGTTCAACACTGGACAGTTGATCACAGCTTCCTGAGACCTGTGGTCACACTGAGGCTGTCAGGTTTGATGCCATCGTTCCTGCACTGACACCAAAACCTAAACCTGTGATCAGTGGTATCTGTCACCAGAGACCCTACACTGAGGTCCTGGGTGGATGGATACGCTGCTGTTCATTAAGAAATAGTTCCAGCACCTAAAGCAGGGCTCACACTACAGGATAATCACAGTCCTCAGGTTATCTGATGGTTGTAAAGATGATCTTGTCAGATTCTCCTGTGGTGTGAGGTGTGTTCAGACTGATTTTACCCTCCCTGATCTGCTCTGAAGATGATTGGAGACGCCCTGATAAATATTAAACATGATCAATATTTCTGATCAGAAATCCTGTCGTGTGGGGGGGGACACCGAGGACAGCCGAGCACGCTCTCTGTGGAACAGAACAATAGCCAATCAGGAAGCAGCTGACTGAAACAAGAGACTTCATCGTCCACCATGTTTGTTTCCTCTGATGTGGTCAGATGTGGAGCTGTGAGAGTCCAGACTCTGGTTGTTGGTGGTGAATCTGTTAGTGTGTGGTGTGTTGGACATCACACACTATAAGAACACACCTGTGACAGTCTGACATGATCTGTCCTCAGGTGTGTGCTCTCTCATGTTTTCTACATCGTAAGATTTTAAAAATCTGTTAGTGTGTGCAGGGCTTTAATCAACCAGACGCAGCAGGATAATCAGGGATTGTTAGACTGAGCCCGGCTAACAGTTTCCCCCTGCCTCCAGTCTTTATGCTAAGCTATGCTAACCACACCTTGACTCAAAGACGTTTTGTTGCATGATCGCCGTTGAAATGTGAAGAATGATCTTGATTTTATCTGATCAACAAAACAAAGGTTCAGTCACTGTGGATGTTTCCACAAACTGAATTATTTCTTTTAAAACTTTTAAAAAACTTTTAAAAATGTCACGAGGAAAGACGGAGAATGTGGATGTTAAAGTGAAGTTTGTCTGACCGAGAGAGACTGAACAGAAAAATCACCAAACTGAGCATTTAAAATAAAACTCTTTATAAAACATGATGGGTGCACACAGACATTTTAGATCAATATATTAGACAGTTAAAGGTGAGGACAAACTAAAGAGCAGCTGATGAAGCTGCAGCGACAGTTTCACTTCATGTTCGTCCTCTAAACTCTCAGACTCTGGAACAGTTTTCACAAGGTCAGAGTTTCTCTCAGCTTTATGTATATTTCATTCCATCATTCATAAATCAGCGTCTCTTCCCGAGAGAAACCTCTTTATTTTAGAGAAGTATCAGCAGCTGCCGGCTCTCTGTGTCCACATTTAAATAAAGGTTAGTGAGCAGCAGAGAGCCGGCCGCTCGCTGGCCTTTCCTGACTCTCAGCTAACAGGACTTCATTTGAATTTCTGAATGTCGATGCCCTTTAATTGCTGCTGGTTTAAACATGCCCTTTGTTCCCACTTTTAAATACCAAGAGCCAGTTTTAGCAGCGCTGTCAGGTCTGCTCTGAGCCGCACAGCTCCTCCCTCACCAACAGTTTGTTCACACTCATTAAACACATCAGGATCTGATTAATGCTTTTATGAATTCATCAGCCCAGTTTTTCTCAGAATAATGCAACTTAGTCACGAACAGAGGGAGAAGAAATATAACACTGAAACAAACAAACTGTTGATGAACTCTAACCTCAGCCCCTCCCACCTGTCTTAGTCACCTGACCCCCACCCCCCCCCCCCCCCCCCCCCCCCCCCCCCCCCCCCCCCCCCCACCCCCCCCCCCCCCCCTGTTCCTTCGCTCCGAGGCAGTCAGGGTTTGTCAACCCCGACTGCTTCGATCTGTGTTAAACGGTACGACGGTGGTTAAGATGTCGGTAAGTTGAGTCGGTGTTAACTTAATCAGAGTTAGTGCGTGTTCATTAAAGGGGCGTGTACTGTATCTCTCAGATGAAGAGCGCACGTTAATTCTGTGGGTTTAGAGGAATTTAAAGAGACTCTAACGACACAATGTAAAACCAACAAAGACAGGGAGACTGGTCACATGTTCTCTGGATTCTTCATCTGTAATATGAGATGTAAGGACACGGAACATATGTGATCATTATCAGATACTTGGATTACAGTCAACACGTGGGTCACATGTCTGAGAATGAGCTGTTACTGTTAATGATGTTCTGCCTGGAACACTCAGGCTGTATATGTATGAATGTAATGCTGTTATGTTCAGTGTGAACTTCATGTTAACAGTATTTCAGCCTCAGTGGAAACTGAACCTGTCTTTAGACAACCCCTGTCCTGCGGAGTCAGCCTCTCTCAGTCGTTGTGCCAATATTGATTGGTTGTTCCACCTGTGGGGCGGAGCTTAGGTAGAAGTAACACCGAGTTAACCACCAACATAAACTGCTCGGAGCAGTTTAGAGACACAGCGTAAATTACCATGGCAGCAGACCTCAGGTAAAACCTATCCACCTTTCATAGTACAGGTTAATCAGGAAGTTACACCTGACGTCACCAAGTTACTCTGATAAGCCAGTAACCTCGCTTCGTAGTACAGGGCTCTGCTCACCTGTTCATTCCCTCATCATCAGCTGTGTCCGTCCACTTCCACTCTGACTCTCAGCTGTGACACGTTTCCATCTTCATCAGACATGTTTTCATAGACTCATCATCAGTCTGTGCTCCTGGTATGTTCTCGTCAGGTTTTAGATAAACCTGCAGGAACATGAACACATCACTCATGAATGTGTGTGAAAACACACAGATGCCTTTTTAAAAACAAACCTCCTGTTTGTGTCCTGTAGCAGCCTGTGTGTGCTGTGACTCACTGTGTTGGTGAAACACCCACGCAGGTTTAATCTGTTTGCTGTGAACCAACATACGCAGCCAATCACAAGCCTTTATTGATCCCCTGCAGGAAATAGTTGTGTTGCTCCAGTTCACACATACAAATAATAATAAAATAACACCTGTCTTTTCTTAAGCAAAATACCAACTGCACAGTGTAGAAATACTCTATTACAAGTAACAGACCTGCATTTAAAGTCCTACTTCAGTAAAAGTATGAAAGCATTGTTAATAACTCTCTTAAATATATCAGCGTAAAAAGTCCAACACTTCTCTCTGAAAATATGAAAACTCTGATATCATCTCATCCAGGACCAAGTCCCAGTGAAGGTAACAGTGGATCAGTTCACACTGATCAGGTGCAGTGGAGACACCTGTGTAGTTAGACTACAGGTGTGTAGAGCTTCACTTTGTTCTTATTTCCCTGGTTGTAAATGATGAGTTAACCCTGTGCCATCAGCTGCTCTCTACATGTTGCCCTGTGGTTGCGTCACGGTCCGACTAAAGCAATCTGTTCTCATGAAATTGGGCAGAGAGGGAAAAAAAAGAAGCTGCCCTCCGTTTTTCAAAGCTCCGTCAGCGACAGAGGAGGCCTGAGGCGAACACATCCACACATCCGAACGCTTCCTGTCCGACAGGACGGACACCTGCTGCAGTCTGACACTCGCTCTGTTTACTGCTGCGTGAACCTGACAAACCCTGAGGCTCACAGAGCTGCTGACACTGAGGGAAGGACGTGTCGGAGTAAAGGTGATGTGACGGCTGCATCATTATTCTGCTCTCCGTCCGCCCTGAAGCAGCCTCCTGTCCAACAACAGTCCAACACAAACTAACAATCCTGTGGTTTGATCCAGGAACCTGTCAAAACTTTCAGAGTTTTCTGCTGCACATGAAGCATCAGAATCAGATCTCAGACCTGCAGTTTTCTCCTTAAATCGTCTGGAATCAAACACAAACCTGGTGAAGTCTCTGATCTGACAGAAGCAGGTGTTGACCTGTTTGTTAAAGGGTCACTTCATCAGAAACAGTTTGTCAGTGAACGATCAGGTGGTTTTTATCTGTCCAGGTCTGAGACTCTCTGAGGTCAGAGGTTGGTCTGAGTTTATCAGCGGCTTCAGTAAAATCCAGAAGGAGACTTGCTCAGGACTGTAACATTACTCTTTATTTGTAAAAACACTTCTCAGACATGTGGTGATGATTGGATGTTAGACATCAGCTGATACAGGCCTGAGCTCAGTCTGAACTAACACTGTCCTCTTCCTCCACTGAACAAACCAAACACATTTAGGTTGTTTTCACCTGTTTTAGGTGACTCTTTCTGCTTTAAATCTGAGTTGTGTATAAATATCAGGTTTCACTGACGTCAGCTGTGACGTCTTTGCAGCCTCCATGTAACTAACTGCTGTTTAGTTCTGCAGCAGTTATCTCTGTCACGTCGTCAGCTCTAAATAAACCAGAGATGTGAGATGATGCCACAGGTAGCGAAGCATGAATCACTTTCCTCCCACATCCTGTGAGCGGGTCCTGTGATCCTCAACCCTAAAACATGCACAGAGAAATGACGAGAACCAGATTCACCAAGACCTGTTTGATTCATACAGAGCAGCTTCAGTGTGAACAGTCAGAGCGCACGACTGCCACAGAGACGACAGACTGAAGTACTGACCAACATGTTCCGTCAGTTAATAATAATAAACTCTATTTACAGCTACAAAGTGCTTTACAAGACAAAATGAACACACAGCAGGTTGAGAGGCGAAAAAAGAGCTAAAGTTTCTCAAATTAGAATAAAATGTGATTTTAAAAAACTAAAATGTTTGAAAATCATTGAAGAGAAAAATGAATAAATAAAAAAGAACCAAGAGAATGATCATGTAAATGAAAAGTTTTCTAAGAGGGGACTTAAATTCAGATCACTAAAACAAATCTTTAAGGAAGATTTAAAGGAGCTGGAGCTCAGTGGTCTGAACTCGTCAGGTTGTTCACCGTTGGTCTGATGTGGAAAGGTGAGTCCAGAGCAGGTTTTAAAAGTCAGTGATAAAGTCTTAAAATCATTTCTGAAACAGGGCGATGTGGTGTCTTTGGTTCAGGTACGAAGACGTTTCCTGCGGCTGCAGGATGTTTGATGTTTGTATAAAGCTGCAGACAGAGTCGTCCATCAGAGCACTCTCTCTTTAGCTGTGTGCTCCTCCAGAGTCAGTTTATTCTGAGAACGTCTCCGTCAGCAGTTTATCATCAGAACACTGAACCTGAGGCCTGGACGTCCAGAGGCAGCGTCAGCGTATCACTGTGTCGTCCATTTAACACGACTGTATCTCAGTCAAACAGGAATTAACAGAAACCACAAAGAAGCTTCAGTCAAAAAAAAAAAAAATCCCCAAGTGAACAACAAAAACTTCCAAAACGAGGCTGATTTTAACAGATGTTTGACCGCTGCTCTAATTAAACCCAGACGCTCCATTTAAAGGTTTTTAATTTGCTCCAACACCAAAACCTCATTTATCGATGGCTCCGAGGTGTTTTCAGATCTGAACCTGAATATTTCTGTCTGTGGCCCAGAGCTAATCTCATTTTTCCAGGCAGAGAAACATCAGGACACATTTGAGCGCTGTGAGAGGAACAGGTGACGCTTTACAAACCCTGAGCTGTGACGAACCTCGGTTCAACAGAAACGTGGAGGTTTAAATATCAGCTGTTCACAGACAACATGAGAATAAAGATGATGTGGAGCGTCGGTCGCCCACCCAGACTCTTGGCTCCAGGTTTCCATCCAGATTGACGCGGTTTTTAAATCACTGCTCCACAGTTTCAGCTTCAGACGTCGCACATGTGTAGAAGGAGAATTTATTCAGCTTATTGACACGGTTTGATGCTGTGAATCCTGGTCTGTGGTGGAAACATTAACATAATAAATGTGTGCTCTGCTTCAAACAGATGTTCACTCTGAGATCCAGTTTGATCTCAGGGAAATCAAGACTCAACTCAGAGCAAAAACCACATGAACTGCAAATTTGCCTAATAACACCTGCAACATAAAGCAGTCCCTCATTATGATGTAGGCTGGGCCGAACCAAGGTTAGATCAAGTCTTAGCTGGGAAGAGTCAGGACAACAAGTCAAGACCAACAAAATCCAAGTCACGCCCCAAGACCAACAAGTCTAGTCAAGTCCAAGTCCAACACGTTGTGTTTCGAGTCTTAAACAAGTCATTAAGCATCAAATCCATTGTCATTTTCAAAATAAATCACCAGTCTTTAGGAAGGTAAACCCTGATGGATGTTGGAGATACAATGTTTTATAAATTCATCGGTCAATTAATAACGAATGAATGAATCAGCAGGATATTTTATAAAAGTGTAGACATGTTCTGGAGAGCGAGGACACTCAGGGAAAGTGACATGTTTTCTAACACTGTATTGTGTCAGTGAGGGTCCTCACAAGTCTAATGGTACAAACGTGTGTGTGTGTGTTGGTTAGCATCCAGCAGAGTGTGTGTGAGCATCAAAGGTCAGCAGAGTTTATTCAGTGTCTGAAATGTCTGTGAAAGGTCAAACAGCAGCGACACAGACTGACAAACAGCAGCTCATCATTAAAACCAGAGGAGACACTTGATCAGTCTCTGTCTCACCTCAGACAGCAGAACATCCTCCTCTGACCTCTGTCTTCATCTTATACCATCACTTTAGATAAAGTGGTTCAAACCAGCTTCACCTCCACCTGAAGTTCTGCTGAAGCATCGATGACTCAGGATTAATGATCTGAACGTCTTCAGGACATCTGTCATCTGACAGACTCAGATTGTTATCAGTGACACCACTGACAAAAACAGGGATTTAACCAGGAGCTGCTGGAATACCACTGCCTCCATCTGTCAGTGTGTCTGTGTTACTGTGTGGTACTTTTACTTCAGTAAAGTATCTGATTACTTCTTCCACCACTGAGAGTCACACAGCAGATTTCTGCAGATTCAGATTTCTCCTCCTCGTCACAGTGAAGCAGTAGAATGACACTGAAGAGTTTCTGGACTCAGGTTGTGAAGTCACAGATGCTGCAGATCTAACAGGCAGATAGTTCAGTCATCCACCCCCTGAATAAATCAGGGGTTTTTGCAGCTTAGCCATAAACACAGAGTAAAAAATCATTTTGTCACCATCGATCCAGGCCTTCACCAAACAATCATTACTGATTGATCTGTGTCTTTGACATGAAAATATTGAAAAGTGTCCGTCACAGTTTCCCAGCCTGACGTCTACAAACTGCTCATTCTGTCCGTCCAACATCTGAAAGTGTTTCATGTTTGCATTTTAAAACAAAATCAGAATCAGCAGCAGCTTATTGTCATCATCTGATTTAGAGCAGTGAGTCCTCACATCGTTAATACAAAGGAATCTTTAATTGGATCTTTCAAATGGTCGTCATCAGTGTGAAGACTGAGGACGTCTGACAGCACGTGGCCTCACTCAGACGTCCTCCTCTCCCACTGATGATAGACGACACATTCATGAATACACAATCAGTCTCGTGTCAGCTTTCATTTGCTGTTTATGTGCTTCAGTCGTTTAACAGCAGCAGAGAGAAAAACTTCAAAACAAAAAGTAATTGGCTTTTTTAATTGAGAGATATGTTTGAGTTCAGTGGAGAGCGAGTTAGACTGAAGCCTTTGTTGTTTACGGTGTATTAGTGTTTATATCATGTTATACAAGAAAACTGCAAACATGATCCTCTCTCTCCACACACTCCTGTCATCATTATTTCTCTCTTGATGGCTGGAAGTTTAAACTCAGCAGCTCTGCTGGTCAGTGAGTCTGAGACATCTCTGCTGCTGGATGGACGATCATGGTGCCCAGAGGATAAACCCTAATGATTTCCATCTGGTGCCATTGTGAAGTTTCAGCTCATTAAACCTTTTAAACCTCAGCATGAACCTATTTTTACTGACTGTGAAAACATGTTTTGCACATTAAATATACTAAGAATAACTCACAATGGTGAGACAGAACTTTACAGTTGGAAATGAACCTGAGGAAAAAAAAACATGAAGAGCAGTGTGAAGCGTATGAAGACACTGAACAGAGGTTTGCTCATATAAGACATCACCAGAGTCCAATACAGATTAAAAAAGTGGAAACAAGTTGCTTTTTTACATCAAAACAGAAACAGAGAAATAAAAACCAGATTTTTCATCAGGTGCTGCGATAAGAATTAACCAACTCTATTTCACTTAAGAGTGACCACTGAAGGAATATTTCATGGTTTTATCCCAGAGCCAAACAGCTTATCTGCATTAAGAACAAGCTTCAGCAAAAGTATAGTATTTTGAACAACAGTATAAGCATTTTGCGAGTTGACACAGTGTCATCAGCATATAAATGAAAATTAGCATTCACTACATTTTGACCCAAATTATTTAACGAATCCTAAATAACAGTGGACCTAACACAGAGCCCTGTGGAACACCCTTGTGGTCAGAGAGAATCAGAACATCACATGTAATCTGATGTCTTATTAAGGTGGTTTCAGAAAGAGTCGAAGTTGTCGACAGTGTTGCTTCTTGTCAAGTGCAACACAAATGTCAAATGTCGCCTTCGTGAATGGAGTTCTTTTCTGAAACCTGATGTTCATGCGAGTGTTTGGTTTTAGACGGAGCATGAGGATGAGAACATGAAATAGACTTACTGAAGCAGACGTTTATGGATTTTACTCTTTTTTTCTGTTTCTCCGGCAAAGTCTGTTTATCTCATTACTGCACAGTCGTGTTCAGCAGTTCCAGACCTTTGTCATCACACAAGCAAAACAAAGCAACTGTTTACATCCTGAGAACACCACACACATTCTCAAACAATAAAAACTGCCTGAGGAAAATAAGTGAATATACCTGTAACAGAGTCGTGTTTAAGCTGTGGATTCAGGGTCTATCAGTAAATGTTGTCTGCAGATCGTCTGTGGCCTCTCAGTCAGTAATGGATGAGATGTGAAAAGAAGTCTCTTATGATTTCTGGTGATTGAGGGAAGGTCAGTGCTGTGTGGAATCATGATGAGCAGATAAAAACCTCCTCCTCTGATGGAGGTGAAGCTGATCTAAGAAGCAGATCATCAAATCAAACCTAACACTGCATTAAACTTGTTTTGGAGAAAGAAATACTAAGAATAATCCTCACTGTGGGTGGGGTTTAAGTCTTAACTCAGGTAGTATCAGGTAGTATCAAGGCAGGAATGTTCCAACTGTCGCATTTTTAAAGGATTTTTGGAGGATTACAACCCAGACTGGTCTCAGATCTGTGTCTTTATCTTGTTTAATGAGAGATGAGTGGTTTATCAGAACATGATAACAAGCCGATCATCTCCAGCTGAGGGTTAGAATCACAGAGCTGGTTTGTCGTCTCCTCAGCTCTGAGCCTCTGAACATCCATCTCAGTGTTTTGATCTTGTTAGTGAAGCTTCTGTTTGCTGCAGTTTCATCGTCGTAGGAAAATTAGAAACCATCAAACTTTCTCCAGCTTTAATGAGGTGAATGTGAAGACACAGCTGAGCTAACAGAGCTTTAAAGACTGTGTGTGTTTATACTGTGTGTGTGTGTTTCCCAACTGACTGCAGTTACTTGATGTTTCTGTAAATTGGATCGGCACTGCTTCGCCTCGCTCTCTAACAGCCTCTTTAGCTTTTAGAAAATCATTGGTTGTGTTCGGTCGGGCCGACGTCGGCCGAGCCGCCGCTGCTGTCCATCTGAAGTGTTACCCATAATTCACTCCTCCAGGTGCTTTGGACAGTGATTGTGCTTCACATCGACTGCTGAACACAGCACAGCGACCTGCAGCTGAGACTCATGAGTCTCTGTTTTCTCATCGATCGTGTTGCTGCAGCTTCAAATGTCTCAACAACTAAATCATTGATTATGACGGACTTTCATAATGTCAGCATCATCAGGGTACTATGAGGCGTGACTTCACAGAACAAACTCAATGAAGTCCCTGAGATTTTATCAAGTTTCCCTGATAGATGTGAACTGCGAGCAAAAAACAGATTCAGTTTTTTTTTACCTGACAAACTGCTGATGAGGTACTTTAAGCCCTCAGTGCTGGAGGTCGTCCTGCAGACACTAAGTTAGTACAGGCTGTAAATACATGTAGATTATGGCAGCTAACACTGTTTACAGAGACTGTAGTGATAAAATGAATTACACCCTGATGAAGTCCAGTATTCCCTCTGTTTTAGCTCAGTGTTTGGTCTCCTCCTCCTTCAGCTGCTGAATGCTGCACCATGTTCACCAGCTGCTCTCTGACTGAGTCTGTCTGCCGTTTGCTGATGAACAGATAGTGGACAGCGGCTTGAAGACGAGGCCATAAGAACTGAGAGAGTGAACCACAACAGATAAACAATGAGCAGAAGATCCCTGTAAAGCTCTGTACAGCTGAGCGGAGGCACAGAGGTGCATGCAGGTGATCGAAAAACAGGAAGTTAGTCACTGCAGTTCAGCTGCTGATCCACATTCCAACATGTACCAGCTTCCAGAGTCCCAACTCAGTCAAATCTGAACACACAGACATGAGAGACATATTTCTAGATTCAGTGTGAATTACACTTTCAAGGATATAATTATCTGTGATGTCCATCAAGAATAAACGTCTACAGACCTGCTCAGAAACTGAAGGAAAAAAGAAGCTTCTTGTAGCTGCAGAACTTCATTCAGAATCCTCCTGTTTTTCCTTCAGTGTCACAGTGAAACAGTGAACCTCCATGATCCACTGACAACAGGAGCTGATCACAGCTGATTCACTTCTTTTTCCACAATGTGAACAGATAAAGGCTAAAAGTCTATTGTGTAACTCACTGTGAATCTATGGCATCATTATACATCCTGTTTATTTCAGCTCATTTTATATTAGAATTCTCTGTAGGTTCCTCGGTACCAGTGACCCTGTTGACCCTGTGAGTTTGTATTAACCAGGGAACAGTGAAATTATGAATAAATAGCTTCAGCAGCTGTTTGAGAGTTGAATGTCTCCGTACAGGTGAGAGAGGTGAGACAATGTGTTGTTTTGAGTGAACTGAGCCTTTAAGAAAATGACTCCAGGTTATTATAGAAGCCATCATGTGAACAGTGTAAATGATGGTCTGCATGTAAACATCATCATGGAGGAGTTCTCAAACCGCAGAGGTGAAACAATGACTGCTGCTTTATTTATCGGAGAAAAACCTCCATCTGCTCCATTGTTGGGCTCAGAGCTGCTCATTACTGAGCCCATTATGTGTCTGGGTGATTTCTAAACGATCGGTTTGGGAGTGAATAAAGGCTCTGCTCTCCCTGCTGTTTATCTGCAGCAGCAGCGAGGACGAAGCTCGACTCGGGGAAAAAAAACACCCCAGCATGTGTAAAGTGAGACGGATGATTTGGTATTTGGGCGTTAATAAGTCAGAGAGAGCGATGGCGGCGCGTCCTCTCGTTCGATGCCCGTCGACAACAACCGGTGCAGCTCGTCAGGATCATTAACGCCTCGGCCCAGAGAGCCGCCGTGATTTATGTCGTCTCTCTGAAGACGAAGGAAGATGGATGGAGGGCTGCAGTTCGGTGGATCCACCTGAGGAGGGGGTCGTCTTCAGGTCCTCCTCCTCCCCCCAGGCCTCAGCTGACCCTTGACCCCGTGTGTCTGCAGGGACAGCTCAGCTCCTGCCTTGTTTTAATGGAAACACGGCTGCAGAGAAACACTCTCTGTTTCCTGCTCATATTTCCTCTCCTCTTGTCACTCTAATGTAAATTCACTGTTGTACGTGAATGATTTATGACGTGACGCTCACTCAGTCACAGACTGAAGACTCTGCTGTAAACCAGAGGACAAATCATGTTTTACTGTTTTTAAACTTCATCAAAATGAAAACGAAAACTCTCCACTTTCTGTGCTTTAAACTTTTCCATCTGTTGGTGAGAAACGTTTTGATTGGCTGTGGAGATGACCTGTGTCTTCACCTGTTCATGACTTTTGTTCTTACATTTCTCCTCCATGAGCTCAGGTCCAGTGTTACTTTACACTTTTCTCATTGTCAACTAATCAGCAACAAGAGTCTTCTTCAGGGTTCTCCGTCAGCGCCGGCTGTCGACCGTTTTCAGGCGACTACTTTCTCTCTGTTTCTAACGTTCTGACTCTGATCTTAAAGCAGATGAAAGATTTTAGTTGTCAGCCACCGGATCTTCAGGAATCAGAGAAACAAGCTGACAGCAAGCAAACAGCTGAGTTACTGGTTTTAATCAGCTGCTCAGTTTGTTTTAGAGAGGAGACCTCTGAGGAGAATTCAGCTCCTGAACCATCAACACTGGAGGAATCTGAACCTACAGATGAAACACGATGAGTTGGTGAACAATGAAATCAATCAACCAGTTGGACGTTTTATGCACGTATGTGAAAAACTAATATAACATGATCTGTGTGATCCAAGAGATCCTTCCCAGACCATGTCAGGCTGCGATTCGGGATTCGGGATTGAGGACTTCAGACAGTTCACTGTGACATCATGTGACTCACCTCCATCCCTTCACCACCTCAGCTGCAGATGTCTGGTTATCTTCAACCTCCCCCCCCAGTCAGGAGTTTCCTTGAACGCCTTGTTATCAGTAACAGCTGGGATTAGCTCTACCCCCTGTGACCCTTAACGATAAGTGGTATAGATAATGAATGAATGGTGGCGTGATCATGTTCCTGCATCTTGAAGACGAGGAGTCCAGTGAGTGTCTGTCTCCACATCAGCAGACGATAAAAAAGACTTCATTTTGATGAAATTTCTTCAGTGAAGGAAGCGTCTTTATTCATGTTCCTGCACAATCACAGACCACTGAACAAACTGTAAGGGTTTTTAAAAGACTGTACAATATGCAAAGCAGCCGACCACCCACATCATTCGAGTTGACATGATGTGATTAACCACACATTTGTCACAGTTTACAGCAGTGAAGTACAAACTCACCCCTGACCTTCATCCTCAGTCTTTGAGTCTTGTTTTGTGGAGAAAACCTCAGTGAAGCCAAATTATTCCAGTGCAGGAGAACTGCCAGGCTGCAACCAACAATTACTCCTATTATCAATACATCCGACAGACGAGCTCAGTGAATAAAATAGTCAGTGTCTCATTATTCATCAACAGACTCATAAAGCTTCATTTTGTCTGAAGAAATGATTGAAAGGTCAAAATATTCACCAGCAAATACTCACTTTACTGAAGCTGCTACCAGTGAATGTTCACACATTAATCAACATCAATCAAAGACTGAAATTGTTTCCACTTAATTTTCTGTCAATCGACTAATTGATCGATCAGATTCATCATTTCACCTCTATAGTTCTGGTTGGTTTCTGGCTGTCAGGGGAAATAATCTAACTGACAGGTACAGCAGAGGTCGACCGTGCTGTTATGGCAGATGGAGGGTCGATCTATATCTCTGATTCTTTCAGACGTGATCAATCATGAGATCATCAGCTGTAAGAAAGAAGTCACTGATGAATGTGTTTTATTGCTCACACTCTTTACTCTGATGTTACGGTGCAAGACATTTACATCAGAAGTCAGAACTGGGAGTGACGTCACCTCTGAGTTGACGGCGTTCATGTTGAGAAGTCAGAAAGACATGGACGCTCACAGGAAATGTTGTGTCTCTGTCAGAGAATCAAATCAAATCTGCTCCACCTGAAGAACACCTCAGCTGTTAACATTAGAGTTTAATATAAACACTTCAGAACGTTCTTAAAAAGCTGTAACATTAAACCATGAAGGTGAACTGATTCAAACGTATCTCAGACTAACTGTTGTTAGCAACAGTTGATAACAACGCTCTACAAACAGCGTAGCAACATGTCCACAGATAAAACCTGAACAGTTCTATGTGTCTGACTGACTTCATGTGAAACTAATGAGACTGAGCTGCTATAAACAGGAACATTAGCAGAGTGTTCACTGCTGTTGATGTGAGGAGCAGCCATCTTGGATTCTGATGTCAGGGTTGGTGGGGTTGTTCTGACTTCAGGAGGCGTTCAGGGTCAAACTTCTGACTGGGAAACTCAGAAATTCTGATTTCCAGGTACAACTGGAATTAGTACTTTAGACATGTCTGTGGAGTCAGATAAATGGACCCTGGTCCAGGTCCAGTTTCAGGTCCAGGTCCTGCTGCTTTAAAACATGATTGTGTCTCACTTGCAGTCTGACGTCTCTGCAGTAATGAGGTTTGGTTCTGATGTGTCCTTGTGTTGTGGGAGGGGAAGGTGAGAGATGGCCAGCGGGAGGTGGGTGAGGAGGAGGAGGAGGGGGGAGGTAAAACAGGTGACACCCCATTATTTCCTACCCTGATGGAGCAGCTCCTCACGGGCGTGGCCTCATTTTAAAGAAAGGTAGAAAATAGGATATTTCCCCTCCATCTCCTCCTCCTCCTCTGGGGAGCAGGTTCAGAAAATTCAAAATGCTCTGATACAGAAAAATAAAAACCCACCTGGCAGCTGCTTCACTCATTTTATTCAAATCACTTCCGCCGTCATTTCAGGCCTCTCTGATTCCACCTGGGTCGATATGTTTCTGCCCTCTGGACAAAATAAACAGGACTGTTTGATGCTGTTTGTCAGTCGCTTCGTTCTGATCAATATGTTCAATTAATTCACTTTACAGGGGAGAACTGCAGCTTCAGCTGAGCAGTGTTTGTACAGATGGAGACGATAGAAAGGGAGAACTGGACGACGGTGCCTCCACCCACAGGGTAAACACCTGACAGAGCTAACCACTGCACCACTGTGCCACCTGGGGAGGAAACCTTCCCTCATCTGATGTTTGGATGCTGATGGTGAGAGCTCTGTCAGCTCACAGCAAAAAGGTTCCAGGCTTGAATCCCCAATCTATCCCCAAAGACATGCAGGTTAATTGGTGACTCTAAACTGCCTGTAGGGCTGTGAATGGTTGTTTGTCTCTATATGTCAGGCCTGTGATGGACTGGTGACCTGTCAGCTGTGATTGGTTCCAGCCCCCCCCCAACCCTTAAGGACACACAGTATAAATAATGAATGGATGAAGGATGGATGGATGGTGTTCATCCCTGCAGTAGAGTCCATAGACTTGGAGCAGCGAAGCGGATCTGGAGGTGGAACAACATGTTACTGAGACACTTAGTGTTGGTTCTTCCTTTAGTTTTAAATACACAAAATGAATAGAAAAGACTGCAGGGAAAATAACAGCACTGCCTGTTTGTTTAATTTATTAATTGACTGATAAATTATTTATGTTTAACTGGCATCAACCTCCAGTTGTCACCTGTCAGCACCTGTCCTAATCGCTTGAGCCTCTATTGGCTCATCGGTATATAACTCTGCAACAATACGGCTCAGAAACATGGTTTAAATATCGGTGGAGTCTCTAACATCTCGGCTTTCCAGTCACTTTTGTGACGCTAAGACTTGACTCACTGACTTCAAATTTTCATCATTCGGGCCAAATTATGTCTTCACGTGTTGCTCTAAGGACAAAGAGTCTCAGGACAGATAAAGCTGAGATTGTTCTGACATTAAAACGCCTCCAATCTATGATGGGTGGGATTTATTGTTCAGTACAGCAGGGTAAGAGCAGATTTGGATTGTTAAGAACATTTGGTGACACCTCTTATTTTCTGATCCAGATCACAGGTTAAATCCAGGTGGAAACCAGAGGACATTTTGTCTTTTCTTATTCTTAAAGACTCACGTCCATCCACTGCTCAGTGAGGAAACATTGTCTGGGGAAACAGAAAACAGGAATTTGATTCTCAAAAGACAGTGAGTCTGGAGGATCCCTCCATCAAACTCAGAACCACCACACAGTCAGAGTCCGAGGCAGCAGAGAGGAAACCCCTGCTGCTGCTGAGGACTGTCCTCTCTGCCTCACTGTTTTTTCTTTTTTTTAATCAGGACGAAGCAGCTGCTGCCTCCGACACTCTGAACAAAGCACAGACAGAGCTTCGGTGTAATCTTCCCTCAGAGATGCCGAGTCAATAATAAAATGGAGATTACACTCCACCTCTGCAGAACGCCAACACATCAGGGAGATTACAGCCGTGGACCGAAGGGACATTAATGCTTCCCAACAGTGACGAGACCCCAGAGCAAAGAGGCTGTGAGAGGAGGAGGAGGAGCTGAAAATGAGTTTGATAAAGTCAGACTTCAGCCCAGCGTGTGGTGAGTCAGTCCAGTCAGGTGTAGCAGGAGCTCCTCTGGTTCTGTGTGGAGGTTTTTAACTCAACAGATTATTGTATGTAAGAGCACTTTGATCCATCTGTAGGGAGAATTCACTGCTTCTGTTTGTACTGTTCCTCCTCTGACCAAACAGAGATGTGATCGATAAGTTCTGAGACTGCACCTACAACAAGCTAAAACTGTACCTGATTTAAATTTGGCTGCTGTGACATTCAGAGTAGTTCCCCTGTGCAGTGATACACCGCTCCCAGTCCTGGTAAACACATCGATCTGTGACTCATCCTGGATCCTGGATCAAAACGACAACCCTTCAGCTTTAATTTCATTTAGGGGGAGAGGAAGAAGTCGTAGTGAGTAGAGTTGGCCTCAGAGTGGTGTGGTAGACCTTGAAGTCAACAGTCTGACCCTGGTGGATGAATTCATGCTGTACAACCCTGTGAATCTGGAAGAAAATGGCAAGTATGACACATCTTCTCTGGTCTTGGAGACTGCAGCTCTTCTACTGTGATGTTTGGTCTCTGGGTCGTAGCTGTAGACCAGATGATGATGATGATGATGATGGCCCAGGCCTGTTGACGGACCCTTGTAGACTTCTACACAGAGCTGCAGAGTTTCCCGGTCCACCTTCTAGCTATCTAACGTTAGCACCTGCTGGTGTCAAATTGCAGCCATTTCCTCTTCTCTTCCTCGTCACAGTGAAGCAGTAGAATGACTCTGAATAGTTTTTGGACTCAGCACAGCAAACAGAGACTCAGAAGTTGGACCAGGAAACAGGATTTTTGTTGGTCATCACAGTCCCACACTCTGTTCACTCACAACAGGAAGAGTCTCAGAACTTATTGATCAGCCCTCGTATGTTCAAATCTGGTTGATTAGACCTCTTTTTAATGCTTTTAATGTGCAACAGCAGTAACTTTACTTCAGTATGGACCATGTGTTCAGTTAATTAGTAATATTAGATTATACTTGTGAGTTTAAGGTAGTATTATTATAATATTTTATATTTTACAAACTACACTGAACAGAAACAGAAGCACACAATCCTCAGCGAACACACAACCTGTATTTTTTACGTCAGATTTAACTAACGAGATCTGACGTGTTGATCAGTGAGCGTTAGAGGTGGAGCAGTACAGTCAGATTCATATTAAAAACATCAGCAGCAGAATGTGATGAATTATTTCAGTGTTTTTGTAAATTTTTAAAGGTGTCAGGTCTGATTAAACAGAAACATTCATAATGTCAGTTAAATGTTTGAATTCATTACATGATGTTAAATCTTCACACTCAGCACTGCTGGGTCCTTTCGGTGTTCATTTTATATTATATAAAGATATTTTTACCAAACCTTTATACACTTCAGCTGCAGGAAATTTAAATGATATGAAGAATGAAGTATTCTTTCCTCTTCTTTCCTCCTGCAGTAATCAGTATTTGGATTCATCAGAACAGCACTTCATCTCTGTTACTGGAAGGTTTCTCCAAACACACACACAACATGGACCAGAAGAACTTTTTCACCTTTTTATTGTGTCTGTACAGAACTGGGAATGATCATAGTTCTGATGAGGCTGTGTTGAGAGACTTTTTTAGCTCCTACGTCAGAGGAGGTGCCATAAGAATAAGTTGACTGGTTGAACACAAACCTGTGTAAAACGTTAGCCGTGTAAACAACAGCTTGTAACCACACCACCCAACAAACACACAGGTCCAACCATCTTCCATCTTGTTGTTGTCACAGAAATGGTTGTTGTTGTGTGTCAGTTTTTTTTAAAAATATATACAAAGTGTAAAAGTTTAAAATGTGAATTTGAGATGAGAGGACTAAAAAGAGAAATCACAAATTCAAACATGGACCTCCAGTGGTTTTATCTTTGTAAAGTCTTTTTGTTTGTTTCACACATCGTTGTGAAGGAAACACCTTTTCCTTTTCACACAGACTCAGAGCAGATGTGTAAAGTCAAAGCTGCAGGTTCAGGACTTTTTCCTGAGGTAAGACTAAAACTTTCATGTGTTTGTCACAGAACTCAGAGCTGCACAGGTCCAGTCACTCGTTAGTGAGAATGTTTCCACAGTCACAGAAAACATCCAGACTCTCTTTTCACTGTGTTAAAACATCAAACAATCTGAACACTCGTGACTAATTAACGTTTTTGAACAAAGAAAAAACGCCTGAGTGTTCAGTCAGCAGGTGGGCGGAGCCTGTTCGTCAGGCAGGATCAGCTGCACCTGTGTGAAGTTCATATGAACCCCTCAGAGTGTTGGAGCAGGTTGGTCTGTTTGTCTCAGAAACAGTCTCAACAGTCTCTCCTCTGAACTGTCAGATCAGTTTCTCTGCTCCTCTGTAATGAAACATGTCTCAAACACATCTCTGTGTTTTCATCTGAAACCACCTGATGGTGACACAATAATCACCTGAGTCACTCTGCGCAGTGCACCTCTTTCTCTGACAATCCCACAGTGTAACTCACTGAAATCTCAACCTCTAATGTGATCACAGTCCTCAGGTTATCTGATGGTTGTAAAGATGATCTTGTCAGATTCTCCTGTGGTGTGAGGTGTGTTCAGACTGAGTTTACCCTCCCTGACCTGCTCTGAAGACATGACCAATATTTCTGATCAGAAATCCCAGCATCTTTAGACAATTGTCTTTCTACAACATTTTAAAATGTCTTTTAGCTCAACGCTGTCTTCACAAATAAAAATCAAAAGTATTTGAACCCTGACCCACAGAATCTGTACAATCCTTTCCTTCATTTTAACGTCTGCTCTGGTCACAGCTCCACCTCCACCATCGCTGAGAGCTGAGACTCTTGTTCAGAGCTGTTTGAGGAGAAAGCTTAGCATCAGTTTTACTGAAGCTTCAGCAGATGGAGAGCGACAGAACGTGCACCAGGACTGGGACTGGGACCAGGATCAGTCGACAGCGTATCGGGGGAGTAAACACTCCACTACAGAGAAATCTAGAAGTTCAGAGAGCTGCTGTGACTGACTGCTGCTAACGTGTTAGCCGTTAGCTCAGCAGCTAGCTCAGCTGTGTGGATGAATGTTGACTTCCTGTCGTGATCAGGTCTGAACTGATCCTGAGCTCTGAAACTCTCAGGTCTTTCAGGAATCCTTTTATTCGATTTTCTACTAAAGAATGTAATCTCTTCTGTTCTGTCTCCTGAGCAGCACAAACAATAAAATCATCACAGCTTTGATTCTCATCTGTTTCTGAGTCGACTTCTATTCATTTAAATAAATCAATTTCTCCTTCAGAGCCTCAGGATGATGCTGCTGTCTCACTAATACATAACATTATCACATATATACATTCATTACCATCATTCACTCATGGTATTCTGCATTTCCTTCCCTCTTTTTTCAGTTCCCTCTCTTCCACACTTTTTCTTACTTTTCTCACTCATTCTCTCTCTGCTCTCCTTCCTGCCTGTTTCTGATATAATTCTATTTTAAATACCTCCTGACCCTGTGGCTGCTGCTGCACTCTGTGCTTCATCACTTCTATTTTCAGTTTTCAGGCTGTTTCTGTACAAATATTACAACTGATTTAAATATTCAGATTACTTCTTTGAATTAATGATAATGGTTGTTCATTTGGAAGAATCCATCACACAAAGGGAATCCTGCAGCTCGTTTTCTCTCTCTGTGTTGGCAGCAGCGTTTAGTTGAGTAGGATAATGAGTTTCCTCTGTGGAGCAGCGAACCGTCACTCAGCTCTGCGCTCTCATCCTGTTCCAGTATCAGCAGCTGCCAGCAAACACAACGCTGCTCATCTCCTAATGACTGCAAACACATCTCCTGAGAGCAACAGCACTCATTAAACAACGAGATTCTTACTCGGAAATTCCTCTGCATGTTTCTACAAAACACACTATTTTACTGTGACTGCACCAGGAATATGGAAGAGTTACCTGTGAGAGGAGGGAGGCACCACACAGGACTGCAAGGCCAAGTTTCACTTTTCATTTATTGGAACTGATCAGTCCAAACCAGGAAGAACTGATCCAGAGGAAGCAGAGACAGAAAGGAGGGAACTGAGAAACACAACAGACTTTAAAACAAGATCAGAAAGAAGAAGCGTCCACATCATGATTCAGATCGTGTGAATCTGTGTAGTGTGTTTCTTTATGTAAACATGAGGAAAACCTGAATCTGAAGGACTTTATTTTTGTCTCTTTTTAAAATGACATCATCTCCATGGAAACAGGAGGCGACTGTAAACAGTTTTAAAGCTGCTCACACATTAAAGAGTCTGACCCTCAGCTCTGAGGTCTGTTAGACTTTATTAAAGACTTTATTTTGGGTGGAGCTCCTTCTGTTTATATCACAGAGCTGAACGCTGGCCTCCCATTGGCTGCTCCTCATTAACCTCCTCGTTAGCTGAAGCCGCCTCCCGCTCTCGTCAGCAGAGGTAATTAAAGACCTGCTGAACCTGCTTTAATTAAAGAGTTTTAACGAAGGCCGCGGCAGGTCGGAGATGTGAAGTTTTAGAAAAACAGCAGCTGAAGGTCTCGACATTATTCTGCTGATTGTGACTCAGAGCCAATCAGAGGGGAGAGTCTGCTGAGTCACGCCAACAGGGACGAAGACCAGAGTTTCAGTGAGAGGAAACTTTGAGCCAAAGTTTCTCAGGTTTTCTTCAGTTTGTGTAGTTTTCAAACTAAAACGAGACCAGCAGCGTTTTCAAAAGTCTCAGTTTTAGGAGCTTAAAGTCTGGAGTACTAAAATAAAATGTGTTAGTGTGGATGTAGCCTCAGCTAAACTTCATGTTTAATGCTAGTTAGCAAATGTTAGCATGCTAAACTAAGTTAGAGAACATGCTAAACCTTCATATCATCCTCAGGGCAATTCTTCTAAATTTATTTTGTGGTATTTGCGCTAACGGTGTGCTAACCAGCTCTGTACTGATACATAGATGCAGTTCAAGCTAACCACGCAGAGATGTTCAGTCAGTCACTGACAGGGCTGTAACTCATTGTTGTCCAGTCAAATATGTGCAAGTTCACAATTCCTGCAGATGACTGTAATGTGAGTTAGGGTTATGTCAAACTGATGATGGAGACAGAATAAAAGAATAAAAAGACTTTCCAGTGGTTTGGTGTCTGATAAACCTTCAGACCTGTGATTTCAGGTGTCACATTCATCTGCAGCGACTGTCTCCAACCAGCAGTTCATCAGACTCCTATAAAACCAACAAACGGACATTTAATTGAACTTCAGTGACGGACAGCAGAAGGCAGGAGGACAGAAACAGTTAATGGAGCTTCAGAACTGCAGGAGCTGAATGAGAGTCAATCAACCCAGCAGAGAAAAATAATCTGAAATATCACATTTCAGCCTGGATAATAACCAACTGACAGGAAGTCCAGTCACTTCTCTGCAGTTAATTGGCTGAGAGACATGGTTTTATTAGCTGTCAGTTTTAAAACTTGCAGCTTCATTAGGTTTTTAATGTGCTGAAACTTGAGCTGAGTCAGTACAAAACTCTGAACCCCTCCAATTTACACTTCAGCCTCTCAGTCAGTTTTGGCCTAAGACAATCAAATGTTCCGTTCTGCATGGTCATGAGCAGCAGGTCGACGGGAGACGCTGCAGACATTTCGACTGATGGAAAAAAGACGTTGAATGGAAAATAGTTAAAGTCAGAGTCAGTGATGATTTAACACCAAACACAGTGTTTCAGGTAAACTGGGTTCTCTCCTGTGCTCAGATTGCGAGCAGCTTCCTGTTTCTCTGACTCGTCGTCTTGCGTTGTGTTCACTCGTCCTGTGTTTTTTTTTCATGATGACAGCTTCTTTATGTGGAGTCAGTGACATCTCACCATGAATCTTTTGTGCTGTTGACAGAGTTAATGTTCTCTTTTCATCTGTCTCCTCCTCCTCTTGAACCCGTCACGCCTCCGAACAAACAGCCCGCTGGTTTAATTACTGCTGCTGTTGTTTGGGGATCACACTGAGGATGTTGGGACAGCTGGGAAATTCTCCTTCATTTTCTCCTTTACTCTCACAGGGTTAAACAGCAAACAGCACACACTGCTACACACTCACACTGGGAGCCGACAGACACACACTGAATCCTCACATTAACACATGAAACACACAGAAATGTCATGTTTCCATCGTCTGAGCTTTGACTGGAGCTTTTTTCATGACTAGGTCTTCTTCTTCTGTGGTGGTTTAATGGCAGCTCCATCAACCAGCCATGAATCATTATTAGTATTAATTCACATTTTCTTTTGCAGATTTCCTCAGTATTTGTTCAGAATTAGGTTTTCAGTTGGATGGAAACCAGGTGACTGTAAGAAACGAACAGCTATAACTGATAATATTAATGATGGCTTAGTTTTAGTCAAGTGTTCCACTAAGTGGAGCGAGTGAACCAGGACCCTGAAACCTGCACACCAAAATGAAACACAGCCATTGTTATTAATTACACCTGTGCTTGTCCTGCTATGTTAAACTGTCTCCCATGAAAATGATCAATTACCACATGTAGTCATTTTTAATTGTTAATTCTGATTCTGTAAATGGTAAATAAAAAGTTTGTGTAAATAACTGACAGTAGATCTTGACCTCTGGATATAATCCAGCAATGAGAAGCTTTTCTCCTAATTTAAAATTTTGTTTTGCTTGTTTGGTAAAGTTTAGGGCTCTACTAGTGAACTTATGACCAAAATCAGAAACTAAGTGGATTAAACAGTTTGTTTCAAAGTAAGCAGCATTCAGTAGCATACCTGGCTAATTAGCTTATTATCTACAATAGTAATTTAGTGGGTAAAGAGGTACATCATCAGCTAACTATGTTAGTTTGTGTTGGTACAGGTTATGTTAGAAAAATCTCCTGTTCAGGACTGTCAGTTTGTTCCCTCGTTAATTATGAGCACAGCAAACAGTCGACTGGTTCTGAGTGTCTGCCTGTTCTAGAGAACTTAGAAAGTGAGTCATCCCTGAATTGTGTTGCGTTCACTGACTTCACAGTACACTCAGAGGTTACTGATAAAATTTTTATTATCATAAGTTAGTTTTTCATTGTTTTGCACACAATACTGCATGTTAACACAACAATAAGTCACGTGACTCAACACCTGTCCTTCATCTTTTCTCTCTATCTGTTCAACACAAAAAATACCTGTAATGACATGAAATATCATCAATATATCATCATTAAATTATCTACTACAAAACCAAAGTTAAAAGACTCGGATGTTTCTGTATGTTCAGACACAGAGTTGCAAAGTAAAATCATGTTTTATATAATTGCAATATACAATTTATGAAACTGTGAGCACAAGAAGTTTCCGGAAAAAAACAAAACAAGTCATTAATTGGGACTTATTCTTATTTTGCTTTTAAGGAGGTATGCATGGTGAGGATGCATGAATTTAACTCTCCAATATGGACATGAAACTGTGGATTATTTATTATTTAATTTTTATTTATTATGTCCATATTGGATGATTCAACACCTCCCAGTTTGCAGTAGATGCCAACATTCAAGCAGTAGAGTGGAGGTTGATCTTTCCATTACCTTAACTGAGCTTTAGCTTTAGCTTTAGCTGGCTAACTCGCCCCTAGCCTTAACCGTGCTGTAGTTTTGTGAAGGTTTTTCAACTGGGAGGAGACTCCAGGGTTGACCCAGAACACACTGGAGGGATTATATATCTCATCTGGCCAGGGAACATCTCAGAATGCTGCAAAGACTTGGATGATGTGGTTGGGGAGAAAACCATCTGGACTACATTGCATAGCCTGGTGCTGCCACATCTCGGCAACATGTTGTGGTGAAGAGAGAGCTGAAGCTCTACTTGATTCTTCCAGTCTATCCCAATTCCAACCCTTAGCTGTGATCATTGGGAAATTATCAAAAGAATGAGGTCAAGGTTTCAATTGGCTAAAATGAGTTTCCTGTGCAGAGTGCCTGGGCTCAGACTGAAGAGCTCAAGACGTCCAGATGGAGGTTGGAGCAGCTGCTCCTTCATGTTGAAAGGAGCCGGTGGAGGTGGTTCAGACCTCATCACCGCCTTGGTTTTCTGGGAACATCCAAATGACCCCAGAAATAATATCCAGAGATTTGATATGGAGGAGGAGCTCCACTCCTGTTCCCTCATAGAGGCTACAGTTAAGGGGTTTAAGGGATTAGATAAAAATGCCTTCTGGAAGCCTCACTGTGAAGGTTTTTCCCAACACTCCTCCCTGAAGAAGACCCACAGCAGACCCAGAGTTTTTTTCCATACGTTAATCACATCTGGACATAATGCCTATCATCCAAAAGGTTTCTTTTCCTTTCATACTGGTGGGAAGTCTCAGGTTGTCTGGGACCAGTCTGGTTGCCTATGACTCACTTCTAGATTTATTAAGACCTGGATCTGAATCTGAACAGTATGGTTGTGCCCTCAAAATTGTCAGATTCCAACGTGACTGTTTCAATGATTAAAAATGGAAGAAAAACCACCAAAACCAAATCAAGTGAAAACATTTTTCAAAGACAAGTAGACAGGCAGGTGTTGTGGCACAAAATGACCAAAATTTATCACCATAATCTAGAAATCTCTCCAAAGATACTTAGGTTGTGCTTTTAAACCTACTCACACATTTTCGTTAACATCTGAACATGCTTGAGAGTAGAACAGCCCCATCATCGGGTACACTGTAAACGTCATTATTACTCATATTATTCACGACCAGGAAACAGAAACCACAAGGACTGAGGAGTCCCGCATGGAGATTTGCATGCAAAACAACAGTTCATGCATCTGCCTCGCCTTTTAGAAAAAAACAGTAGAGGATGCAGACGTCTGTGAAGGCAGCTCGCTTGTTCATCTAGCAGAGATCCAAAATGCTTTACAACGTACGAACCTTACGAAATTTAGCAAAATCTCGATAAACTCTTATAAAAACAAACCAGAGGGGAGGTGAAGGGGGTTCATACATTCCTTCATCGACTGTTTCCCTGCCTGTCATGCTGTCTGCAGGGAAGCAGCGTTTGGATTGGTGTTGTGTGTTTGTGTGCTTTTCATGTCCCGTAAAAACACTCCTGAACGTTACAATCTGCTCAGCCTCTGCCGGCACTGCATGCACAATGGATGCTAAAGGTGCTACAGTTAGCATTTTTACACAAGACTTAACTTGTGATGAGAGTAATTCTTTCCTCACACCACTGAGTACTTTAAGTTGCACATTTCCTCTTTTCCCATGAACCTCTCTGCTTCCTATGTTGAGTTCATGTCATGTGGGATTGCAGTTAGCAAAAGATACACGTTTACGACAACTCAAAATGGTACCATGAAATTCATTTGTGTGTCCATATGAGACACATATGAAACTTGCAGCCGTATCACAAACGTGCATCACCACAGTAGCTAACTTGCTAACAGTTAGCTAACCAGCTAGCTTCATTGCTAACTTGACAAGAAGTTATCACAGTTTAAGAGATTGTACCATTGATTCTGGAAGTTTATACCCTGTCAGAGGAGCATTATATAAAAGTGGATGATGTGACACAGTTAATATGGTAGATTTGTCTATTCTGATGTCAGAATCCACAACTTTTCCCTAATGTGAAAACTCTGATAGATTTACTCTGAAATGCAACTGTCATAAAAGCTGCTGCGACTGGGCCTTTACTAACTAAACACTAACCCAAAAGAAAGAGAAACACAAACATCAGCTACAGTTCTTAAAAGTATATCAAAGGTAATGCTACATAGCTGACAAGCTTTCTTACAAAACAAGCTATAAGGCTACTAATAAGTGTAAACCCTGGTTTTCTGGTGATGAAGCAAGTCCCACACAATATAAACTCAAAGGTCCAGCCATGTTTGCCTTATGTCTGACGAACCTGCGGCACTTCGGTCTGATAAAGATTATGTCTTGGTTCTGATGTGGGTGAGGAGTGAGTTGTTGCCTATATATGCATGTGCATCAACCCACCGTCTGCTGTTGGTTTCTATGTAAGCCTACATGGCAGCATCAGCACTCCCTGTTTCTCCTTTGAGAACGTTCTAATTAGCACTTCTGTACCCAGCAGCCTCACCAGCTTCTCCACTCTTTTTTAGAAAGATGAAACAGGTGAGGAAACACCTTCTGCCCGTTTTGTGCCTCGAAGCGATTCAGCAAAACCTCCTCTCCTGAGTCTGTCTGACCTGTGAATCCCTCCCAGTGTTGCTGACAGGCTTCTCAGAGCCCTGTGTGTCACATTAAAGTCTAAAAAGAGCCACTTCTTTGTGGTAAAATGCTGCGTGTAGCACCTTTAACATCTACATTAACAAAGAACAAAATACAGTAAACATTTTCCTCAGTCCAGAAGAGGTTGTGCTGTCCGGGGGCAGCTGTGGCGGTGACGATCCTCAGGGACCGAACGGCCTGGAAGACTGGTACTCGCTGGGCACTTTGGGCTTGATGCCCTTGCTGTTGTAGTAGTCAACCACCTGGTTGGGCACTTCTGCGAGCACGCTCTTAGCCAGAGCAGCCGGAGATGCCTGAGGAGGAGACGGGGGAAACATCAGTCATACTGTTCATACAAAACCTCCAAACTGTAAGTGTTCATCTCGAACATTACAGCTTCCTTTCTAACCAACCATTACTGTAGTTTAGCATTTTACAGCCAATTTACCTTGAATCACCTTCACTTCACATCCCCACTGAACATTTTCAAAACCATCCATCAGCTTTTAGATTGACTTTCTTCCTTCCAGGCAGTCGTTGGTGTCATTCATTACTGTACAAGCTGAATCTTCCTTCAGATCCAACACATTAAATGTTAAAGTTGAGGATACCATCACATTGTAATACTACTAAAATTCTAAAAATGTCTGGATATGGATGGATATTCAAACATCTAAAATTTGAGAGTTGGCAGCTGAAAAGCAGCATGATGGTGGGTGTGAGGACGCCATTTAAAGCAGCAATCTCTCTTCTTTTGTTTCTCATTAGCCTGAAGCTTCCAGGTGTGTTTGTATTGAACCTGTAATTTACATACTGATTGTCTGATTGGGATTGGAGTAGACACTAATTTTCTCACTTTGTCACTCTATTGGCACACAGAGCTACTGCTGTAATGTTTCCACACATCATATTATTCCACATAAAGAGAAGTGTGAAGCTGTAGTTTTTATGCATAGTTGAATGGAGCAGAAAAACGTCCATAAAGTCAAACTGTGATTGGGTGTGGCGTGGGGGGGGGGCTGGTGTGTTTTTAGAGGTTCACTTCATAATAAATGGACATCCTGTCACATCTCCAGTGTCTTCAGTTTGTTTGTGTGAACAGGGAGAAACACTTTTAGAGCAACAGACCTCAACAACTACAGGCCACAGTACCATAAAGTTTGTTGTGGACATTCATGGTCCCCAGAGGACGACCTTATCAGCTCCCCAACATGCTAGTACCAGGTTGGACCCTTTTACCTTCAGAACTGTCTTAAACCTTTCGAGGTGTAGATTCATCAAGGTGCTGGAAACATTCCTCCATATTAACATGATAGCATCAAACACCTGCTGCAGATTTATCGTCCATCTGCTTCAAGGTTCGACGTGTCGTGTTTTCAGAGATGATCCTCTGCAGACCTTGGTTGTAACCAGTGGTTATTTGAGTAACTGTTTCCTTCCTATCAGCTTGAAGCAGTCTGACCTCTGACCTCTGGCATCAACAAGACATTTTCACTCAGAGAACTGCTGCTCTCTGGATATTCTCTCTATTTCAGACCAATCTCTGTAAAGCCAGGTGTACCTAATAAAGTGGCCAGTGAGTGTATGTTTCTAACAAGACAGTAATCCTGGAGTTGTAGTTTTTGGTCAAATTACCTTCATACTATCATCACTAGGAGTAGTGGTATAGTAAAATAAAATTGACCGATCAGGTGATTGATCACTGATCTGCAGAAAGTTGATTTTAGTAGAAATTCCCTGACGGCAGAGGAGGCCTGGAGGGAAGGAAATCAATCAGTAATGAGCTAAAACATCATCCCAAACCAAAACAAAACCACTCCTCAAATACTTGCAGATAAACATACAGTAGTGCAGATGAAATGGAATCTATATTCTTACTCTGTGCTGTACATGGTGGATTAAAGTTGAATTGTATTTCATTGTTTGATCCTTTGTGGAGGAATCAGAGGCAGCAGCAGTAACTGTCTGAGGCGGTGTCAGTCACAGCCTCGTTCGGCTGCTGTCAGAGGAAAATTGCTTCCTTTTGGGGCCAAAGACAGAAACTCTCATTCATCACAGAGATTAAACCCAGGAGGGAGAATATATCCAGAGTCTGAACAATGAGCCCAAACTGGGAGGATAAATCTCCACTCTACTGTACAGACTGTAACCTTCAGACTTGTTAAAGACTGAAAATTCATTTGAGAAATAAAACATTTTCCTCTGAAGATCAGCTGGCAGATTTCCACCCTGTCTTCGTTCTTAAAGGCTGAAAACTAATTTCTTCAATAACGTCACACTCTCTCCTCTCATCTCGTCCTCCTCCACTTCCAATATGCTCTGATCCATGAGTTTAAACTCTTTCTACTCCTCCTCTTCTTCTTTTCTAACACGTTACAGTCATCCACTGTTATTTCTGGGTCACATAAAGTTATATATACACTCACTGTATCACTTTCTATTAAGACGGGATTCTTCAAATTAACACTCCATCTGCTGCCAGTATTATTTTTTTCTTTACGTCTCCTGGACGACAGAAGCTGTGAACAGCTAAATGTGTTTGTATTATTGTTTGAAGCAGCTCTGTGTTAATAATACAGAGAGCGACAGATTCAAACAGGAAGAAAATCCTAAACACTTAAACAAAGCAAAGTTCTGATGAGAAGTGAAACTGTTTCATTGTTCATTTATTGCTCCCAACAGTGAGTCTGTGTCTCTTTAAGCCAACAGGAGAAACTGTAGCTGTGTATTAACATACAATAAGCATCTCATATAACCAAGCAAATAAGCCCTGTCGTCTGGATATTACGTTTCTGTGCTACTAAAGTGTAGCATGGATGGGGGGCGCACTAAGAGACCAGGTCCACATCCAGAGTCCAGTCTGTCATCTGGAGTCATCTGGTTCTGCTTCAGTGTGAATAAAGAGGAGGAGTTTTAATATTTTTAATATTTTCTAGGTCTTATGCACATTTTTCAGTTTAGAGAAGAAGAAGAAGAAATCCTTTGTCCTTGTATTAAAATACAATAAAGTTTGGAGTGCTGCTCCACTTAAAAGTCTTAAAATAAAATAATCTCACACACGTTCTCCAAAACCCTGAGTCCAATTTAAATCAATAGTAAAATAAATGTTGGAATAAATGTTTTGCTTGTGGAAATGTGTCAAACAAACACAAAAAAGCACCAAACTGAAGAAAGAGCTGCTGCACTCAGACACACCACCGTCTCATACTGTTACCAGCATAAAGAGGTTTATAGTGTTTTACAGTGACTCAGAGTTTAGCCCAAATTATGACTGATAGTGGACATCTGCAGGCTAGGGATGAGGATGTAGACAAAGACAGTGAAGGACAAGATACATGTGATATTAATTAGGAGAGAACATGTGACAGTTGTCAGGATTGAGTTAATGTGGAGTAAGGTACAGAGAGGTGTTGCGATCATGTGATTCCCGGGGATCTGGTATCTCTGAGTTGGTGTGGCTCTGCTCTGGTCGACTTGCTGCTCATCAGTCTGTCCAACGGTGCACAGCTCGAAATAAATACTTCTGTCTGAGACATCTGAACTCCTGCTGATTGTCTTTTCTCCAGCTCATAAGATTTTCATCACACCCTGACCTGGACCAGGAGCTGTGAGAGTCCAAACAGAACCAGAAAACTGGTTCGTAATGATGGACTCACTGCAGGTGGAGATTGTCCTGTTCAGATGCTATTATCTTACTGATAGGTTCAGAATCAGTGAGTTTGTGACTTGTCAGATATGTAAATGAACAACATCTCCTCATGATTTCACCACAAAAAATATTTGCTTTTGCAAATTTGTTGTAGAAAAAGGACACAGGGTTGAAATAAGACTCAAAATTAAGTTGTCTTTGTGTCTAAAAGATGAATTTAAAATGCAAATCCTGGCATTTTAAATGTGAACTAAGCCTGAAAATGACATTTAAGTTCACTGATAGAGAACTGAGATAAAAAAATGTCTCACCACAACTGACTGAACACACTGAATAAAACTAAAATAAAGAGTTTCAAAAAACTCAACAATGAGCCAGAAGGAAACTTGACCTATTGTTTCATAAATATGAACCCCAGAGAAATTTATGTAGAAAAAAATGGTGGTGCCTTGGGGAACTCCTCAGGCAGGAGGTATTATTTTATTAGACAAGTCTTATGTCACTCACATGTTTGAAGTTGCGGAAGGGGACGAACTGGACGATGTCCCGGAGGACGGGCTCTCCTTTAGGCGATCGCAAGATCCCGTCGTCACCGTCCAGCATCTGCATGTCGCTGAAGTCGGCGTTCCCGACCCCGACGATGATGACCGACATGGGGAGGTGGGAGGCCTGGACGATGGCCTCCCTCGTGTCGGCCATGTCGGTGATGACACCGTCCGTCAGGATCAGCAGGATGAAGTATTGCTGGAGGAACAAACATCAGGAAAAACAGTAAACACCCTCCACAGCTCAGGAGGTCATTCAGGACAGGCAGTGGCAGTGTTTCAACTTCACATCTGCCCTAAAACTTTGAAGATGAGCTCACTTTGTGCTGAGGACTAGACCTGACCCCAACCCAGCCTGTTACTTCAGAATAGATGCATTTATTCTTTCATCTTCTTTATACCCAACATTTCTGTTTTCTGGAGTTGACAGGTAATGTCAGCTGCTTTCCTCAACTCTGACAGCCCTGGCACAAACTGGATGAAGAGGAACTAGGAAATAAATTGCACCAGAGTTTTTCCTGTGGTCTTGTTATGAGCAGAAACAGCTTCACTTTCTTTGAGCTTGTTTTAGTTTGTTGTTCAGCTGAACGTCAGGAGGATCAAAGAGGTTAGTTCCTCAACTTGTGTCCTGCTCAAGAATACATCGGCAGAAACAGTACGCTCTCTACTTTCTACACCAACTTTCACCTTATTCCATGATTAAAGCAATGATTACAGCCTCTGTGTTTAACAGCTTCCAGTGTGATATTATGAATGAATGAAACAGTCTGTTCTCACCATGGCCTCTTTGGTGTGGACCTCCTGTGAGGCTGAGTTGGCGACCTTCTGGATGATGGGGGCAATGTTGGTTGGACCATAGAGCTGCAGCTTGGGGAGGCAGGACTGGTAGGCCTCCACCACACCCTGGATGCCTGACGGGACACAAAGACGTAAATCTTAATCAGCGTCAGGATGAACAGACACCACAGAGCCACAGGCTTCCTAACCTGAGGTTTCCCAGCAGGTTTAGACATGAATAAAGTTACTGTCAACTAGGGCTGCAAAATACAGGGGATTTTCTAAGTTGGAAACTTTCCACAGGAATTAACGGGAATAAACAGGAAATTTGCAAAATTGCAGGTTAGCCTATAACAGGGAACTTAAATGTAGTTGAACAGAACATTTCTAGAATCCTGCTCACTACAGCCACAGTACTGTATCTGAGCCCACAGACCACATCCGGTCAGTCAGTCTGGATCAGATTACTGGGAAAAATATATTTGATTAAAGTTTAACCAGCAACAAAATACATCTACATCTGTTTATACAGCAGTAGCTCGCTGCTAAATCAGATGCTAAATGTAAGCTAACTAACACCATTTCATTGACAGTTTAAAAGGATAGCTATCATGGTGTAAGCTAGCTCAGCTATGATGCTGTTTCTTCTTCCCTTTTATGGAAATTTTACATCTTGGATGGGACTCTTTCTTTTATCTGGTCAGACATGAACATAAAAAAATGTTGAAAAGTCAAAAATGTTTTAAATGTGTATTAGTTTGCAGCATGTCTGCTTCTGACAAAACAAAGTGTTTATATTTATGTTTGTGTATGACAGTTTGTCTAATCTGTGATGTCATGCCTCCTGCTGCTCCCACGATCCTGCTCGATGGCCGTTCTTACACTTATTAGTGCTATTGGTAGTTTTATTGCTATTACTATTATCATAACTGTCATTATTTTTATGATCATTGTTATTATTAATATCACTTTTATCTCTACATGGAATCTGTTTTATGCTATATTCTCTTAATAATATAGAGTATGGTCTAGACCTGCTGATATGAAAAGTGCCTTAAGATAACATCTGTTGTGATTTGGCACTATATAAATAAAAACTGACTAGAAATTTCCTGTTAATTGCCATGGAAAGTTTCCAACTAGAACGATGGAGAGATTCTGGAAAGTTTCTGCCATTTTACAACCCTACTGACAACTGCCTTTTTAACTGTAATTACACTTCTACGGACACTTCCAGCTCATGTTATCACACAAGGAAAAGTTTGTGTTCGCTCAGTGAATCTGGGAGACCTGGACGATGGTGCTCAGAGTAACACAGTTTCAGTTCCTTTAAATCCTTTTAAGCAGGAGCAACAGCTCCAACCTTCCCAGTGAGAAGAGGATCAGGAGACTCTGGAGGACCGGTCAAGTTCACGGTGTCTCTCTCTGGATGTGTTTAGAGACGTCCCAGCATGCCCGGAGGCAGCAGTGATGGGATTTAATGTCTGAAGGTCACTGAGAACACCATCTCCTTCACACACACACACACACTCAGTCTTAATTAAGAGTGTTGGTGCTGAAGTTTTTCTCTGAGCTGATCAATGACCTTTAGAGGCTGAGAGGGCGAGAGACCTTCAGTTCAGCAGAGACTCTCTCTCTCTCTGACCCAGTAAACAGGAGGGTGGGGGTTGTTAGAAAATCTCCACCTTCCAGCAGCTACGAGTCTGTCTGATAATCATGTTGTATCTTTCCTGTTTCTGTTTTAAAGTTTAAAGTCAGGAGGAGCCATCAGCTGATCAGACCTCAGCCCAGATCAATACGATCAATACAGAACCAGTGATCAGAGGCAGAGAGACTGAGACCCAGAGATCTGTCTCTCTTTTCTACCTCACTCTGTGTTATCATGTTGTTATTTGTCGTGATGAAAAGAAACATTGAATTCTCTTTTTTCTCTCTCAGGCTCTTTGACTTGATCAATTATTAAAGGATTAAAGATCATTTACCCAGAGGCTGTGAATCCTCACACAGGCCGACGGGCATTTAGGAATTAAAACACAACCACAACTGGAACACTGACGTTTTACAGCTGAGATTTATTCTCTGATAAATGTTTGAAATGTTCATATTGAGAATTTTAAACAGCATTTTTATCTGGTCAGACATGAAAAGACTGTTGCTGCGTTCATTTATAGCTGAGGTGGAAGATTTGAATCATTGTGATCACTACAGGAGGAAACATGGCCTAAATATGAATATATTCCTGTTTGTGTCCTTTTACAACTGAAGACACAGTCTCTCAGAAAACCACGTTTATCGAGCTGAGATTTCTCTGAGGCTCTGACATTAACATAAAGACTTGGGCTGACTGATTCACAGCTTTGGATTCATTTTCTGATTTTATTCTAATAAAGGTTTCAGGTTGGAAAACTGATGAATATGTTAGTTTCTTTGGAGGTCTGAAAGATACATAATGAATAAATATGAGCGATTTAAAACAGAAACTAATGCTGATGTTGAACGTATGAATGTTAAATAAAATGCAAAATATATTTCATTTACTTGAAGCATCAGGCCTCCTGGTTTATTTTATTTCATTTTACAAAAACACAGAATAAATGGGCAGCTTAGGAAGTTCAGAGAACATCTATTCCTTTTGCTAAAGTTTTAAACCAGGATTTGATTAAAACCAGTAAAAACTCTGAATAAAACAGTTTGATGTGAAAAATCGATGTTTCTCTGTGAGGACAGAAAACCCTGTTTTAAAGTAGTGACAGGTCTCTCAGACTGTGAGGTCTTTCACTTCTGTAACAGTTTCTGAGCAACGCTGATGAATAAACAACAGGCTCTGTATGAAATAATGAGCAGTGATCCTCGGTCAGGCTCAGATCCTTGGGCAGGACAACTCTGGTTGTTCCTGAGTCCCGGATCAAGACTAAAGAAGACCAGGCTTTGTGACCTGTGAGCTCTGGAACCTTCTGAAAACTTCCCTTTTTAAAAGCCCTTTGTTTAATTGGCAGCAGAGTCTGAGTCCGACTGAAGCTGACCATCAGCAGCCTCCTCCAGCCTGAGCAGGACTCACCTGAGACGTGGTCAGCTCCTCCGTCATTAGAGGCCTCAGATCGATGGAGCTCCTTCGACCTGCAGCTTCGTCATCTCGCTGCCTCTCTCATTTCAAAGAGTCTCCTCTGCACTCACACTGCTGAGGCTCACTATCAAATATCGGAGTCGCGGGAAATCAAAGCACCTACCTGCACACTCTGGGTTGTCCTCGTTAAAATTCACCGCAAAGTCGTGGGAGACCTGGAGGGGGGAGGAAGGGGGAGATACAGGAAGCCTGTTTGATCTGTGCATTAAAAGAAAATCTACAGAAAGAGCCTCAACAAAGAAATAACTCTCTCTCTCCCTCTTCATCTCTCTTCATCTTCTTCCTCTTGACATCTAATCTGAGCAGCTGACCCCCCCCCGTCTTATTTTAACCACACTCACAGGATGGGTAACACCCCTCCTCTCTCTATCTCTCCCCTCAGGTGAGGCGAGGAGATGGGGACCTGACTGATGGTCCAGTGACTGATGCTGGACCAGATGTGTAAACGATGACCAAAACATCTCTCATACCGCACATACACTGGTGTTTAGAAAGGAAGAACGTGCAGAGAGAATCTATCACTTCAACCTGACCTCAGACCAGCAAACACTAGGGCTGCAAAAGAGCAGAAAATTTCCCATAAATTCACAGAAAGGAAATATTTCTACCTGGAAACTTTCCATAGGAATTAACAGGAATTAACAGGAAATTTTGAGTAATTTGTACAGTTGAGCTAGCTAGCATGATAGCTATCGGTCAATGAAATGGTAGCTAGCTTACAGCATCTCTGATTTAGCAGCTAGCTGCTGTATAAACAGATGTAGATGTATGTTGTTGCTGGTTAAACTTTAATATAACAGATCAAATATATTTATCAGTGTAATCTGATCCAGACTGACTGACTGGATGTGGTCTGTGGGCTCAGATGCAGTACTGTGGCTTCAATAAATGAATTTACATTGTTTTAACCAACGTTATGTTGCAAGATGTTGTTTTCAACCACATTTAAGTTTCCTGTTAAAGGCTAATCTGCAATTTAGCTCATTTTATTCCAGTTAATTCCAATATATTCCCATTCATTCACATGGAAAGTTTCCAACTTTGAAAATTCCCTGAATTTCGCAGCCCTAGTTTACACACAGTTTCAAACCCGTCTCGTCACTTTCCGACAGCGTCATAAGTAGCCCTGCTCAGAGGGTGCATTATAATCTCATATTGTAAACACAACAATGGCTGAAGCTCTGAGCAGTGACCAATCAGCAGCAGAGAAAACTCACAAACAGCATCTTTAAATTAGCTAACATTAGAAAACTTAAGCTGAAGACCAAGACAAGTGTTTCTCTTACAAGGTGAATTCATCAGCAGTGAAAGAATCAGATTTTTCTTACAGAAGTGGTAAATGTCTCCTGTAGTTGGAACTGGAGACTGAGACGCAGTATTTTTAGGTTTTTAGACACTTAAACTTTTTAGAACATGACGTGAATTCATCATTAGCCGAGCAGGCGCTGCATGGCATCATGGGAAGGGAACTGAAAGGTCGAGGGGAGTACGGTTCAACCAGCAGCACCCCGGGGCAAAGAGGAGGAGGGGGCGGGCTGGTAATCACCGGCGTCTGACCGCCTCGCCTCTCCAGGCCTCCTCTGCTGACAGAGAGCATGCTGGGAGAGACGGCGAGCGGAACAGTTAAATTACCTTGTAGTCAGGAGGGATCCGAGCGCCGAAGCCAAACGCCGGGAACATTTTGTCACTGGAAGAAAGAGAAAGAACAGAGGGTAAAAATGGAAAAGAGAGGCTGCAGGAGGGCTGTGATTGGCTGTCAGTGGGAGTTAACGAGCTCATTCAGACCAACAACACTTCAACACAAAGCAAAAAAATGACTTCTGATTGGCTGTGGGAGTGTCTGAAGCTGAGAGGTGATTACTTCCTGCTCAGATGATATAGATTATACAACTGAGACAAGAGAAGAAAAGCAGAAATACAGAAGGAGGAGGAGTGTTTGTCATTTAAGAAAAGAAAGATCACCGACTGATTGCTTAAATGTGGAATAAGTTTTAATTTTCCACTTTTTTGTCCTTTTGTTTGATCTGTGCTCAGTTACAGCCGAATATTTTTGATTCAGATTTTTTGATCACTGTCACACCTTCACCGACATGACACAAAAATTCAGTTTTTAATATATTTTTAACCTCATAATAGAGTTGCAGAAAATGATCCTTGATACCAGGAAGTCAGTTAGCATAGTTAGGTTAATGTTAGCACTTCCTCGTTCCCTCGTCCCAAAGTCAAGTGTTTCTGGTTAAATGTCTGAAAATGTTCAGGAGCCCACAAGTCAAGACATTTTCAGGTTTTATTCTCCTATTACAAAATGGGTCAGTAAATCCCACTCCTGATGTTTGAAGTTTTTATTTGTCTTAAAAAGATGGGGTTACAACTAGTGTCTGAAATGAGACTACAGAGGTTGTCAAATTAACATGAAAACCCATCTACCACCAGTCCACCTTTACAGCCTCGCTAGGCGCTTACTCACGCTTCAAACTATCACTAACTAAGAAGAAAGGCTTTTGTAGAAGAGCTCAGAGTTAAATGAAATGACCAGTTGGAAGCTTAGTGGTGGAGACGTTGACGTCATGTGACCGTGGTGTAGTTGGTTTATAGCCTAACATTAGCTTTTTACTGCTGGAGATTGGATTTAGGCTTCAAACATCAGAACACATGGGATGGGAGGGTTAAGAGGCACAAAAATAACATGGCATGAAATGAAAATCAGAAAATGTGTAGTGAAAAAAGGCAAATTGACTTAAGGAAATTGTTGCGTTATTCATGGATTCAGTTGAAATTTTGCAGTCTTCTCTCTACAAAGTCTTGCTGTTCCCTGACAGGATGTGGGTTTTGTCCAGAAATCAGTCCCTGAGTGTTTTGCTGCACATAAAAGCACATCTGACATTTCAAGGACTGTACAGTCTCAGTGCAAATTCTTTATGGATCTCTGAGAGCTTTCTAGTTTCAAACAGCATTTCTCAAACTTCAGTAAAATCTGCAGCAGACCTGAAGACAGGAGCTCACCATCACCAAACATCAAAAAAGACATTTTAACTTCACAGGGAACAAAGTACAACCTTTACAAAACTTTCATATTATATCAGCCTGCGTGGGACAGAGAGTGAAGCCTGGAGGGTTTTAAAGTGTCTCAGCTGAAGGAGACAAAACTGGCAGCTACCAACCCAAACACAAGATACCAATTATTAAGAATTAAGAGTGGGATGATGGAAGCACTTTGACATTAAAGTTTTACTTAGTTTTCTTCATCAGTTCTTCTGAATAAAACATATGGTCAGAATTGGAACAGAAGACAAAGATAGGGAGAATATAACCACCATCTGCTGTAGAATTATTTTGAGTGTATTTTCCCTTTAAGAAACACAGCCATCTGATTGGCTGCTGTGTTGGACTGACCTGTCGTAGTCCTGGCAGATCTCTCCCACAGCCACCAGAGCCTTCAGGTACTCGTTGGGTTGGTACGGGTGGATGTAGTGCAGAGAGCAGCTGTTACGAGGATCTCCATTAGAGGCCGTGAAGTCGATGGCTACCTGGAGAGACGACAGCCAATCAGAAACAAGAACCAGTCAGAAACAAGAACCAGTCAGAGAGATTAGAACAGCGGATTAATAATCTGTCAGTCGAGGCTTTTAAGGACTTTTAATCTTCATTTATGCCTCATTTCCACTTCATTTTTGTTTGCCCTGAGTTTCAGACAGACCATATGCTGTGTGCCCCAGGAAATTAGCATAAAAACAAATTAGCTAATGTTTTTGACGGCATATTTAGCTAAGACTGGTAGCATGCTAGTTGCGTAAGTCCTCATACGTCTTAACAAAATATTTTACAAAACCACCCACACACCTGGCAGATCAACCTCTTCACAGTAATAAGACTGGACAGCAACAAACAGACAAAATTAGTGTTTAATTTGCCGCTTCTATTCGCCCATAAGGACGTGCATTTCCTGACATTGAACACTAGGGGGTGTACTCCGTATATTATTTGGAATCGCAGACACAAAGAAGAACCGTGCGGAAATGAGGCTTTATTCTCCCTTTCCATACAAACATAGATACGTTCATTTCAGATGATGTAAGCGTCACTGCCCACATACTACAACGCCTCCTTTACGTTGGCATGGATGTTAAGCTAAACAACAAACATGGCGACGGTGGAGGAGGTCGGAAGTCTGAAGAAAGAGGCAAAGATATAATAGTTCAAACAGAGTCTAGATGAAGTAACATCCAGTGGTCATGTCTAACTTGACCTGCTAGCTACACTGCCCCCAGTGGTTTCCAGTGGTACTACTCTGTTTCTGTAAGATTTCAGAAAATATGCACAAATACGACCGAGATTTATAATGGAGTATTTTCTAAAACTTTTGCTTAAGTACTGTACTCTATTACTCTGCAGTTTGCACTAGCAGTGACGTGAGGACACACCAGTAGCAGCTGTTGTCTCACTGCAGATAAACTAACATCACCATTTGTCATTGTCTCATCAGCTCGGGTCTGTTTTTCTTCCTGTTTTATTTTGGTGTCACTCACCTTTCCCTCTCATTTCAGATCCCACTTCCTGCCTTCATGTGTTTCCTGCTCCTGTGATTGTTGCCCCGCCCTGATGTGTTGCACCTGTGTGTCATTGTCCCAGTGTATTCAGTCTTTCTCCCTTCACTCTGTGCCAGTTCCTCTTTGTTCCCTACAACAAGCATTTCAGCCTCTCTCTTGTGTTTTTGACCAGTTTTTTTTTTTTTCATGTGAGCTGAGCTCTTTTTGGTTTTGTTTCTCTGTCTGCTTTCTTTTGCCTCCAGTAAAGACCTTGATTTTAAAAATCTGTTTTGCATCATTAGTCCTTCAAAGCTGAGCATGAACAGGGCAGGTACAGGTGTACTGTGTATTATTCTCTTACAGGTTACAGCCTCTATGTTGTGTAAGATGTAGAACTGGAGGAGTGCACTGACCTGAGGAAGACTGTATGTGGAGAATCAGTTTGTGGAGGGAATCAGCGTCTTTGTGCAGAGAGAGTCTCAATCTGAGTGAAACGTCTGAACTAAAACAACCTGCAGTCTGATTTCACACAGACGGAGTTTCCTCTGGAGACGACGGGAACCGACAAACAAACAGCTGATTGGACATGCCGCCGCAGAGAAAAACACACCTCACTCCACTTTCTCTTCCTCACTTGTTTACATGTTAAGTGAGTCCTGACCCTCTGGGCTCCTGAACCTCCACGTTATTTCAAAAACACATGAACACCTCTGAGAAAAGAAACTCTCTCTGACTCGCATCCGACGACGCTGATTAAACATTTAAACATTGAGGGAGACGGAGGCGGCTCTGCTCTCACAGCTCCGTCTCTGCAGGAAGTGATGCAGCTTTGTTGTCACATTGAGTTACATGTTTACACGTGTCGACAACATGAAGACGGTGAGAGGCATCATGTCGACTGACGGCAGAGCAGAGATGATGTTCAAACTTGTTGGAGGAAAAGTGACTGGGAACTATTCAGTCTGTGAAAACGGTTGAATCATGTTTTCTGTGTCAACACAAAGAAGCAGAATAACTGAATGTAAGGTCAACAGAAAGACACAATTAAACACAAAATCACAGAGTGTTGCAACTTCAAATGAAATCTACAACACAGTAAGTGAAGTCTGAATACTTTCTTTAGAGACTTTCTTCATCTCCATGAACAAAATACTGAAGCTCAGGAGAAGTTTTCAGCTGCTGATCACAGGAGGAGTCGACTGTCCGACTGGTTTAACTGGTCAGATCCCAGTGAGAGTTGGTGCTGGTTCTAACTGGGACACTGAGGCTGCTGAGCATGTCGCCGTGGTTACAGTTTCCATGGTGACATCAGAGATACCGAGAACACAGAGCGTGAGTTTTTTTGTTTTTTTAAATCCTGACAGAACACGAGGCAGAATGATGCCCTGAATGTGACCCGTGTGTGTGTGTGTGTGTGTGTGTGTGCTCACTGTAAACTGGATCTGACAGCCTCCCATGATGTAATCCAGGAAGGAGTGCATCTTAATGATCTGCAGACACAAAAAAGAACGTTAATATTTAAAGGTTGTAGCGTCACAGCTCAGAGCACTGAAGTCAGCCTCATCATCATTCATCAGCTGTTTGTCCACCAGCTGACTGGTAACGTCCAATCATATTCACACAGGTGTGACCCTGACAGGTTGTACTGTTCCTCTGCTGATACACTCACATCAGTTTACTGCTGCTGTGAGAGGTTCAACGTGATCATCCTTGTTTCACAACTGCAGAGAAGACATGAAGAACTTAAAGGACCATGCCACCAACTTTACTCATGATCACTTGTCCTGGTGAATATCAGTGCTCAGTACTAACAGGTGTATGATGCTTTCTGTGTAACACTGAAGATACAAATATATAAATAAAGAAATCCTGAATCTGGACTCTACCATGGTGGTTCTATTTTGCCCCCACCACCTGTCATCATCGGATATTTTCATATCAGTGGATTAGAAACAGGATGTTATTTAACAGTGTTAATGATATAAAACAGGATATTGTTACTTTACTTTTATTCATCATTAATTTTAGAGCTGCAACAATTAATCAATTAATTGATTAGTCAGCTGAAAAAATGCAACTATTCAGATAATTGAGGACATTTGTAGAGATAAAATATCTTTTCTTTGTGGGTTTTTCATCTTTTGTTCGGACAAAACGAGACGTTTGAGGACGACACCCTCGGTTGTGTAAAACTGTGAACAGCATTTTTCTTTCTTTCTTTCTTTCTTTCTTTTTTTTTTTGTCTAAATTTTACAGACTATGAGCCGTAAAGGCCTTTTGTGATTTTGGGCTGTGTAAATAAAACTGACTGGACTTGATCTCAGTTTGCAGAGCAGAAACAACTACATCAACCAGTAACACAATTTACATACAATACAGTAAAGGGGCCCCTGCCTGTGCTCGGGGCCCCTGACTCCCTGACTGCTGATCTGACAGAATGAGACCGAGCTGCAGCTGGATTATCATTAACCATCAGCTGATGTAAGGAGGGCAGAGCTGCAGCTGAGGATGGATGAACTCAGAGAGGCATAGTTACCTGTAAACCTGCTCTCATTCTGTCAGCTCCACACTAACTCACTAACTCACCTCCTTCTCTTAAGAACACATTAGGTTTCATTTCCTGCCAGACGATGCTGAACGGTGCTCAGACGCCCGGTGAGGGGAGTCTGGGGAGCCCTGCCGCCGAATGAAAGCCAGATAACATTTAGCCTGATGACACTCGACACATGAAGAGTTCCCGCTTCAAAACAAGTTAACGGCCGTTTGAAGGGAGCGACGCAGGATGAGGTGTAGCACAACACGGAAACAAATTACCGAGCTGCTTCGAAGGCTGTTAACTTGTTTTGAAGCGGGAACTCTTCATGTGTCGAGTGTCATCAGGCTAAATGTTATCTGGCTTTCATTCGGCGGCAGGGCTCCCCAGACTCCCCTCACCGGGCGTCTGAGCACCGTTCAGCATCGTCTGGCAGGAAATGTCAGGTTAGTCAGGCTGCTCAGAGCTACATAATTGGTTCCTCTAACAGCCTGTCAGCCAGACGCCAACACCAGCCTCTGAGAAAAACAAGACGAGGACCGCAGAAAAGCTTCACCTCCACAAAATTAGCTCCTAAACTGTTTGGTTTAACATTGAAAACTCAGATGAAACCTTTAAACAGGCTGAAATGATAAATATCTGAAGACGTCAGTCACCTTGCACTGGTTCAGAATGACGATCCCAGAGTTCTTGTAATTCTTCTTCTTGACTTTGTATTTGGGATTTATACAAGGCCACTGCACCTGCAACACACAGACAGCTGATTATTCTCAGCCTCATTAAACAAACATCCACTGTTCTGTCATCTGACATTTACTCCATGTACAGCTGCTCCAATTATGTGTCACTAATGTGGACTACATGTATGAAGTGTCATCCTCCGGTCCAACATGGCCTCCTCTGTCAGTTTGGGGGGGGAAGAAGCAGCATTTCAAGTCCAATCATCTTAAATCAACTGCAGGACAGTGCAAAGAAGATAAAACCTGGTGGTTATGTGATCTCTCTTTGTTGTGGTCGGAGGTCTGGCTGCAGTTTTCAGTCCCCTAAAACAAAATGGTGGCTCCTGCTCAATAAGTATCAGCAGAACACCTGTAACTGATGATGGGAAACAACCTGCAGCAGCCATGTTTCAGTCTGATCTCCACAGAGCTACACAGCCCTGCAGCTGCTCATGATTTACTGACAGCTGCAGACTCCGGCGTATGTACTGAGTTATTATTGCTTGACCTGCAGGGCAGCATTTGATACCATCAGTCATCCCATCCTTATAAACAGACAAACAGCAGGCAGGTATCACTGGGACCTCTCTGGACTGGTTCTCCTCTTACTGAGCCAACAGGAAATGTTTTGTTTCTGTTGGTGAATTCACCTCAAACTGCTGAAACTAAACATGGAAGACCACAACGATCAATCCTGGGACCTCTTACCCTGTACATATGACCATACAGTATCACACCGCACATATGCAGACGATGCACAACTATACCTGTCATTTAATCCTTCTGACACTAGCAAACTGGCTTCTCCACTGGACTGTTCCATAACCTCCACCACTAAAAATCTGGGTGTTATCTTGGACTGTAACTTGCACAGGAAAACTATACAGCTCACAATCTTTTCTAACCTGATTATTTTTGAGGAAGAATAACACGACAAAACAGCAACAACTGCAGCATTTAATCAGTCTTTTCTTGCAGGAACAACATTAATGTGTGATGATGCTTCACACTGAATTTACCAGCCAGGAATATGATAATAAATATCCTAATTTACAGTCACAATTTTGCTCTCAGGTATTTTCCTGGAGTCATCCATCATTAGACTGAAGTGAGAGCAGCCTGTGGAGGAAACAGAGGCTGAGACAGAAGAGGCCTGTTAGGCAGCGGTGTTAACCACAAACCCTCCGAGCAAAAAGACAATCCTTCAGCTGCCCAAACAAGGCCGCCGAGGATTCACTCTGACTCCATTACATGTAACTGTGGAGACCGGGGTGACAGGCGGCGGCTCAGACTCTATTTGTGTCCAGAGAGATGGATGGATGGAGGAGGATGGAGGAGAAAGCTCTCTGGAGGCTTCAGCTCAGAGGGATTCTTGTTTCTGTGTCGCCGACTGCGAGCAGACTGTCAGCCGAGGAAGGAGGCCAATAAATAAAAGCTGAACAGAAGAAGGAGAAGAGAGGGGAGGTTTCCCAGCAGGACTCCACGGACTGAGGAGGTATTTCTCTCCTGTTTCAGTGAATTTACAGTGGAGGCGACTGCAGTGTGGTCCAATCACATCCAGTTAGACTCTAAAGTCTGTAGACAAGAACACATAACTATGGTGGCCCTGAAGGTCAAAGCACAACAACAATTCAGAAAACAAAACAACAACATTTCAGAAAACACAACGAACTCTCATTGTGCTTTGACCTTCAGGGCCACCGTATACAGCCCCTGTTTTCACCAGCATTCACAGATTCTTCTGTCCTGACAGTGAGAAATGACTGAGGACAGTAAACAACAGGTCTACTAATACGTTCCTGTGTTTTCAGACGATGGATTTAACTTTGTTTTCCTGAGTGGAGGAGGGCGGAGCGCTCTGAAGGTGGAGTGGTTAATGAAACCTGTGGTATCATTTTATCAGACAGTCACACGGGATCGTTACAGTGGAAATATTGGTCTCCTCGTCACTGATAATGAGACAGCTGAGAGGGAGCGGCTCTGCTGAGGAATCCACCACTCTCAGATTGTTTGTGTGCTTTCAGCTGTGTGTTGTCGTCTGCAGGGAATTTCCTGAGAAAACACACAACCTGAGCATTTGGAAACAGAATGGTGTTAACGGACGGACGGGGAGCGCTTTAATTAGTTGCTGCTTCATTTCTGTCCAATAGCTTTTCCCGTGGACAGCTGTGTCTTCATTAGCTCTGTCTCTGCCGCCGGCGTCCCGGGTAATTACATCACGCCGGCTGTCTAAATAAACCCTATGGCATCAAGGCCCCAAAGGTGCATTTTTAAAGGGCGGTCACACTGCTAATTGGCACTTTCATGGAAGCCTGGAGCTGAAGGACCTAACGGGGATCAGGCTAAACCTGCTGAGGTCAAACTCTGCTGCTACCTGTGGTTTGTAGCCGCGTTAGCAGCGAGGGAAGGTAACATCGGTCAAACGGTACAGATGCCCTGTACAGCCGTCACTGCAGCTGACCTCTGACCAGTTTCACCAGGAGAGGAGTTATAGAATGATTATCGTCACAGTTAAAAGAAACAACACTGACTAATGAGCCACAACATTAAAACTACCAGCCTAAGATAGTATGGGTCCTCTGCACCGGGACATTGGCAGTGGATGCTTCCGGATCCTCGCACAGATGCTGGATCCGATTGGGATCTGAGTTTGGAGTCCAGGTCAACACCTTGGGCTCTTTGTCGTGTTCCTTGACATTTCAGAGCAGTCTTGGTGGCATAGTGGGTTTGTCCTGCTGGAGCGGATCAGTTTGAAACAGGAAACCAACAGTGGTCTCTGGGGTTTTCTCAAACCATACAACAACTTTGTCACTCTGTTATAGCCACTAGAGGGCACTGTGACTCGACCATAAACATATGTTTTTTGGGGGAATTTGCAGAAAAGACTGATGCTGTCGACTGCTGTTGGCCATAATAAGCTGCTGCGCCAAAGTCCTCTGATATGGAGTCCTCCACGTCTCTACAGTAGCCCAGAATGGACAAACTGAAACTGTTGTTGACCAATGGAGGGTCACACTTATTATGTGAGTGTGAACCCTCGTCGTCAAAGAAGTGAAAACATGAAGCCAAGTGGTCCCTCACCCACTAACCTCTGTGCCGATAACACCACCGACACTATGCCACTGCAAACAGGGAAAAACTCTGTATGCAGCAAACGCCTGCCAAAACATTAGTATGTAAAGCAGCTTCCTAATATTAGCTATAAAACTACAATGCAGAACAACTAAGTATAATATTTGTTGTCTTACATGTCAGATGTTACCTATAGTTAATAACTACATACAATGACAAAATATAGCTGAACCTCTTCACTTGTAGTTGAAGCAGTTTTGTCACCTGACAGCCACCGTAGATGCTTGTAATGGGGGTGTGAGGGGATGGTTATTCGGTTGGTTAGAATTTGCATTCTCACCACTAGATGCCTTTAAAGACTGTAGATCCAAAACCTGGCTGGGTAAAGGCTGTACAGGTGTTTCCTGGGTTGTTTTAGAACAGAACATCTCCTCCTGCAGCAGCAGCTCAATCTGCTTGTTTCAGGTAATAGACAGGAGGAGGTGGAGGAGACCAAACACAGAGCTAAAAGAGGGAACACTGGACACTGGAGGAGGAAATAAGCAGCATGTCAGACACAGCTGCTGTATGAGATTATTTCTGCAGAAATAAAATCTGCCAGCCTCCATGTCTGTGTGTGTGTTTTACACAGTGACAGTGTGTCAGAGTGTGTGAGCTGTGGTGTCTCTCAGTCTGACTCACTGAGCCAGTAAATTGATTGTGCAGCTGAAGGAGAAAGAAGTTTTCTGTCGGAGTGAACAGATACCTGCCTCACTCAGACGACTGTCCTTCTCTCTCCACCTGAACCAAACAGCCTCCAACCACAGATCAACTCTGTCAACACCACAGCTTCTTAATGCTGAATTAAATATGAACTGATCTGCAGCAGCTTTAAAACACATTAGACACAGAGACAAGTTGGATTTCTAATATTTGACTGATAACACAACAGTTGGTTTACAGGTCGTGTCCTAAACCAGGAAAGAAAGAAAGAAACATAAAGACATAACGTCTACACACAGTGAGTCTCCACAGCTGCAAAACGTCTGTTATCTCATTATCTCAACATAATAAGTTCATTATCCCTGAAAATACCAGAGATGTAAAACTCTCACTACAAGAAAACAAAAGCTTGTTTTCTCAACATAATTATACAGAGAGCTGCAGGACTGATCCTAAAACCAGGAAGTAAGTTAGCATGTTAGCATGTTAGCACTTCCTGTTCCCTGGTCCCAGAGTCAGTGTGTTTTTGATTAAATGTCTGAAGCTCAGCCGTGACTCGTCTTTTCTTTGTGTTTCCTGTTTTCCCCTGCCTCTCCTCCTCCCTCTCTCTCTGTATGTTTCATGGGCGGGGCTTCACTCACCTGCTCACCTGGCTCAGTTCCACACCTGCTCTCAATCATCTCATCAGGCTCCTGTTCAAATACCTGTCTCACCTTCCACTCGTCTCCACACTGTCTTAATGGCAGCGACTGGAGAATCAGCTCCATCCACCAGGGTAGATAGATGTATATGCATATGCAGATGCATGTTTCCTCCTCTCACTCTGCTGTGAGGCGGCTGCAGCAGAACCAGGTGTTGTGAGTTGGGAAAGCGTCACTTCCAGCCAACATCCAAGCGCGGTCAGAACCTCACACCTCTTCTCTCAGGGCGATGTGCAGCAGGAAATTAGTGAACAACGATCCTGAAATTAATTAAGCCTGCACGCCTCATCCATCATCCCTTTTGTTTGCTTGTTCCTTATTTCCTCCCTTACTTCCCTCGGTCTGTCTCTCGCCGACACAATCATATTTGTACTCCTGCTGGATTAACACCAAATGAACAAAAGCAGGGTGGAGGAACAGATTTAAATCTCATGTTTTCTTTTCTCGACTCCCCTCGATTTCAATGCTGGCTCCAGTGCATAATTAGTGGTTTTGATTACGAGGCAGAGTGGCTTTATGAAGTGGACCATGAATCCATCAATACAAGGGATCAAGTGGCTTTAATATGACAAACACAGCGTCAGTATGAGGCAGTCATACGGTCGATGCTCAGGGTCACAGAGCTGCTGTGCAGAGGTGGCATCACTTTGATCTACTGATATGAAAGAGAAGGTGTTTCAGCCTCTTTTTTCATGTTTATACGTCGCTGTTTGTGTGTTTCTGGTTTCTGTGTTTGCTCATGGTTTATTTGTCTGTTGTGTTGTGAGAGTGTGTCTTTAACATGTGGCAGTGAAACGCAGTGTGTCCCAGAGCTGAGGATAAGATAAATAAACCATGGAGGGAACGGCCATTTTCCCCTGTTTCCCTCTGAAAGGCTCAGTGCTCTCACTCATGGTCAACTTTCAGATCAACAGGCAGAAACCTGACACACACACACACACACACTGTGTTTCCTGTTTAGAAATGGATATCATGGCAGCGAGGGGGGGGTGGGGATGATGTCAGTTACCACAGGTCGTAACTCACACATGGGGGTGGGTGGGTGGGGGGGATGAGGTAGATCAGAGTCACCGTTGGAGCCGTTGGAGTTCATGAGTTCACGTTAGACTAAATGTAGTTGAATAAAAACCACAGACTACATCCAGTCAGTCTGGATCAGATTACACAGATCAATATATCTGATATTAAAGATATTAAAGTTTCAACAACATACATCTACATCTGTTTATACAGCAGCTAGCTGCTAAATCAGATATGCTAAATGTAAGCTAGATAACAGCATGTTTATGTTTTTTTAATTCAACATTCATGTTTTGTTTTGTTCAATGAAAGAATGGATTAAAGTTCAGCTCACTAATGAATCAAAGTCTGAAATGTTACTGTTTAAATATTAGTCTCCTTCTAACAAAGCAACATGTTTCTACATGATACCGTTTGTATAAATTTAACCTAATTTCTAATCCAATATTTCCAAAATTTCCCATCTTAACTTCCCATGGAAAGTTTCTGGAGAGCTTCCAGGAATTTACCACAAATTTTCCATCCTTTTACAACCCTAACTTTAACACAAAAGATTTTAAAACTAGACTTGACATAGGGTGGAGAAGGAGAACTGTGATATTTTTTATCCTTATTTTATATTTTTAAATGACAGATAAGAGACAGAAATCTTTGGAATCAGTGAAGAATTGAACGAGAACTGGAAACAGCACTGAAATGAAATTCATTCGTCCACGTCAAAGTCTGTTCACTAAAGTTCTTCTTCTTGTCACTGATTGTTATTCTAAGTGTCTGTTAAGCAAGCAGTCAAAGGATGAGTGGACACAGGTTTTATTTTACCTAAAACATCCACAAAATACAAATGAATGAAAAAATGCAGCTTTAACAGCTCAGTGAACCTTTAAAAGAATTCAAAGAAGCAAAACTCAAAAATACAACAGACAGAGGAGAATGTTAACTCAGACAAAATGAGACGTTAGAGACACAGAGTGTCTGATCAGACCATTTAAATGAGACACAACATAAACAATAACTCGGTGTATTTGAGCTCCACCCTCAGGCTTCTCTTTGGCCAGAACCAAGTGAAACCAACAGAAACTGTGATAATGATGTGGGAGATTGTTTGACACCATAAACTCAAACTGGTCTTAGAAATGTAGAGAGTGTGACTGGATGTCCGGTGTAAAATCCTCTTTTATCATTTATCACCATCTCTCTGAAAACAACATTTCCCTCCCTCAGCATCATCTGAGCTCAGTGTGAGTTAACACGTTGTCCTCGCCACATTTCCCACGTTGCTCTGAGCTCTGCAGGATGGGAACATAAACCACAATATGGTCCCATATCAAGTGCGTGTATGCAAAATAAAAGCGTTCCAGCTGGTTGCCGAGCCTGGATTCACTTTGTAATCCCCGGTCTTTACCTTCAGGCTGACTTCCATTATGTTTTCACATGTTAGCACGTTCATCCCTGGTTCCCTGCCTCTCCATTTTTTGCTCGGTGGTTGAGTAGGAGGAGAAGGGAAGAAGAAGAGCCTGGGGCGGGCCACCTGTGCTGTTGGTCGTGTAAATCAGTAATCAGAGGAATGAGAGAGAAGCTGAGAGAGAGAGAGAAGACTGAAAACGATGTGTGAAAGAAAGACGAGAATATCCTTGAGTATGATAGCATGAGTGGCCACTTTATTAGGTACACCTTGTTAGCACCAGGTCGGACTTTTTTACCTCCAGAACTGCTTTAATTCTCTCCTCTAAAAACTACACAAAATGGCTTCTGCAGTCTGCACACTGTCAGGAACAATGTATGTGCCTTTAAAGGACAATGATCCTGTGTCAGATACAGCATTAGCCTCCCCTCTGATCATATATCCATCCAACTCTGACCTGCATCAAACAGCTCCATCAGGTTTGTCTTTGATGGGGAGGGCATGCTGAGAACACCCCAGGGTGACAGTAGTTAATAGGAGTTGTCTGTTTTAATGAACAGTCACTTTGTCACACACCTTGAACGGACAAGACCTCCATTCAGGTTTTTTTTTTTACAGTGAACACAGTGTGGGCACATTAACACAAATCACATGTCCTACGTTTGACCCCCAGAGTCCAAACCCAGAGCGATGTGAACGAGGGTCAGCAGGAGAGTGTGGAGGGAGGAACCATTGTCCCAACCTGTGGTTTGATGAATGCTACTGATTAACAAGAAGGTGTATGATCATTAAAACAGACGCTTCAGACCTGCCTTTAAAGACTTCCTCTTGTCTGTGTTTCTGGGTGAGTTTTATTCCTAAAACTGTTACTAAAGACTGAGAAGAAGAAGAACTTCACTGCGAACAGAAATCTAACAAGTATAACAGCAGAGGTATTGGACAAACTCAGCTGCTATCAACGTATCATCACAGCAGACTTGAGATGAGGAGCGAATGGTTCAATGTGAGGTTCTTTTCCCTGTGGACAGAATAAATAAATAAATATCCAACCAGCCTCTCCATAAACAAGAACAGAATCTTAGAGGTAGCAGACGTTGACCCTGTTGCACACGTCACGACAGGCATTGGCCTTAATGTGATAAAACCATCGAGGGTATGGCAAAGCTTTACCCGTCAACATATCTGTCTCCTCTGTTTTGCAGGAGACCAGTTGTCTGATGTGGTAGTGGAGCGGTGCCGGTGCTGGCAAACAGTCCTCACCAATCTGCCAAATACAGTATACATCTGGACGGTGACCAGAGTGAGTGCTGGCCCACCAGAGGAGATGTGCTACCTCTGATTATAGACAAGTGTCTTGGTCAGTGAGACAGATGGCTGGAGAGACTGAGAGTGGAAACATTTTGACAGAGGCCAACAGACAAATCAAGCCAGAGCATTCCTATGAGCTGTGCTGAAGGTTACATCCTTGAAGGGAAACCAGGGGAGAAGCAGAGCAGGGAATTCTGACACAACTTCACCTTCCTCCAGCAACACTCATCATATATAAAGAACCCTGATGATCCTGACGATGGCTTCACCAGGGTCATCAGAAAACACGACGAAGGACATTTACATAAAATATGTGAAAGATTCACAGGTAAATAGCACACAGCACTGAAACACAAGACTGAATACTCCGACAGAGAACTGGGGAAAGACAGGACTGTATACACACTGGGGATGATTGGCAACAAGACACAGGTAGGACTGAAAAAAGGAGGGAAAACGAGACAAAGACCAGAAGTAAAAAAACAAAACACTAGAGACAAGACAGGACAAGAGACTACTAAAGAAAACAGGAAGTACAAGCCATAAAATCAAGAAACCAGAAACACAGGAGAAATGATCATTTACAACTGAAACCAGGAAGCTAGAAACACAGAAACAAACACAAACCAATAAATGTGAGATAAGAAATCATTTCAAACTAAAACCAAGAACTGACCAGCCATTATAAACACAAGAGAAAATACTAATTTACAATAGAAACGATGAGACAAGAGTCATTCAGGCAGCAGGTCACGACACCATCTACCACTGGTAGATATATACCTGTATAAATATAACCTTTTTAAGTTTTATTATTCATATCTATCTTATTTAAATGTTCCTTATAATGTGTTTTATGGTGACACACTGAAAGGTGTTTATACTTCATGTGTTTGAACGTCTGAATCATGGGAAATCATAACATGACTCCACCTAAAGACAAGTCATGGCTGATTTCATACTGACTTTTCTGGCTACATTTTAAAAACTAAATAAACATCAAATGTATTTCTTAGCTTAAAGTAAGTGGCAGACTGTAATGCTCTCATGTAGCATCACATGATGGATAAAATAACCTTGACCATTCACATCAAATTACCTGTGTGCACTCAGGTTTGTGCAGCTGTAAACCAATTGATCTCTGTCGCTGTGAGAAGGTTTAATTACCCATAAATGCCTATTTTTCAATGGCATCCACCTGGTTAAAGCCCTACCAACAATCTGAGCTCAATAATCGTTCAGTGGCTTATAATATCATTACATAATTATTTTAAGCGCAGCTCACATAAAACTCTACTGTTTGATAACTCATATAAGTACATCACTAACAACCACTGTTAGTGAAGTCAACAGAGCTCAGTGTTCTGCACCACACTGGCTTTGTTCCTGTAAAACCACGTTGTTTCATTAGATTACATCTGATCAATGCAGCTGGTGTGAAAACAGCAGCGTTAATCATGTTTTGGCCCCGGTGCTTTCAAAGAGGCATATGTTGTGGGTTTTTAACAAACGTATGAAAATCTGTTATACATTTCCCCTGTGAAATGGTTTAACAATATGTAAGACTGATCCGGTAATCACATAAAGTTGGCCTCACCAACGTCTGGATTGTACTGCAGAGGGATAAAGCTCCAGCCTATCGGATGATACCTTAGATTATCTCATTTTGATCCAGTGCTGAGTGCTGCTTCTGCCAGTTTACAGTATAAATGTCATGTCTAGTTAATGTTAGGTCATGTGAGAAGTAAAACAACCATCACTCTATAACATCAGTTCAAACAAGTTTGGAAACTGGATAAAATGCTATCAAACCTCAACCTTAGTAACAGAAATATCATGGCAAGCCACACCAGATCATTTAGCTTTTAAATGTTTATAACAGGGCTTTATATTGTAGTGAAATGTCCATGATAACTTGTTTAGGACTCAAAGATCAGGTCTTGGACTTGACAAGAACGAACAAGCCAAGATGAAAATACGGTAAAACAACTAATAAACAAAGCAAACATTCGCTTCAGTCCAGCCTCAGATTTGCAGCCATATTTATTCCTGGCTGAACAGTGTGTGTGTGTGTGTGTGTGTGTGTGTGTGTGTGTGTGTGTGTGGTTTTTTTTTTTTTTTCTTTGGTGCTCAGGTGTTTTCTGTGAGAACTCAAGTAGTCTTAGCCCAGGAACACAGGCCTTGTGGTGGTGCTGGTTGGGGGGGGACTCAAGTAGCAAGTCCCTCCCAGCATGGAGGCCCGACAGTGGGGATTACCTCCATCTCATCCCCTGCTGAGTGGTGCCAGATATGGATTCAATCAGTTCAGTGTCTGTCCCTCGGGAGAGGGATAAGTAGGTAGACAATGGACTGAACTCACACATGCACACAGATATACACACCTAATTGAATCCCATTTGTCTCATCCCTGAACATCCATGAGGTATAATGACAGCTAGAAATCTGTGGTAAATTGCTCCAATGGTAGCTACTCATTTACACCCTCATCTTCATCATTAGAGATGTGGGGGGGGGGGGGGGGGGGGGGGTTATGGATAATTGCTTATATCTAATGGGACACTAATTATCAGTGTAAAATCACCACCGGTTCTGGCAAGTTCTAAAAATATCTGCTGGCAGGTGGAACAGCTGCAGCAGCCGGATAACTTCAACAAAACTCTTGGCCTTGATTGTCTGTCTACTTGTGTCTCTCTCCGATCTCAATAAACTCCCTTCCCATTTCTCTCTGTCTCACTGTCATCCATTATGCATTAAAACACTGACGACAGAGCTTTAAGCTCCATCCCACAGTGCATTTTCTGTCTGTTAATGCCCTACAAACATACACACGCTCTCCTTCCACTGGTCCTCTGAATTCACGATGATACCGGGACCTTGAAAAGAAAATCACTCACTTCTCCTCCACACAAGGACTGCATTCAAAACCAGGACATAGGGTCACTCTAATATTGGTTTGCTAATCAGAGAATGATTCAGACTAGAGCAACAAGGTGAATAGGCTACTCACTAACAATAAGACCGTAAGCACTCCACCATATGAGATTCTGTGGAGAAACTCTCGATGACTCGCATTAAGAACTGAATCTATCATCTTCCATTCAGTCAGAACAAAACACACATTTTCATTGCTGAAGCAAAAAGGTACATATGAGCTGTATTTTCTTTTAAATGTCTTAGAGTGCTGGTTATATTTTTATAGGTGAAGCAGAAAAAACACAAACTGAGCATCTACCTCTGGCTCTGTGCCCGTTTAAACTCATACAACACTTTGTTTAGGCAGCCGAGCTGAAAGTTGGAGAAATATCACAGCAGCAGATTGGTAAGGCAGAACAAAATGCACTGAGCATATGCACCCAGATTCATAATTCTTGCTTAGTGTCAGCTCCTTGGAAGTCTGTGTCCAGATGGGGAGAGCCGCTTGCTCATTTAATGGTCAGTTTAGCTAATGCAATAATAGCTGCAGAGAGGAGCTGTGTAATGACCACCTCACTGGGCTTATTTAAGCGAGCTGAGCCTTTCCAGCCTGGCTCTTATAAGAGATCTCAAGGCCATGGTAGGAACTGGACCAGCAATTGATCAATGGATTGTAAGATGTGAGAAATGAGAAGCGGATAGAGCGGAGAGGGGAGAGTATTATTTAAAAGATGAGTAGGTGACGCCTTTATGAGCATGCCTGAGGTGGAACAGAGGTAATTGTTTTGTTTGACGTTTGGTTCTTCTGGATGTAATTGTGAAGGACTTTTATACCAGAATGTAGCTGTGTACACCTCTCTCTCGATAAATATTAAACATATTCAGTGTTTCCGATCTGTTGTGTGGGGGAACACCGTGGAGAGCCGAGCACGCTCTCTGTGGATTGTCACGTGGAAAGGAACAATAGCCAATCAGGAAGCAGCTGACAGAAAACAGAAGCACAACAAACAAGAGACGTCCTCATTCGCCATGTTTGTTTCAGATGTGGAGTTGTGGTTGTTGGTGGTGAATCTGTTGCGTGGTGTGGCAGTGTTGGTCTTCTCTCTGCACATCACACAGTCTTGAGTACAGTGGAAAATGGAATCCAACATAAGTTTAATAGATTTGGATTTTGTCTAGTCAAAGTCCTCCATAAAACTGCTGTGTTGTGTAAAGAATACTTATATTCAGTCAAGGTGAATCTGTAGCTTCAGCAGTCTGAACTCACAGAATAAATTAGGTCTTGTCACAGTTTTCTCACAGCGAACCAAGGTTCAAAACTCTTGATTTCTTTAAGGCAGTCGAGGGTCACATAATGCGGCAGACGCTGCTTTTTTATTTTTCAGACAGCGAGTAAAATCACTGTCAACTAAATGTTTCATTTCTGAGGTAGAAACTGGATCAGAGAGGAGGGATTCCACTTCCAATGCCACTGTTGAAGTGCAACACGACTAAGCTGAAACAAACCTCTTACGATCACAGGATCCCCTTGAATACTGGAACAAACAAAAACACACTTACCCTCAGCTCTATCAGCTGCCACTACACCAGCCTCCACTGTCCCTGTGAGAGTGTGCTCTGAGGCAGGGGAGGTAATATCAAAAAGGCCAAACACAATGAAAATCAATAAAAGCCTCCCCGGCTCTTCCCACACTACTTTGTTACCCAAGTACTCTCAATCCCCAGTCACATTTTGCAAGGACTTGCCCAAATGAACCCCTCCTTAGTTCAGTCTTTCCCTCAAACTTACAACACAGTCACTGAAAACACATATAAATTACACCTTTTCTATCAGACTGTAGACTGTAGATGGTGGATTATGTCTCACTATTTACTGCTGCTTTGAAAAAGTGAAGCTGAAACATTGCAAATAAGAGAGCAGCCATCTTGCCTTTGCAACAAGACGCCAACCTGCTGGACATCCCCAATGTCATAACCACTGTGTTTACTGCCCTTTGAAGACAGCAGAATGGTATTTTTCTGCACTTTTAAAGAGAGGGTTAAAACTGGAAGTGCAGAAACTACAGTTGCTCCCCAACTGTAGATGTGGAGCAGCTGAACTGCACATTCAGTTTTAATTGCAGGCCAGCTGAAGCACAGGTTGACAGTTGGCTGAAAGAAATCAAGCAATAAATGGGCATCTGGTCTTTGTGCTTGAATTAGTGTACATTCATCAGTGATGGGCCAACAGCACGAAGGAGATTCCCATCAATACCACATTAAAAATTAGTCCAGTAATTACATATATTATTGGAACAGTAATACGCAAATATAATAAGTAAGTATTCAAAAGAAATAGTTTCTGAAACTGAGTCCTGTGTGTCAAACAAAATACAGAGGAACTGAAATACAAAATGACCCACAGCTACAAAACTGTTGAGGGAAAATATAGGTTTTGACATGTGCTCCATTGTTTCCTCTGCGTCGTTTTCACCTCCACCATCATTATTCTGCTGGGTGCGTCAACCTTTTTAATTATACTTTATGTAAAGCATTTAAAGCAGGGGCCTCTTCTTTATCTTTTTCCTTTTCCTGTCTCTTTCAGCCTGTTTTCTTCCTCATCTGTGAAAGGTTGGAAGACACACCATATTCTCTCTCTGAGAGACGCTCTAGAAACTGGCTAATTTCAGCTTGCAGACTGTCTTGTCATTTGAAGCTAATTGCATGGTTTAGCCCAGCTCTGGCAATTATAGCCCCCCCTCCTTTGTATAAGCATGAAAGCTTTCAGGGGTCTGGTGGTTAAGAAGATGGGCTGCCGCTTCCCTCACACGGTTCAATTCGGTGTTTTACTTACCCTGTGAATGCAGATGTCTTATAAAAGAAGGAGAACAAGGAGCTCTGGGGAAGAGTTAGCTTGAAGGCTACTGACATCAAACGTTGATAACAAAGCAGTTTCTATTGACGGGTTGATAGTCTTGATCTTATAACTGATTATACCAGCAGTGTTGTGCCACAACCACACAAATAAGACATTTATCTCTTCCAGTGTTATTAAATGATGAGGCAGAGTGAGGGTGAACAAAGGAGCATTTGTTTTTCTTCTCTTTCTTTCACCTCATCTTTTCTTACATGTGCACATTTGGCATGTGAACACAAAGACGAAGACGCACATCAGCAGAAATGGAGCCTTTGGGGTCAGGGCTGTCTGTAGAAAAAGGTCAAGTGTCTGGTCTGTCTGTTTTTTTTTGCCAGACATGTTGAATAGTGAATACAAAGCTCAAGTGTGTGTGTGTGTTGATGCATTTCCTCTAGTGAAAATATTCAGGTAATGTCTGATTCAGCCAGTCTCTTGATGAGGACAGAAAACACACACAAACACACAAACAAAGTAGCAAAGTAAAGCACCAGAGGCGTTTGCCAGAAGGCGCCTCAGATAATTTTGCACTCTAAACAGAACCCAGGAGCCGCTGACAGACCATGAGCATGCACACCAGAGCAAAGTCGGCAAACCTCGTCACCCCTTGTGGCTGGAAACTGTTGGAAGTGGTGAGAGCAGCTTTCTCGTTTGAAGACCACTCAAACAAGAATAAAGCTAATGAGTCCTTCGTTGGATAAACCAGAGCCTGATTGGAGCTGTTGTTGTAGTCTGAGAGCCAAATGTAGAGGGATTACAAGGGAATGTAGCAATGATGAGGGCAGATATTCGATGCAGAGGAATCGTTTTAGGAACAGATTAGCTGCAAGTTAAATCAAATGTTCTGGGCACATGATGGCATCGTACGACCATCATTCATTGTTCTGACAAACATAAACTGCGTTCAATTTCCATCAGAGGTCTGAACTGGGAGTGACGTCTCCTCTAAGTTGATGGCGTTCCAGTTGAGAAGTCAGAAAAACATGGACGCTCACAGAGACTTTATAGCTGCTCTTTCTAGCCGGTCCAAAAACTGAACAGTAGTGTTGTTACGTTAGGTACCTACCCACCATTCCTACCAAATTAGTTGCATTAATGTCTAAACATTAACTGTATCTTTAACTCCAGAGCAGCTTCCGGTGCTGTACAGTCTTAAAATTACATTTGACTGCTTCACACACTAACAGTCCCAGAAGGCAGGAAGACTGCTTTAAATGTCAGTGCTGAGAAATGACTTCATGTGTTTTCAAAAACACGGTACACCCTGTTTACCCGTCAGGCCTTCCTGTGCAGGAGAAGAGGCAGCTGCAAACTGGGATTCATTTTAGTAATAATTTACGAAGGCAAGCTAATCACAGATCCATCTAACCTAAAAACAGAACAGAACAAAAAAACAAGGCGGGGAATATAACCGCCATCTTTTAAAATCTCTGGAACACCATAGAATTATACTGGTGACTTTAACAAGCGTCATACTATCATCATCTGTCTGTCAATAGAGGAACATCGATTGTGGTTCTTTTTAATAAGAACCTGTTACGTGTTGATTGCCCAGGCTTCCTACAAAAGTTCAGACAAAGCCAGATTTCCATTTTGGTAAAAGGAACAAACTCAGCCTCATTATTCAGGCTGATAAATGGTGAGTAATGCAAAAATTACACCCGCAGCAGCTTTGAAATCTATCAGCATAAACACTGATAACAAACAATCTGACAAAACTCAGCAGAGTCACATTTGTTCCAAAAAGATTGGGAAGCTTGAAAGCTGAGTTGAGGCACTAAGGGCTGCTGTCTTCAGAAACAAACAACAATCCTTGTGATCTTACTTTTATGCATTTACTGTGGGAGTTTTCTGGTTCTATTTCCAACACAATCAAAAACAAAAGCCAACTGGTAAGTTATGCATCAAACACAGAGTTGTAGAGAAATAATGAAGCCAGCAGGGATCAGCTGTTAGGGTTAATAGAGTGGAGTGTTGCTGGTCAGGCCGATGTTAAGGAAGTAATTTACACTGATTCATACTCCACCTGAATAAAGGATAAGGGCTGGTTGTTTAAAGAGACAACCATTGCTTTACCCATCAGTTGGTGGATTGGTGGTTCACTAAATGCACCTATATGTTACCTTACTCCTTTTTACTTAAACAGTTCTTTGCCTCTTTACAGAGAGGTGTTCAGTACATGTTTGAACAAATCACTAAAACGGAACCGTCAGACTGAAACTGAATCACCTGTGTTACTGACTGAGTCCATCGACAGAGGTATCTCTGCTACTTCTCAGCTGGAGGTTAGCCTAGCCTAATTTATATTCTTAGCCTTCTGTTCTTACAGCTAACCTAGCTAAAACCAGCAATTACAGTGACTGGTGTTAACTGTTGAAGACAGGGTGTCTCTGCTAGAGAGATCTGTCTGTCAGTTAAAACAGCTCCTCTTTGATAGCTGATAGCAGATAGCATTAGCCACAGGCTTGACAGTGAGCCTGTTAGCGTTAGCTTGTTGGATCTCTCTCTCTTTAAATATAAAGAGTACAGTCTAGACCTGCTCTGTATGCACAGTACCTCGAGATAACCTCTGTTTTGATTTGGCGCTGTATAAATAAAAACTGACTGGACTTGAAATGTTCCAAATTAATTTCTATGGAATAAATCATGTATTATTCTTTACCAGACAGAAGGAGAATATAATCTTATAGACCTTTACACACACTCAGATAAACTGACCTAACCGCTAACACCGAACAAGAAGAGGTTATATTCCAGGTTTTTTTTGGGTTTGAGGAATTGATTAAAATGTCATCCTTATCCATAAGGATATAATTAGCAGGCTACTTTTATGTATTTACAACAACTAAATAACTAATGTAACAGTGAGCTCCATTCTTTTTAAACCATAGAACTAACAGTGAAAGGATTCCTCATTTCCATTATATTGCAGTATCTGGGAGTTATTACATTTGCAAAGGAAATTCATTAGTAGGATTGACTGTCTAAAGATATCTCAGAGACTTACGAGGATTCTTTATTAAATTTGGTGGACAGAAAAGCCTCAGGCCCTGGAACAATTGTTTTGGAATTTGGAAGTGATCCGGATCAGATTTCCCTTAGTAATGATAAGTGCTGTTTTGTTTTAGGCGTAGCTCTGAAATTAAAACAGAGATGAAGACTTGATTCTAAATCCTTTGGGTCAGTTTGCTAAGCCAGAAAATCTATTAATTCATGAGGTTCTGGTGGTAGGAGAGAGTTTTTGGATGTAACACCAGGAGGATTCATGGAGGTTTGCATGTGCAGTCACAGTATACTGCTTTACCAACAACGATGAATCACTGCCTGTTTGTTGTGGTTCTGCACGTCCACCTTTGAACCTATCATCCCACATCCTGTCCTGATCTCTTGTTTTTACTGGAAATACATCACAGTGGGAAGAACCTCATCCAAACTCTGTTTCCATGTGACCCAAATCACTTATTTTATTCCTTGTCATTACGCTTTCTCTTTCTTAACCCATCCTCTCTCCCTCTGCGTCCGGCCAACCCCTCTCTGTCTCCGGCAGTAACGACCTTCAGGCTGTCCAGCAATTTAAAATTCAGCTCCAGGCTTTCTGTTGGACTGCTGGATTCCTCTCTTAGACCCCCATGACACATCATTATCTACCTGGGATTGAGTGGAGATTGCTGCCTCTTATCCCTCGGATCATCGAAACCTCCCCCCACCTCACAACCTCAGAGATGCAACAGCCAACCTCGTGTCATGCTATGTAAAATACTGATGATGTGGGATACAATGAAGGACCCTCTGACATCCATCTTATGTTTATGGCACCATTGAGATTACATGTATTTACTTTTATGTTCGTATTCATCAGTATTCAGAGAGTTTAGTTTGGCCGGTGAGTCACAGTCTGTCATGACAGTGTCATTTGAATATGTACTTAAAGCTGAGTTATCATTTGTCAGGTCGGATGGTTTGGCCAAGCCGTTGGACAGGTTGTCCCTGAGGTGAAGTTAACATCTGATTTATAACCTCAGTTATTTTCATGTTTTCTGTCACTGATCTTGTGATAATATTTTATACACCATTACTCAGATATGTGGATACAGTTACTTCAAACATAGCTTACAACAAAATTTACAAGACAGACATGTAACCAATCAGACAGGTTTTTATCACAATCTAACATCTAACAATCTAACATTTAAAATTATTTTATTTTGAAATTATGGCCCTAATATCAGGTTTGGAAGTCCAACTAAAAGCTGAAATTTGAAACTTGCGCATTAACAATTTAATTTCATCTGCTTTCAATCGGATTCAAATAAGTTTTATTTCTGTGTATCATTAGAAAAGGTGGAAAATGGCAAAATAGATTTTTTCTTAACTACAGAATTGCACAAAAGGGTTTCACACTTGAGTGTTATTTTGTTTTGTTTTTTATGTGCTTAATGAGGGAGGAAACATGACAAATATTTATCGTGAATTTTACACTGATTTTCTTTTGACTGGGTTAGATGACTGATGGTTAAACTTTTGACTCTTCTGTAAAGATGTGGCTTCCCGCAGTATTTATATGGTCTCAACTCTATCAAACAATGATAACACACAAGTCAACAAGATCAATTAAATCCACAATAATCGGTCCAGGATTTCTCCTGAACCTCATTATTACCTCTTCACCACCAGTTACAAACCAGTCATTAAGATCATCTTGATTCCTGATGTATTTTTATTTTTGAATTGTTTGGTTTGACAGCATGATGTTACAGATCTGTGTTATTAAAAGAGCCTTGCTCTCTTTGTTGACCTGTAATAATATTGGGTTTGGTTTCACCTTCGAGTTACAGGACCAACTCACACAGTTACATCAAATTCAATTCACACAGTAAATCCTTAAATGCAGCATTAATATTTATAAGTAGAATATCACGCTCCACAAAAACAGCCCGTCGTTTATTCAGAGTGCGTTTTAAACTTGGTCTCGTAACTTTGGAATAAAACTCTGTGTTTGCAGAATGTCCGTCCAGCTGTTACAGCATCTGTACCGACTTTATCTTTACTGCTGAAATAATTCATATCATGATGAGTTACCTTCTAACCTTTACATCATCTTCAACCATCAGATTGTTTTCCTCCATGTCCTCTCAGTGTTAGCATAGTGTTCTTAATAAAGTGCTCTCAGTGATTAGACTCCCGGTTGTAGTCATCCATGCACTTTAGTGACTGTGGGAGTCAGTGAGTGTGATTAGCCTTGAGCAGAGCCTTGGGTTACGGTTAATCTGCTGTCTCTCAGCTGTCTACAGAGACCATGAGAAGAGTCACTTCACTCCTGTAGATGATGACCTGCTTTTATTCAACACTATTCAATAACTCCCTCTGTAAAGATTTTAACCTCCCAGTGTTTTGACACTGAGGTCCTTTACCACATTCAAATCTCACAGCTGGCGTATCAGATAGGGCTGGAGGATGGTGATAATTAAACGATACCTGGAGCCTCAGCGCCACATGTTTAGAACGACTTGCAGTAAGGACAAAAATCTTTGAGTCGGGGCAAGCGTTGACCAAGTGATGAACCTGTCAACTGTTAACAGCTGCTGTAATGTAATCCAATGGACGTCGTCCATCAAAGATCCGTCCACCAAAGTTCTTGTTTTGTCTCCTGACAGACTCAGATTATTCTTCTCAGTGTCTGACAACATGATGATGAGGATTCCTCACAGAACCAGAGCTTTTTATTAAAGAGGAAGATCCTTTTAGTTTAACCAGAAACATCTCTATATATCACTACCAGACTCCATTGACAAAAACAGGGATTTTACTAGGCAGAACACAGGGGCTGCTGGAATACCGCAGCTCTGTTAGCAGTTGTGTTACTGTGTGACTTCCGCAATGGTGGAAAAGTAATCTGACCCTCACACCCCATCAATTAGAGAAGAGAAACTGCTGATAGTAATATTTAGTGTAATCACATGAATGCTCCAAATATCAAATGTAAAATAATGTTTTGTTTGCAATGATGATATAGTTTAAACATATTAACACATTAATATAACATAATAGATTGAATTGTGATCCTATCATGTTTTGTTCTCAAACTTATTCCAGAAAAGTCTGTTTGAAATAAAGATGAATCAATTACCTCTGATTTCTTTGAAAAGGTGTGGTTTGCAGTTTACAGGTTAGTTCACATTCATTCATGGTTTTTTTTACTAAATGTGACAGCCCCAAAACAAAGAAAATAAGACTGGAGAGCTTTGTGTGTTAGTTCCTGAGTTTACTTTTCCCCATCCTTTTTAAAACTGCTTTGACCTCATCCTTTTCAGTCCAACAAGCATAAAGATAATATTAAGATTTGTGTTTACAGTTGGAGAAGAAATGCTGGTTATATTTGTCATTTATTTTTGAGTAGGCTCTGTTTGTTTTTCATACAAAAGAGCCCCAGGACATCATCTGTTCTGTGTTTAACTCTCAGTCCAGTGAAAGACAGAGAATATTTTAAAATGAAAAGAGAAGTAAGTGCTGGTAAGAAGAATGACTCTACCTAAATCTCATCAGAAAGAATCCTGGAAGAAGAGCTGTGGACAGAGAAAATACTGAGAAAGAAATCAGGAAAACTAGAGACAGTAAGAAGTGAGGTGAAAACGCGTGATGAGGAGGTTTGATACATGGCAGTCTCATCAAACCCTCTGAGATACCATTTTGGTCACTCTGGAAAACAATGCAGCCAGCTAATTAAACACCTACCACGATATAAACCCGCTCAGTAGTTTTGTTTGTAGCCCCAGACATCCATCATCCTCCATCGGTCTGGGTTTACAGTCAGCTCATCTCACTGCTGTCAGTGGGAGAGGATTATGGCTTCTGGTTTCTGCTTTGGCCTGTGGTTTTCACTGGACAGGAAAGGTTAATGTGTCTGTGTGTCATGTCTCTCTGCTGATCTGTTATTATTAACCTCTGTTAATGGTAATCCTTAAGACTTTGGTTCCAGTTAATTTAGTGACTTAGTAAACTAGGTTTAGCCTGCAATGCCAAATTCCTGATTAAGCAGCAAACACTACAATCTTCAAAATTTTAAAAACTCTTGTATCTGTATCAAACAAACTCATGTTTTAATAAAGGGGTTTGTCAATAATAATTGCTACTGTTAATTCAACTCAAAATTGACATGTGGAGACCAACCTGAGGACAGCTAGTCACTGTGATACCTGTAGTTTTTACTCATATATTTGTTAGTGTTAAACAAATGCTCAAATGTGAAGGTTGTTGATAGCAGAATCTTATTTCATAACTCTGTATGCAAGACTTACTTACCAGAATGAAGTAGGACATGGACTAATGTTGTGACTTAATAGGCTCTGTTTTTTATTTACTTTTAATTTATATTTCTGTTTCTGTTTATGCATATCTGTGTTTCTTTTTCTGTTGTTGAAATAAAATAAATACTGCTGCTTATTACTGCAATGTGATTTCACACTGACACATTTTTTGTCAGAAGATAAGGAATGATCACGTCTTATTTTTTGACAAACTGCATTTCTCTTAACAGTAAAAAGCTGTTTTTAATGTGAAGCAGAGACAGTAAGAAATGTTGGTTTCAGTAGTAACTTCCTACAGTCTGATAAAGATATCAGAAAGATAAAATGACAGAATTTCTAGATTACAGTTACTGTAAAAATAGCACCTACCAATCTAAACCAAATTAGAACAGATAGGTCAGTGGTATTCAGCAGCTCCAGTAAAATCCCTGTTTTTGTCAATGAGTCTGGTATAAGAATGTTTCTGGTTAAACTAAAGTCTTCCTCTTTAATAAAAAGCTCTGTCTCTGAGAATCCTATCATTATGTTGTCAGACACTGAGAAGAACAATCTGGGTGTGGGGCAAAAACAAGAACTTTAGTGGACGTACTTTACATTACGGCAGCTGCTCTTAGTGACTGGTTCACGGTTTGCCAGTCAATACGTGGAAAGGAAAGGTGGATGACATTGAAGCTGCTGTTCACAGGTTCTGGGTTTTACTGCTCATGCTCTCTGCTGCTTTCTCTTGATCTAACAGCTATGTTTCAAGAAGTACAGGATCATTATATCTTTAATACTTTTCCAATCCAAGTCTGCTGTTTTGGCACTCAGACTTTGGGTGTGTGTTTCACATAATCATTTCTGGAGTCCCAGAAATCACTCTCTTAATGGTTTCTATAGTTCATTTCTCTCTCATTTAGATTGTAAGCCCTCCACTCTTCTTGCTTACATTTGACAGATCACCTGTTCTCCACGCCATGTTTCAGCATGAGTGAATCTTTGTGCTCTGAATCCTGTTTTATGGAATATTTCACACCTGGAACCTTTCCGTTTCCATCTTCATTGTTTCTCAACCTCTAGATGTGATAGGGTATTATTCTTTTCTGCCTGTTTGTGCCTTGACATTTTTTGTTTTGCAGCCTGCTGAAACTTTTCTCCTTTCATTTTTGTGACGCTACTGTTTCCTCTTCTTCTCTCTGCTTTTTCCTTTTTATCTTACAGTAATTTCCTCCTCTCACTAAAACTGAATTTCCTTCTATCCATTATATCTCTTATCTTCTTCAGATGTTGAAAGCCACAAGTTAGTTTTGTTTGTGCATGAGTTAAAGAGATCATTGATTGATAGGGACAAGCTGATGTAACAAACTAACTTTGATGGAGAACACAACAGTAAGTGAGGTCAAATTCTGTCAACAATATATTACAATGTCTGTGGTTAAACAAAATGGACCTTACTCGTTAATAAAGGGCCTGTTGAATTGTGTTCAGTTCTCAGAAGTCTGAATTTCTGGGTTCCTAGTCAGAAGGTTGAACCTGAGGCAGCCCCTGAAGTGGTTCCAACTCAGAAGGTGGTGCAACCCACCAACCCGACATAAGAATTCAAGATGGCTGCTCCCCCCTGCACTCTGCTAATGTTACTGTTATAGCAGTTCAGTTTTCTGACTTCTCCTTTGATCGTCACATTTTGAGGCGAGCGCAGGGGTGGCAAACACTCTGAGCACAAACAGTTGAAAGTGATCTAATGGCGACAAAAACAGCAAACATGGATCATGGGACCGAAAGGCAAATTACGTCAACCACAAACTCTAAAGGTGCAGAGGTGGCGGACACTGGGGCCAAGCATCTGTAAGACACTGACAAAGACCAAGGCGACAGGACTATATATATATATATATATATATATATATATATATATATATATATATATATATACGAGATAATTACCAACAGAGACACAGGTGGGCTGAAAAAAGGAGAGGAAACAAGACAAAGAGTGGAAGTAAAAACACAAGGCAGCACTAAGACTAGTAAGTTAATGACAGGAACACTGTTAACTCAGAGCTGGCGGTAAGCTGCCAGTCAGACCTCAACCTCCAACAGATGGAAGCGGCATAACTCTCATCAGTAAATGTGAAGATGAACATTTAACTTTGTGATAAATTACTGAGCTTTAGAGGCTGTTGGGCATTTCCTAAGTTCTCTCAAATCCTGAGACTTGATCACGAGGTTAGGCTAAACCTGTTCTGACTCCGCCAGGCAGACGGCATGAAACTAAGTAATTTTCTCTTCTAACTTCTGATCTGAAGCATTTTTTCCAAACATAGTGGAACGACATACACCACAGTCAGGCTGCTTTGAGAGAGACACTTTTCATGTCATCTCCCTATAGTGTCATTTCCTAATAGAGAGTTTCTCTCATTCAATGGTTCCAATATGAAAATTAATCAAAATACCCCGACCGTATCAGTGATGTATTTCAGTTTTCAGTTGTGTGTATTTTTCAGGGCAGGAGTGCTTCATTTCTGCTTCTGAATGTGTTTTAAGGGTGAGTTCAAAATAGGCAAAGTGCAGATATACATATAGATCCATGCTGGCTCATGTGCTGTGTGCAACATGTGACAGCTTTATCACGACACTAAACCTTAAATGGGCAGTGTTTATTTAAAATATGTGAGTGGCTGGCTGCGGCCATTTTTCCTTCCTGTTCTGCATCTATCTGTCTAGTCAGCCCTGAGTGGCTCGGCGGGCAGACATGGAGCCTTCATCAGTCATGGGTCGTTAGTTTGATCTTCTGCACTGTAAATGAGGTCAGTGTCACCTCGGCCTTTCATAATCCTCTATTACTCTGTGTCTAGAGGTGGACTCTCATTAGAACCAACCAGAGAGAGGAAGGTGTGTGCTTCACACTGGGATTCGACTGTGATATTTACTTAACTGTTGTGATTGTGCTCCCACAGCTAAAATCTCAGATTAACGTACACATCAGGGAAGATAACAAGTCATTCCTACACTGTGGTTTCTATACTCTGTACTCTTCTCTCTTTTCTTCGTACCCTCTCCTTTCCTTTCATTTAGTGTCTTTCTTTCTTTTAGTGTTTTGCCTGGTTTTTGTCCAGTACCGGAGGTTTATAAACATTTTATCATCTATGACAGAAAGAAGAAATTGGTGGTAGAGATCTGATGGCGCAGCTGTTGTGCGCTCAAGTTCACGACTTTTCAACTATAATGCAGAGGCCGATGAAGTGTTGATATTGCAACCCAGTAAATAACAGAGACAGTCGCTGCAAAAATCATCAGCAAAAGTTTGAACATGTCAGTATTTTATGCAATGTTAACTGGTCTGAGCAGCCTGATGAGCCTGCTGGTCAACATGAGAAAATCACTGTAAAGCTGGACAATAAACCTGGAGAGGCAAATTTTGAACAACACGTGTGTTTACCAGTTGGAGGTTGTGTTGCATTATATGGGAAACATAGGTTCAACATACCTATACAAAGGGGCGAAGGGTCTATCCCTGCTGTTACCATTTTTAACATTAATATTATTGTGATTATGATTATATCCATTTCCTTCAGTTCCTCTGACCTCATGGATGTGAAATAGTAACTCTCCCCTCTCAGCTTTGAGTTTGTGTTTTTGTCTTGGGCTGTCTCTCTTGTCCTCTCATTATTTTTCTGCAGTTGTGTAACCTTGTATTGTGTAACTGGCTTGTATGTGTCAGGACCAATATGAGTCACATTGCACTAAAGCATTCAGGTAGATGGAGGCAGGTGAAGCATCTGATTCCAGTCTGTATGAACAGGTACATGATGCTGGTACAGTTTACTTGCAGAGTGTGCAGCAGTGTGTGTATCTTTCTTTGTTGCTTCATTGTGTATCTGTTGGCCGAGATAATAGCAATCAGGAGACTTTGTCAGAGACAAACAGGATTGTTTGTGTCTAGCTGTCTCTCACATTCAATAACCCCAACCACATCCATGTATAATAGTCATTTAGGCGCTGGGAGCTTCCTTTTCACTTCATTATTATATTTGCAGTCATTTCCTGAATTTTACTGCTGTGATTTATTGCCAGTTTTGCTTTGTATAGAGGTTCAGGTGTTTATGGATGTGACGAATATTCAGTACATTTCTGTAAAAATATGTGGATCTAAGAAGACCTATAGGATGAACGTACCCCTGCTCAGGAGGTGAAGGGTCCCAGAGAACACAGGGCAGAGTCATCGGTGTAGAATGATATGATGCCAATACTAGCGTTAGCAGCTGTGGCCATAATTTGGTGATGTGAAAGATTAATCAGTCTCCATTGGGTGCATATGAATAAAGGACATGTAGCCTAGCTCCTGGATAATGTTTATTCTTTATTGGTTCATAAAGTTTTCTGTCAATTTAGCGTTGCAGATGTCTTTAAATGCTGAAGCCAGTTGGAGCTATGAAGCAGAGCTGATCGAAATTTAAATTCCATACTTGTCACAGTAGAGACCAAAGCACCAGTGTTTCTAAATAGAGCAAAATTGACTGACTAAGTGAATTCATTTAAGCTGCTTCAATGAATTGTTTTTCAAGTTGAAGAAAGCAGATTTTTTCAAACATGTTTGGTCGTCATTTAACCCATTCTGAAATCCTAATAAACAACACAACTAAGAGCTGGTTAATTTACTAAACTAGAAAACACAAATGTAAAAGTTAGAGTTTTTGTTGTGGTTTTGCGGTGGGAGATTAAGTAATGGAACCCAGCTCTTGTAGGGGTGAGTTCAGTGACTGTGAGCAAGCATCTGGAAGTCTCTTGTCAAAGCAAGGATGTTGGGTTTGGTAGCATTTGTCTGAACGAGACCAAAACCAACATCTCTGCTGCTAAATGAGCTTCTGTTCATCACAAAATAACTCAGTTGTTTTATTTCAGTTAAACAGATGAGACGTACTATCGAGAACCTCGGCAAGACATACGCTCAAAATGTGTCTTGATACATAAATAGTGTGCCGTGTCTTTGGTGTTCTTAGTAATATGGCGATGTAAATTGCGAAAAACTAAATTTCTAAACAAAAATTTCCCTGAAAATGAATGGAAGAATCCTTGCAAAATTATCAAAACCACTCCTCTTTGAAGCCACATGTGATTTAAGTCATACTTTCACGTAGAAACATGGTTTAAACTTTAAACCACTCACAAGATTTGAGCCTTTTTTGGGTTAAATCTACATGTTAATAGCTATTACTGTTTTTACAAAACCACAGTTTAAGTTTTATGTTGTTATTTTACCGGTATAGAGTTTAATGAGTTATTATTGCACAGAATGTTCAGGGTTGAGGTGTGTGACATCATCACTCTAACTTTATACCTCTGAACATTTTACCATAAAATCTGATTCAAATCTCTTTTAATTCCACAGTTTCCAACCTACACAGACACTTTTCTATATGAAGATGTAGAAACTTGTCCTCTCTCACCCAGTGTGACTCCATTGTGACATGACTCTGGTTTGTGATGATCTCCTCCAAACACAGAGGCTGACCCACAGTCCCATAGACTGTGTTAAACTGAGCTCTGAAGTTCTTGTTAAAAACAGAGATGGAGGCTGTTTTAAACTGTGACAGAGCCTAAACCGTAAACAGTACGTCCACATATAATACATCAGAGTCTTCACTGAAGCTCTGTGGAGCTCATAGTGAAGGAACTGTGCTGATAGGACTTATAGTTTTTGAGCTGTGAGGGAATTTATGATGGAAAGTTTTGGTTTTGGGGCCCACCACCTTTGGGGGCCCAGTCACTATAGCAACCAGTGACTCAGCAGTTGGTGATGATTCAGCAGTTTCTAAGCAGAAGTGGACTAAGCTGACTCTGATTGGCTGATTAGACTGATGAACTCTGATTATCCTGGATACACCAAGCAGCAGGAATATTCAACATTTACACAGGAGGTTTCTAGTTTGGTATCACCATTTGGTATTCATATGAAAACCACATAACAACCATAAAGCTCAAGTCACAATATCAGGATTTTGGTTCAGGCTCCAGCCCCTCATACAGACCGAGCCAATCAGGGACCAGCTCGTGTACTCAGCTTGCATTCATCCCTCCCTGGCACTCTGGCATTCCTCTGTCTCCAGACATAACTCGTAATGACACCGCAGACTGTGTTGTTCTGGTCCCCCCCGAAACAAAACAGAGCACCACCCATGAACAACATTCAGGTGGAGGGAAGAGAGGGGAGAGGAGGGGGAGATGGATGTGAGGGAGAGACAGTAGAGAGGGAGGGAGGAGAGAGAGACGGCGAAGTGGTATTGTCGGTGGAGATAAGGAATGATTAAAGAGCTAGTGGGAGAATCAGACATGCTGAGTTGATCCAGCTAACGGTTCACTCATCAGTCTCCTAATGGTCTTGGGGGGGGTGGGGTATTGTTTCAACATGGGCTCCCAGATGTTACAATATGGCCTGCTTCCCTCTACGCTTCTGTCCCTCCTTCTTCCTGTCTTTCCCTTTTTCTTCTGGGCTCACTTTCCTTTTTTAGAAACAAACCTACAACTACTGATCAGTGCAGCTACAGGGGACGAGTACCTTTAATATCTGACTGCAAATATCTTTTTCTTCCAAATTCTGGTGAATAACAAGCCATTAAATTCAAAATTCTAATAATATTTAGGGTGTTTTCACATCTGCACTTTTTAGACCACTTTCTCCTGGTTTGTTTAGTGCGTTTCATTTGGGCAGGTGTAAACACAGTAATCCCACTCAGGTACAGGCCAAAACAACCCCACAAGACTGTTTAGAGCCATGATTCTCAAACCTTTTGGGGTCAGGGACCTCTCACAGCAGAGAACATTTTCCAAGGACCCCCTCATAATCCTCATGCCAATTTAAAAATATGTTTACTGCCATCTGTACTCCTAGATTCTGTAGGAATGATTTATATTTTAAACGTTTCAACCTAAATACTTGTTTCATAGAGCTCTCATCCTCTGTGTCATTTTAAAGCAGTACAACTTTCAGTTTATTAGCTGGCTCTGTCCAAAGCAAAACACAACACATTTCAATCACTGCTGGAAGAACAAGTTCTTGTCCAATTGAGTGTGGCGTCTTACTTTTTGCGATCCCTTGAGCCACAAAATAAGAATTTCTGAAGTTGTAGTCAGGTTCACCATTCACGTTTTCTGGCGCATGTATTCCTCACACTTATACAAATATTTAGTTTTGTCTTTAAACTCTGGGAGCTTTGGAATCAGATGTTGCTTTAGCTCTCAGTTTAGCTGGTTTGGGCTTAGTATCAGTTGACAAAGTCACTAGCTAGTTATGCTAATCAGCTGTGGCCAAGTGAGAGTTATTAGCTCAGTATGTCTGTATTATTGCCGCAACTCCTCATATGTAGTTATGTACTTTTTTCATGATATGCCAAAACTTTATTAATTTACTCCCAAGCTATGGCTCCAGTAAAAGACTGCAGCATTGTTTCAGTCACATTACCAAGCTACATTCTTTAACAGTAGGCACACATCTTCTTCCTGATCTCCTGAACCCTCCCATCTTCCACCCACTCCAAGTTTTCATCATGGTCCAGTTAATTTAACTTCTTTATCTTCCTCGTTGTCTCCCTCAGTGAACTGTTCACTCTGAGTCTCACTGAAGTTGTGTAATACACAGCAGGCAGAGATTATATGGCTGACAAAGGTAATGTGTGCCTCATTTTGTTTAAGGAGGAACCTCCATCGCCCTCCGAGGCGTCCATAGATTCTTTCTACAATCATCCGAGCCTGACTCAGCTGCTGATTAAAGTAGAGCTGAGCAGCTGTTCCCCTCGAGGATTCAGAAAACGGCTTCATGAGGCAGGGGAGGAATGGACAGGCTTAGTCACCAGGATGGTGATGTCCATCTTGGTGATAGTCTGTTGTCCTGGTCTTGATCATCAAGCGATGACACATGGACTTTACCTAATGCACCAGCAGACACCCTGGTAGTTTCTCACTGTTAATGTGTGCACCATAGACGCTCTTATCAGTGTGATGCACTGATCATAAATTATGACTAAATATTCTGTAGCCAACTAGAGTCAAGTTTGAATGAATTAAACTATCACATAATACTGTAAACCCACAAAGTCGGTTGTAATTCATCTAGTGACTGTGGTTACATCAGATTTTGCTCCTTGCTCAGATATATTTGTCCGTTATGGTTTGCGTTGGACAATCAGAAAAGCACAAATATCAAATTTCAATTTTGGTTTGACACCAGTGAGTGCTAACGTTAGCCCGCTAACCTCGCTAACATTAGCATCAGTTAGCACCTGCTGATAAAAGTGAGTACCCCTGATAAAAGCTGTGGGTTTTAGGGTGTTTCTTGCTTTGAGCTCACATCCTCATGTTTCAGTCTGTGCAGATTATATCAGCCACTTTTACTAGCAGGGCGTTAGCTAAGTTAGCTAGCAAACACAACAAGGTACCCTCTTTTACGAGCAGGTTAACCTGTTTGTAAAAGTGGGTATCCCTGGTGCTAACCTTAGCTAGGTTAGCTGATCAAAAATATTATGTGTATCAAAATATTATGTTATTTATATTTTATGCATTTTTTGTGTTATTGTTCATGCATTCATTTGGAATAGTATTATTTTCTCCAATGGCAAAAAATGGGGAGGCCATAGCAGAGAAGAGAGAAAACCAGATGGTGTATTTTGAGGGCAGAGAAAGGGAACATGAGAAAGAAAATAGGATGGAGGAAGAACAGGAAGTTGGAGCTGGAGATAAATGGGGTCAGATTGTGGAGTACGAGGAAAGAAAAAAAGAGAGAAGCAAACAAATCCCCTTCAAACCACAGCTGCAACCCCAGCAAAACCTTTAACTGTTGTTCCTCCTCCTCTGCCAGACATGAATTACCATATGTGGCAAATTGCTGATGATTGAATAGGTATAGGGCTTACAAACAAGCCAGCTGGTTTTAAAGGACTTCCAATCAGTTTCGTCTCCTTTGGTTTGAACCTGAACCTCTTTCCCAGCCTCCACTCTGAGACTAACATTTACATTTTAGGTTTATAGCTGATTTGAAATGAGTGCAGGTCAGGTTCAGTTTCTAAAGGCAGAAACATATACTCTGATTGTTGGACTGATTATAGTTCTGATTTGGGCATGGTGACTGATGAGACAAACTTATACATTCATCAGGAGCACAAGTGTAGTACCATGTCAGTTGGTTTGTTAATATTATTATGTGGTACTTTTACTTATGTAACAGATCTGAATACTTCATCCACGGCTGAAAGTCACACAATAACACAAAAGTTTGGTAGGTCTGGTAGTGAAACAGTGATAATAATAAAAAGCTCTGTCTCTGTAGGAATCCTATCATCATGTTGTCAGACACTGAGAAGAACAATCTGAGTCTGTCAGTGACAAAAACAAGAACTTTAGTGGACTCACTTTGATGTGGACGATCGTCCACTGGATTACGTTACAGCAGCTGTTCACTGTTCCTGATCAATACAGCACTGACTCCAAAGATTTTTGTCCCTTTCAAACATTTACACCCAAAAACATGGCAAAATAAGGCCATGGGTAAAAAAAGTTTAAGTTGTGGCTCATTTCAAAGGTTAGCCTGACTTTATGAATAGTTTGTGTTGAGAATATAACAAGCATCATCTAGTAACACAGAACAATAACATGGATGTAGTAAGTTGTTGTTAGCGTTGAATTCAGCAACACAGGCACAAGAACACAAGCAGTTTGTGTTGTGTTGATATGATTTGTGCCGAGTAAATGAAGCCACATTTGGCTAAGCAAACTTTCATTTCCTGCAGGCACAGTGGAGTTTAATAGAAAAATTACAAATAAAGAAACCATCAGAGTTAATCATGAATGAAAGGATGTTTACTAGTTCACATCAGCTAGGTACAAAAAATCATTTCATTCATTTTGCAGCTGTAAGGCTACCAGCAGCTACAGACAACTTGCATGTTACTCAGTGCAGGAGTTGACGTTGTTAATCCATTAATATCTTAAATGTAACAACTCACAAACTGATCTTCTCCCAACTGATTTTCAGTTTGTTTGAACTTAAACCGGAACTTTGTTGAGTTAATAACTGTGACCTTGTTCAATCTGATAACGAGTATTCAACAGACACAAAGGCGACTCATGACTCATCTGAGGCATTTGTTAACTCAGGCCAGGAGGGAGTTGACTGAATGCAGCGTATAATCCAAAACACAGAGAGTATTCTGTCCCACTGCGGAGCCAGTGTTACCCCCACTATACCTCAAAACCTCTGCACTGTTTTCTTTCACTTTGCTCCAGTTGACCTGCCAAGTATGCAGTGCAGAGAGTTTAAACACATATACACAATGTTCAGAGATGCATCAGCAGCAGCAGCTGATGACACATCAGGGAAAAGTTAATTCAAAACTGTAAATGAATGAATCTCACATATGAGAATTCATGTTCCTTTAAGATTTCCTGTTCTTGTGTTTCTGTCTGCACTTAATCAGGGATTCGATATATTCTCCTTTCTGACCGTCTAGACTAAAAATCAGTGGTGGAAGCAGTGGGTATGTGTGGGCTGTCTGATCTTTTTAAGTTTCAGTAATCTCACAGTCTGTTCCCAGGATAAGGACACTTGACACAATGATTCTTCAGCTGGGGGGTGTAAACGCCACCAGGACACCAGCAGATGCCCTTCTTTGGAATTCCTCCAAAATACCCTGATTACAAACCTCATTATCCCTTTTCTCCTCAGCCAGTCCACCCATTTAGGGTTTAGGTCCTCAATAAAGAAAGCTAATGCTCTGCTCTTACCTGACTCTTAGAGATAGTGCAGGCGGCAGCCATTGTTGTTGGCTTGTTGGATTATATGAAGCTAAGTGATTAGGAGTTGTGCATATTGCTCTGTAAATGTGGCAGGTATTGTTAAAGCTGTAATTGCCCAATCCAAATCAGCCTGCGATTTCAAAGATGAAGAACCAACCCAGACAAGAGAGGTTGTCTATAGTGGAGTTTTAACTTGTGGTTTGTCTTTTGTCTGTGGTTGTACAGAAGACCAGCATTCAGCTGAATATAAATCTTGCTGTATAGCTGAAAGAAAGGTGTCTTTTGTTCATTTACAAAGAAAGGAAAAGAAAAACACCAAGAGTGAACATCCTGTATGCTTCCAACCTATCAACAAAGCATTAAAGACATTTCAAAAAACCTCCAATGACAAACTTCCCTCAGGGTTGGTTGAACTCCAGGTGCTGGTGGATGTATTCCTCGGCACAAAGCTATGACTGACGTCTCATAAAATCCTATCCACAGCCCCATTAAAAAAACCTTAAGTGTTTTCATTTAGTGTATACAAAACGAGGTGAATGGTGAGAGAAGGAACAAGAGAAATGTGTCATCTGAGACTGTTGCCTCTGGGACTTGAAAAGGTGCAGCACAGCATCTTTAAAGAGTCTAATAGTGAAGGAATAAACCTCCTTTGTAGAGGCAGAAGGTGGGAAATGGTGCATTCAGTATCACACCTTATCCAAAGTTCTCCTGTGTTTCCACTGTCTCCTCATACCTGACCAATGTGTTTTACATTAAAGCAGTTAGTAAAGGAATGTAATTTTATGTGTGTGTGGACATGTTGGACCTCCAGATGAGGAGAAGCAAAGAAAAAATGAGGGGGTGGAGGGGTTCAGATGTGTCTTTTCCAGGAAAATGTCAAGCTGTACAGTAAGGTTGAATGGGAGGTGTGTGGTTTAAAATCCTGGCGCAGATTTGTCTCTAAATCCCAGCTGAAGGTAATTGTGTAACTGAACATGATAAATGTCCTGGTTGTGTGCTCGTGAATGCGTACAGAGGTTGTCATCATGTGTTTGTTTGTCTGTGACCTAGTGTGGGTGTTTTTTTCAAGCATGTCTACAAGGATATAACCAGAGGAATTTAGCTTTCCTCGCATGTTTCTCTGATGTTTTGTTGGCCAATTTGAACATTAGCCTTTTCTGGTTGTGGCTGGTTGTGTGATACAGTGTGTTTTACAGTCTTGTCAGTCAGTTATCTTTTTATTTTCAGGTTTGTTTGTAGCTGTGTACAAATCTTTCTTTGTTGTATTTCAGCATTTAACCTGAAGGTTGAAAGCTTTTTGCCAATAAATGTTGCCTGGAGGAGGAAGAAGTGAGCATTTGTAGTTAGACTGTGTGACGACAACTAAGCTTCACAACTTCACTGCAACTGGAAACTGGCTTGTGGCTAAAGTTTCAAACAAATCAGTTTGCGCTTCCTTCAACTTGTCTCCTCTGATTCAGTTTTTATCAACTTCTACAGTAAAAATATTCTCATGAATAACACATGGTTTACTGCCAGCCATCCTCAGATGCTGCACAGTAAAGAGACTTAACAGGTTCAAATATTCGTGACCGAACCTTAGTTGAAAGCTGGGACCTGGACCCATGCAGAACCAAGATACGTCAGACATGAACTCAGCCTGATCGCCACTGACTTCACAGCTGATTGCTATTAACGAGTTAATTTACAAGTTGTCAAAACATATGAAGACCTCTACATCTGACACTCGTGGATTTCCTTGATGTTTAACTAGAACTTTAAAAACTCTTATCCTACAGGAAGAAACACAATAAATCTCACAGCTAACTGAATGAATGTATACAGAATAAATTAATTTTCATATCAGATAATGAGTTGGGTTTTTCCACTTGCAGGTCTTTCTAAGTAATGTGAAGTTCATTCATTCAGCACAGAACAGCTCATGTATCTCCATTGTCAGGCTTCATCCGCAATTATAATCTGCTCAGAGAGCTTCTGATGGAGCAAACTGTCAATAACAATACAAGCAGAATCCTCTTATATTTCAATATTTCATCCAGACCACACTGATTTATCTCATTTGCTTCATACAATCTCTTCCCTCCTTTTTCATGGCGTACTTTTCTCTGTGATCGGTGTGTTTTTCCCTCGGGAACAATGTCACGAGCCTAATTGCCGCCAGGTGACGAGGAGCCAGGAAAAACAGAATTAACCTTGTCAGCTCAGAGCCCATCCCTCTCTCCCCTCCTCTTCCTCTCCTCTATCCAATGCATCAATTAAAGTTAAGCCACTGTGACCCAGGGTTTCAACGGGGCTCAGAGTCAGGTACACAAAGAGAGGGGAGAGGGAGACAGGAGAGGTACAGTGGAGGATAGGGTGGGATTTACAGAGAGAAAAAAAAGAAGAGACTGATAAATGGACAGGGTGGATGAGATGGGAAGACAAAGAAACAACACAATGAGCCGAGGGAGGAGAGACAGACAGAGCTGGCAGATAGACTTGAGGAGGGATAAAGTGGGATTCAGCTGTTGCAGGATGAAGAAGAGAGGGTGGTGGCACAAGGTCAGATACAATGACAAGGAGAGAGAGAAAGAGGAAAAAACATGGGAGAGAGATGGAAAGAGATGTGTGTGGAAGTGTGAATGAAGAAAGGATTTAGAGATGTTTTGAGCACATTGCAAAGTTCAAACGTGGGGTTAAAAATTCATATTCAAACTGTAACGACCTGTTTCAAATGTAGGCTACAGTCAGTCAGTACATCAGACCATTTGACCATTAATTACACAATTCGTCACACTCCCTTGAACACCCTCAGCTCTGACCCATTGAATCATGGACGTCTGAAGGTGTCCTGTGGTATCAGGCACCAAGACGTTACCATCAGATCCTTTAAGCCCCGTAGGGCCCGAGATGGAACATTAATGTCAGGACCCACAGTGCATCCTGCTGCCATCTCTTCCCCAGGTGAACGACGCACACGCCAGGCCGTCCAAATGATTTACTAGAAAACATGATTCATCAGACCAGGCCACCTTCTTCTACTGCTCTATGGTCCAGTTCATTGTAGGCACTTGTGTACGGTGCCTGGGAGGGGCCATGGAGGATTGAAAAATAAAAGGATGTACTTTTGCAAGATCTCAACAAACTCTTGCAAGACGTTGCAGAACTTTCTCAAGATCCCAAGAAACTTTCCAGAGATCTCGTAAAAGTCCATCTTTTTTTTTTTTCAATCTTCTGTTTTTTTTTCCTCCATGTTGCCTCCCTGGCTCTGCACTTTTGCTGTTGTACAGGGTTCAGGACACCCTGTTTTGTTCTATCATAGCCAGCATGAACTCTTCCTGTTTGTTCTACAGCAGCTCTTCAGTGGACCACACGTGCATTAGTGAGCCATAAAAACAACACCTGTGAAACATTAGTCAAACTCTGCCTCACAATGCACACCTAATCTAATGAAACCTGATGAAAAGTTATCGAGGATGAGTGAGTTTTGAACCTGAGCTTCAGTAGACCTTCATGTTATTAACCTGCAGTCTGTCTGTAAATATGACTGCTGCAGCACAAAGACAGATCCATGTGTAGGTTGACTGCTATGTCTTCACAAGCAGAATAACAAAGGTAACTGTTTGTGTTTGGTTCACCTGCCCTCACAGTGGCGTCTTTGTGTGATCCTCTAGACCCATGACGCCAGGCCTGTGCACCCTGACAGTGTGATAATGGAACACACACACACACACACACACACAGAAAAGACCTCAGAGCTTTTAGTGCCTCTCGGTTACAACCCTCTCACCATCTCCAATAGCATTCTTATCACCTGCCCTTTTGCTTCGTCTCTTTCTGTTCCTCTCACACACACATAATAGGCCTTCACTCTACAGGTGTGCATCTGTGCTCAGGTCACATTTCAAATGTTCACTGTCAGATACCTTCTTCTTCACTTTCATTTGAGGTTTTGTTGTTAAGGTCAAACTAAAATTCACTTTTTGTTTGTTTTTGCTTCATCATACCAACTTAATCCTTGAAATGAACTGGAATCCTATTCTCTGTCTATGTAAATGTTTGTTTACTTTGTGTATTTTCCTGCTTAGTCGTCAAACAGAATATTTTCAACTGCAAAACTGAGTTTCAAATATGTTCACCACCAGGGCTTGACATTCACCTTTTTGCTCAATAGCCACTTAGAATCTTTACTGTTTATAAAAGACCACTGTAAAGACCAAAATCAAGACTACATACAATGTGTATGACTAAAGTATTGGTAATTAAACACTCAGCTCTAATAATGTAAAGCTCCTTTGGCATGAAAACATGCAACTACAACAAAGAGTACATATTCAGTAACTAGTGTTTCTTCACAAACGTCTCAAAGTCAGATCTGTTTTGAAGTTGTCTAAATTCTAAAGAGCAGCTATAAAGTCTCTGTGAGCGTCCATGTTTCTACGACTTCTCAACTGGAACGACGTCAGCTCAGAGGAGACGTCACTCCCAGTTCAGACCTCTGATGGAAATGAAACGCAGTGTGACTCTGCTACCTGCTGCTGCCAAACTCCACCTGCTTTGGCAAGTGGGTGGGTGGTATTGTCAAGCCCTGTGCACCACATATAGAAACTCCCAGGAAGCACCTGTTGAGTTATGTGACATTTATTTATAGGAAAATGTCCCAGGTTATAGTTTTAATGTGTGTGACCTGTCAGTTTGTGTGGCTGAAACAATTATGTGTTGCTAAAAAAAAGAAGACGACGAGGAGAAAGGTCACTATATCATGACAGCTCAACCATCCAGTGTACATAAATTAGCTTAATGTGCTTACAACTGCATACATTAGAGCAATTAGCTTGTTAAAATATGTGAATGTGGATGACTGATCAAGCGTTTACTGACACACAGCCATATGTGCTAACAGCAACCTCAGCAGACGACGCAGACAGCAGGGGGGTGGCAAGGTGTACTAGTTCAGCAGAGAGCTAATTAAATAAAGAAGCTAGTATGTCTGTTACCTCATCATAGTACCCCCCTCTTCCCTTCCTTGTCCCTCCTCCCCACCTGTCCCTTTCCCCCATTGTGACTTAATTTGTCTCCAGCTCTCCCCCTCCGTCGCTCTGACTCTGGGAAAATATCTCAATAATAATTGCTTCCTTGATGTTTGGTGTGCACATATGGGGGTGGGTTACTTGTCGGCTCCTGCACAGAGAGGCACTTGGGGCATGATTTAATCAACTCAACCAATACGCCCCCCACCCCTACCCCATCCTCCCTCCTTTGCTGCCCTATTCACCCTCACTATGTAGCACTTAACTATCTTTCACAGGCTGATAAAAAATAATTGCTCCCCCAAGGGTGGGGGACTCCAAATACATTAGCACCACAAAGAGAAGAGCTTGGATCACATTTCCCTGAGCACAGACACCACAGTCTGCAGCCTGGAAAAGAGAAAAAAACCCATATCAGGTCAGACAGCAGATAGACAGACTGGGAGAAAGCTGCATGCTGCGCTGTTAAAAAGGAAAGGAATGCATCAGTTTTCTCTCTGTTTTTTTATTTGTGCACAATCCTCTTATATTTCTGTCTGTGTGTCAAAGGACCTCATCTGCCGCCTTGCTCCATTGCAGACCAATAACACAGGCCAGGAGGAGGGTGGGGGTCAGGCAAGCATGACTCATGTCGCAGGAGTCCTTGTGAAAGAGGAGAAGTGAGAGGAGATGGGGAGGTAGGAGGGACTCACAGAGAGGCCTTCAGCCAAACTGTTGTGTATATATACGTGTGTGTGTGGTGGTCTACTTAACAACTATACACACCAGAGACACCTGTCGGATTTATGCTGTGTTCCAGTTCTACTCTGAAGTCTGAATTTCTAAGTTCCTAGTCAGAGGTTTGAACCTGAACGCCTCCTAAAGTCTAAGCAACCCCACCAACCCCGACATCAGAATCCAAGATGGCTGCTCCTCACATCAACAGCAGTGAACACTCTGCTAATGTTCCTGTTTACCGCCATAGCTCAGTCTCATTAGTTTCACATGAAGTCAGTCAGACACATAGAACTGTTCAGGTTTTATCTGTGGACATGTTGCTACGCTGTTTGTGAAATTGTTATCAACTGTTGCTAACAGCTAGTCTGAATACGTCTGAATCAGTTCACCTACATGGTTTAATGTTCCAGGTTTGAAATGTGAACGTCTTTTTAACAACGTTCTGAAGTGTCCATTCTACCAGATGTTAAATAAGAGCTCTTCAGTTTCACTTTCGTCACAGTTCTACACTGAGCTGAGGAAATAAAATAATAATGTCATTTTCTCCCTTTTTAAACCCCATGTATCCTAATGACGAATATTGTTTTGTCCTGTAACTTCCTGACCGTTTGCCAATACTCTAGATCATTTACAAAACACATATTTAAATAATCACTGTATGTTACCATTTCATGAATTCTTACACTTTTTCTGTTGACCGAATAACTCGACTCCATTGTTTCCCGCAATGCGTCATCGTTGATGGCGTCAAGCGATCAATCAACTGACCAAAGGGAAGGAAATGCCTTAGTGCAGATGTTACAGGCTCACAAAGACTCGAGCCAAAACATTTCAGTTTAGCACAAAAGCGTAACAATGATGTTAAATAGTTTATTACTGGTCTCATAGCAACGGCGGGCCAGCCTTGAGTAATGCCTCTCGAAACATCTGCCAGGCACTGCTGGCTAGAATAGAGAGAGAGGTGCTCCGTGGATGGAAAGGCCCAGGAGGCGAGGAAAATCAAGCAGCTTTTAGTGACACACAGGAAGACTGTTGTCTTAGTGGTTCACACTTTTTTATTGTCCAGCTTTATATCTTTAAACTGTGTATGCTGGTGACTAGCGGAAACTCATTCACTGAAAAAGATCGGTATCCTCTCTCTTTCACTTCAAACTTTCTGTGAAATGACAAGTGTGGATCCAGCAGCTACTTCTACAAAGATTTAATTAAGTTCAGGTGTTTCTTGTTTCCCTTCAAATTATTTCATCTGTTTGTAAAACAATTACAACTATGAAGAAGGAATTTGAGGCCTCTTATTAATATCTCCTGGCCTCCAGATGAAGATCTAAGTCACGAGAAAAACTAAAGAATCTAAAACTTTTCCCAGCTCCAACACAATGGGTCCTAAAACCAGGAAATGAGATTAGCATGCTAACATGTTAGCACTTCCTGTTCCCTCATCCCAAAAATCAGCGTGTTTTTGGTTAAATGTCTGAAATAAGGTTTGAGACATTTTCAGGTTTCATTCTCCAATGTTTGAAGCTTTTACATGTCTTAAAAAAATTAACAGCGTTAATTTTCCAGTCAGGTGCCATTAAACCATTGCTGAAGGCGTCCTGAAGCATGATCAAACACAGGGACTACATTAAGAGATGATAGTCCTCTAAAGGTGATCAAAAAGCCAAAATCTTGAAATCTTGATCCTTCCCTGGTGACTGGCTGCAGTATAAATTATTATTTTATAAATACTTAATGAAAAGGAAAAAAAAAAAATAATAATTAAGTTATTTAAGATAAAAGATAAAAATTATTGTTTTTAATTTACTTATGGTGTAATACATGCATACACATAAAGAACATACTTGTTCCTCACCTCATTTTGTTCATTTGCTTTCATTTGCACAAAATAGAAAATCTTCACATAAGGACAAGCCTGTTTCCTCTCTGCACAGCTGATACAAACCAAGTGTTGACCCAAGCAAGTGCATAATTACCTGATTAGTTAATCAGCCAGTACCATCACAGCTCCTGCTCTCCTGGGTGGATGGAGACAGGAGAGAGGTGTGCAGAGAGAGAAGAGAGGCCTGGGAAACTGAGCCTATCTCTTCTCCTTGCTGAGCCAAAAGATTGGTTTATTTATAGAGGGGGCAAAGGGAAGTAGGATGGTTCAGGGGAGTTGGACGAGTTACATCCTCTGTTCCCTCTTTGCAGAGAGAATTCCCACCTCTCCTTTTCTTCCTCTTTGTTTGTCTGAGACTTGTCCATTCAAGTTTTAATTCACAGCGGGCACTGAACTTAAAGTAAAGTGAAAAAAATAAGGAAGTACCTCAGGTTTTAAAGTGCCCCCCCAGAGGATGTGTAGAAGTCCCTCTCACTGTGAATAAATTGGCAGGGTGACTCTCATTGATCTCATCTGCTTAAGCTAAAAGGCGTTAAGGTTTGTCAATTCTCTTAAAGCTGATTATGCTGGATCCAGTGTCAGCCCCTGATGTAAAACAATATCTCTAAATACTTTATGGATACAGTTTTATCATAAACAAAAGAGGACATACTCATATGAGCTTACTCCTGCCTCGGCCTTCATCAAAACCTGTCCTTAGTTCTTCTGTATGGGGCCATTGGAAACCCACTAGTTCCTCCTGTAAACACAAATCTTTACAGTCTTAATAATCTTAATATGTTTGCTCTGTTCTCTGTTCACAAGTCAGATCTTGATCATAAGTTACAGGCTTAATTTTGGACACTATTAACACATGTAGTTTTGTGTTTTGTTATGTAAAAATAGACCATATTCATCAAGTGCTAATAAAGGGAGAATTACTGTTGTTGTGTTACTGCTGCATATAAGGTCCATACAGTAAGTAAACTGATAAAATATTTATCTTAGAGCTTCTTTTTTCTTTTTAATCCAAAGTATTTTGTGCATCAGTTGGTGCTGGGCATGATCTTTTCTTTAGTTACTTTAAGAAAATTAACCTATATTGAAGACACTGCACATTTATCATCATCATCACTGTTATCTCTGCATTCCCTGTTCGCAAATTCACCTTTTAAATGATAAAGTGTACATTCGATGGACACCGCTTCTTTACTTTTTCATCTGTTGAATATTTCTTTACACTGCACTGTGTTTCTTAACCGTGAACTTCAGGACCTGGAGCTGTGCTGATTTTCATCTGCTCCTCTCAGGCTATTACACTCCAGGGATACAAGCGAGAAAGCAGTGTCAGGTTGCTGGAAATTTGAAGATGTTCTCCAGAGATGTTAGAAAGAAAAAAGAAGCTCTGAGATAAATAAATATTTTATCAGTTTACTTACTGGTAAAATGCGCACTGAGTGATAGGTTATTTGAGGAGAAATCTCATTTTAATGCTGGATATAATGCATTTGTTTGCTTTACTTCCTGGAGAAAGAAGAAGAAGAACTGGGAATAAAGTTGAGGACAGTGGTGCTTGGCGGGTGTCTTGGTTTGATAATAATCACCTTTTGGTCTCTTTCTTTATCCCTCCCTGTCCTCTCCTCTTCCATTATCTCTCCTCCACCTGAAAGTCACCCAGCTGTCCATCTGTCGGCTCCTCAGGAGAAATCACTAGAGCCAAGTCATGGATGCTCCTTTGAACCGTCTGGGATCGCTCACCTTGTCCTCAATGCATGTTCGCTCCTCAAGCGTCTGCCCCTCTCATCTTTCATCCCCTTCTCTTCCCTCAGGTAGCCTCTCATCATGTCATCTCTTTTGCCCACCCTGCTGCCTCCTTCCTGCCCTCTCTCTAAGCTCATAGCATTACATCCCTAACACTGCCAGCTAATAAGGTGTGTTTTTTTGTATGGATCTCATTCAGTTTTTGAAGGAACCTCAGATGTAATAAAGGTAATGAACAGACATGATGAAGCATCATCATAAAGTAGTCCCTGTCTATTAAGCCTGCCTGTTATGATGCTAATGAGAGGTGTTTTTATTGTAGCGATGCAGGGTTGAGGATTATTGGGCTGTGGTTTTTATGAACATTAACTACAAATAGTCTCCCCACAAATCAGTTTTATACTGTTTTGGGAATACTGCTGTTGTGGAGAACAGCGACGAGAAAAGAAGGACAGAGGAAAGAGGATAAAGGAGACAAGTCTGTTTTAACACTAAAGGCAAAGTGTTTTCTTTAGGGTTTAAAGAAGCATCGGAGCTGTAAATATATATACACCTCCTCAGTTATGTCCAGGTGTGACCCCACCTACTGCCAAGAGTGCATCAAAATACATCAAAGCTGAGAGAGATTAACCACAAAATCATCCACAGTGTAATCAGGTGTTCTGCACATGAACTTCAGTGCCACTGCTCTATGTGCTGAGTGAACTGACTACAGTGATTTGTAGAATTTACATTAAGCTAAACCAAATTTCGGACAATTTGTTTTTGGTCATGAAAAGATTTCAAAAGGTGGAGTGCTTTTTGACTCCTACAGCATACATACCCTCCACCTTAACATTGTTGTAGATAAACAAACCAGATTCAACTGCATCTAAAGAAGGGACACTCTTATGAGATGATAGTGTCCACATGTTGGACAGATGGTGTGAGAGAGAAAGGGAGCTGAAGGAGGCCATCTATGTCCAACTGGAACAACCATCGAACAGAAGGTGATTTCGACGCAACTATCACATCCATCTGAAACTCAGTCTTGAGATCATCACATGACAGCGACAGGGTGGGTCAACGACTCTCGGTCCACTTCAACAGGTTAAACACCTGGGACTCTCAACCAGCCTCTGGGACTGATCTTTAAGATGAGAACTGTCTTCAGAAACTAAAAAGTCCAGCTACCTTTGACTCTAGCACTTAATGCTTACAGATGGAAGTGATCAGCTTTCAAAGATCATAACACTGTCTATGGGACGAATGAATGAGGGCTTTCACATTATGGAGCAAGGGGCATCCGAAATAGGTCATAACATCTGACAAGTCTATGGGAGGCTGAAGTTGGTAGGTGTTATTGGATTTTGAAAATAAGAAGGCGAAGCATCCAGGGCAAAATACTTGGAAAGACAAGCAGCACTTCCCACTTCACAACACATCCTGTAAAATCATGTAATCCATCCATTCTCTAATAGTGGCAGAACTCACTTTCTATTTGTATTCCAGCACTGTTACAAGGGTAGACCCCTCCTTTCCTGAAACTGACAGTCATATTGACATAATTCCTAAGATAACCACAGTGACAAAGAGTCTGCGATGTTATGGAAACAGGCACTTGAGAGGCATTCATACACATCAGCATTAACTGGAAACTACTTGGAGAAAGTCAAAGTCAATGAAAGCCGTTATGCGAAGAATAGTGGTGAAGCAGCGATAGTATCAGGACGATGAAAAAGGAATTTAGTGTGAGGAAACAAAGATGTGAGGCTGAGTGAGCGAGAGAGGAAAACAGACATAAAAGTTTGAGACAAAGAAAGAGAGACAGAAAGGAAGGAGGCGGGGAGGCGAACCAGGACAGGCGGGGGTGAGACAGGGCTTCATTTTAGAGACAATGAAAATTCTTAGCACCTTCACGGCTGCCAGCCTGAATCAAGGAGGATATGCATAAGCTGACGGGCCTTGCAGAAATAAAATCAATTTATCTCTGATTTCACGAGGGGTTAAAAATATCTATCCTTATTTATGTCTGTGTTGTCCCTGACACCTCGAGAGTGAGGTGACAGCAGCCGCTCTGCAGAACCACACTGTTTCTCCACCCTTCAGGATGTGATCACACACACAGGCAGCCACCTAAAAGGGTCTGAACATGACATCAGCATGCACGCACTGCAGCTCGCTGATGTACGTCGCTAATAAGCAGAGCTGCTTCTCAGAGCACAAACTCTGCCATCTGCTGTGGAGAAAAGAACTTCTCAGTCTATAGATACGGCCATGTATAAGTTTAAAGGGTGTGCTGTAATGTGAGTCCAGACAGAGTCGGTCAGACTTTATTTTGACGGCTAATATGTCCGTTAATATTCAAGAATTCGAATATATAGATTAAAATACTGAACATATGATTTAAACAGCCATTTAACAATAAACATCAAACAACAATAAAAGCTCAAATGCTATGATCCAAGTCTCATACGACTGAACTCTGAGGATGTCTGCTTTGTCATGTCGGAGTTAATGTTAATATGCGGGTGAGCCGGAATCCATTGATCAAACACTCGTCAACTGATCTAAAGAGAGTAACATCCGTCCTCCATACAACTGAAACTATCGACTCCTTCCTCAACCCTCTGGATTTGTCGACAGAAAAGCTGCTCAAGTCCAAACTCTGTAAATCAAATTCAGTTCTAGTGAGATATGTATTTCAGCCCATATGTTTAACTCTTTATGGAAAATTTCTACCTGGGGCTGAACCTCTCCATGTGACTGATGTGAACAGACACAGTGATGTTCAAGAAGATGTTCCAAAGTTCTCATGACCCAGAATGGTCTTAATGCTGTTTCACTGTGTCAAAAGACAAAAACATGACATTTATTCATTTATTGGTCAGTCAGACTAATTATATCATATTGTCTTCTGATGATGTGTGTTCACAGGCCCACAATAATTAGTCTTTGCTGTACACCATTGCCACAAAGACACTTTTCTGTTAACCCATGAGTCTCAGTTCCATCACTGCTAAGTAACTGCAGAGTAATGGAACGCCCTTCTACCACAAACTGTATGATATCCACCACGTTAGGTTGTTAGAAAAGCGTGAGTCTCTCCACTGAGATAACGAACATCAGATAACGAAGGAGATACTTCATCTCTCAGAGACACGAGGGGTGAATACACAATCATGAACACACACTGGTGCTGAGCTCGGGCTAATGGAAGCTCAATAGGCCACCACTTTAGCAAAACAACCAGCCTAGGGAATTATGCAAGGTTTGTCTTGATCAAAAATGTAGTAAATAAATACAAGAATGTAAGTGCGTAGACAAATTCACCAATCGGCAAAAATAATTAAAAAATAAATCAATTATCCAGCAATTAAAAACAGCAAAGTGTAAAATCAATCATGAAATTAAGAAATTTAAAATGTGATTTAAAATGACAGGAGAAACAAAATGAGACTGATCAATTAAAAAATGTAATCAAAGAAACAATTACAAAGTCACTCAATGCTTCATATCAATTTGGAACATAGTCCCAAGATCAATCAACATGTAATAGAATACACCTCATTAGGCATCTGTTACCAAATCATCAATTATTCAGTTCCATATCATCAAACAAACAGAAAAACAAGTGGTTCATTAGCAAATTGAAAAGCTTTTTATCACATGTGAGCAATAATCAATCAGAGAGGATCAAATGTGAGTATTATCACAGTATGAAATGTTGCAGTGATATTCTGCCTATTCTGTATGAACTCTGTAATTCAGCTGCAATTTAAGAACACCTGTTTAGATGTTTACTCCACCTCTGAATAGACTATAGTTTTGACCTGGATGATAAGAACACACAACATATTGAGAAAATGAAATAAATGAAACATCTATTTGTAGGTTTCCTGCTCTCAGTGGCTACCGGAAAGAATGTTCAGAATATTGCCTGACAATGTGGGAGCTCATAGACCTAACAACCTAATAGTCTTTTATACTGGATAAATGAAACTAAGTGGTCTTTCTGTGGCACTGCTAGAGCCACAGCAAACAGCGTTAATTGATGTGGCTCTGCACCATCAAGACTAACATGATTTCCTAGAAGCATCTTTCCATTTGTTGAGCTGTGTGACCGGCGGTGATGTGGCGAATCAAAAGTGGGCTATTCATCACTACACCCTCCAAATTATATTCTACCTCATCCAACCCTTAAACACTTTGCACTGATGCACTAAATGAGGCAAAACCCAGCAGGTGTGTTTGGACGTAGATCCATATGCCCAAGACCTTCGTCATTGAGCTTGTGTGGTTAAAATAAGGCCCTACATGTGCTTGAGGTCTTTAGCAACTCCTGTGACACATTGTCTGTTTAAAACTGTGATAGGTAACAGAGGATGGTAATCTTAAATCCTGCGAGCATGATTTTTGTGATAGGAAGGTAACGTCCAAACTCTCCGTCCAAAAAAAATGTAACTTGAATTATTTTATACCTCAAATATAAACTAAGACCAATTCTAACAACTGTTGAGTGAACCTGAAGACTAGATAAGTTGACTTAGATAAATTGTGGATTCTGTCTGGACTGTAGTATGTCACAAGGAGGTATGAATCCCAGCTTTCTACACCTGGTCCACATGATAAACCCACACCTTTACCCTTGTACAGCAGTTCAGCCTTATGTAGAACCTTTTCCCCTGACGTCTGAACACAGAACTGATGTGAAGAATTAAATATTAGCATGTGGAGTGCTGAGGCTAGGTCAATGTTAGCTAGCTATTATTGGCTCTGCTATACCTGTTCTTTTAGCTCAGACTCCAGTAAAGGCAGTGATTTTGACACCTCAGCCTCTTGAGAAGTGGTTGAACCCATTGTCACCTGGGCTTAGTGTTTGCTTTCGGTTGAAGGAACCAAGAAAAGTGTTGGTTTTTCGTGCAGTATTGATGAGATGCAGCGTTATAAGCAGCCTGTGGCAGAAGTGGCATTTTCTCCTCGGTCGCCGTAATACTGTGCTCGGGTATGGAGACCAGCGGCTTCCTCACAGATCTGTGACAAGTGTGATTTAAGGCTTGAGTGTGGGCCATGACTCTTTCATCAAGAGAGCTCTTGGCAATTGAATATAAGAATACAGAGACTCTAACAGTCACAGCAGATAGGCAACACTCCATTATTTATTGAAAAGGGATTTAAATAAGAGATGTTTTATCATTGAGAGACAGCTAAAACTTTCCTGTTGTCACAGCTTCTCAGTCCTGGTGCATTATAAACAATAACGAAGCTACTGATAGCTTCATGTTAATGTAAAATAAGTTAAGGGTTGCGGTGCATATTTCAGAGAGTGCTACAGTGTGTGGAACATAAGTAAGTGTAAGCAGGACAGTAATTTCAGACTTCCTGGTCTATATGAAAGTGTGCCTTTTGATGATTACTAACCCTCAGAAACTCCATGTCTAATTAATGAGTTTTGGGCAGGAGTGGCTTCAAAATTCAATGAAATTAATATACAATGAAAAACAGCCAATTTTTTTTCCGCATGTTTCAAAGGCTTCTGCTTTGAAAGATGAACCTGTTGTGCTGGGATTTGGCGGGGCATGACGATTATTAAATTCATTTATTCAATAAAGCTGTTCTACATTACCTAAATGAATTTTTAATGGGGAGCAGGCTGGCGAGGTAAAGACACACGGGGGCAATGAACAGCACTAAAGCAAGCCGGACTAAGCAGAACCAGACAAGGGTATCTGACTGGTTACTCCCCTGAAGCGGCTCACATTATGGTTTAATATCCTAAAAGAAAGCTCAGCACTGTGGTAGACGCCTCTTATGAGACAACCTATTCAATAAAGCTGGACAAAGGTCACTTGACTTAAATACTTAAGGTACCCTAATGTGAGCAAAAAGACAGTTAGCGGACATGACTCAGGTAATTAGTTGACACAACAACTGTGATTTATTATTAAGGTGGTTTCATCTGCATCCGTGGAAATAATATTTTCTTTACAGATTCAATTATTGTAGATGTTATGCGATGAGTTTTATGTAATCTTGAATTTCATCTCTTTATACTTTGTAGTGTTGTGTCCTGTACACACATTAAACCTCATTAAACCTATGGGGTGTCGTGGTGGACCTTTAATGTCATCATAACTTCCTCCTTTTATTTCCTGACATCTCTCTTCTTTATTTTCCCCAACTGCAAAACACTTTAAAACTCCTGTTTAAAACAGCCACTATACTAAAGATGATGATAATATTTTTAAATTCAACTTTTATTTTTGGTACATGTTGTCATCATATTACCAGTCATCGAACCAAAGAAAAAAGAAAACAAATCCTCAGTAAATAAATGGATAACTCTGACCAGAAAATAATCAAACACCCTAAAACAAATAAAGGTAAAAAATAAAACATAAAACGTAAAAGTGTTAACAGAACCAGTGTGTCCAGATTAGGCACTATCTTGTCTAAAGGTTGCTACATAATTTATCCAAGGTTTTCCAGTATCTTTCACACTTGGTGGTTTGGAGGTCTGAGAATAAATGTTGGGCTCTCCATTTAAAAAATGTCCTGAACCACACTGACCAAGTCCTCCACTGTATCGGTATCTGTCAACCATTTCCTCCTGATTGCTTTCTTGCTCTCTAATAAAATGCACTGTACATATTTATTCTCCGACCCATCACAGCGTCAGGTCATCTAACCTTATATATCTAGAAAAGGGCTGGACAGCTCCAGAATGAGTGCTGATATTTTAACAGCTCATGACTGGACGTTCCCTGGTTTGGTTAAACAGGTAAAAGTTCTGCATTGAACTTCCTCAGACACTAAAAGCACAAGGCTTATAATTACTCTTAAAGCGAATTGACCCTCAATGAGAGCGATCTCAGACTTATGGACTCCACTGTTTTGATGTTTACGGAGTTTGATCCATCCTCTGTACCTTTGGAAATGTCTGATTAGTCCCAAAGTCATTCTGCAGCAGGACAATGACTTCAGACACAGCCAGAGTCATAAAGAGCTATTTTCAGCCACAAAAGAACAAAGTCACCAACAGATGGTCTGGACCCACAGAGTCCTGAGTCAGTCTGGGATCACATGAAGGGACAGAACTGGCTAGATTTCCAAGATGCCCGGAACCAATAATAAGAGAAAGTGTGTGAGTGTGCCTGGAAGAACTGCTGTTTTCTGTTTACTGCAGCCTGTGGGACATTAATGATATATAAAACTATTCATGGCATTTAACTCCTAACAGCAGACGAGGCCACAGAAACAGCTTTATTAGGAGGCCAGTTGTATTTTAGAGGACAGTTGGTGATTACACCACTGCAGTATTGTGATTTATAAGTTGAATTAAATCCCTCGATTGTTATCAATACTGTGTGTGTGTGTGACTCTCACCGCGCCTCGAAAACTCTAGAACAGATGTGATTTTCCTCTCCTGCCATCACTGGTGATTTATTCAACATGACACAACCATGACTGAAAGAAGTTTAGTGAATAATGGATTTGGGTGAAATTTGGCACAGGAAGAAGCGACTCTGAATTTAATATATTATGGTGCATGCTTGCATTTTTTCTGTTTTCGTGCATGCATGTATATCTCCAACACCTCTGTCTTCCAAATGGGTGTCAGCTAATTATCTTCATTCTTCTGTGGGACAGTTTCTTTGGCTCTGCTCTCTGTTAAATGTCCTCTTTAAATACATCTCCATGTCTCTCCCGACTTCTCTCTGGCGCTCGTTTGGCAGTGTTTATTTCTGTCGTCATGGTCTTTGATGCTTTTGAAGTCAACAGGAAGTATTTGCATCTGCTTACATGCCATTTTCTGGCAGCACATTACACAGATTCATTAAGGAAATTCATTCACCCTTACAGGGTCCTTGCGTATTGAATGTGACCATTGCTTCATTGGGCTTCTTCTGTTTTAATTCATGCGGTCTGAAGAGCTGACCACTAACGTGCGACGCCATTGGTGGGGCACAAATGCAATCAAAGGCAATTCAGGCTTTGATCCATGAAAGCTGTCAGGTTGTATTAACATGTTGTCCTACACTCTCTGATTTGCAGGAACCAGATGTGTTTACACTTGGCAACAGTCAAGTCGTCATGACTCACTTCAATCATCTAAATGGTTTTCCTACTGACTGAAGAGCACAGGCCCAACATGAGAGACATGGCAGGCATCTTATCAACCGAATATTTATTAGTTACTGGGCTTCAGAGGGCATGACCAGTTATGGCATTATGCAGACCTACAGTATCAGCTGTTCTGAGCTCAAACATGGCTTAGTTATAATGTAAAGAGTTGGAATTACAGGTAGTATGTTTGCTTATTTGTATGGATTCACTTTGGCAAACCACATTGTAAAGAAAGATTAGCAAGACACAAGGAAATGAAATCCGTTTTGACCCAGTGACAGTGTGCGATACAGACATGGTGATTCTGGCTTTATCAACTGAATGGACAGGACGATGAAAAGGCGAACATATAAGTGCCTTTTAGAGAATTTAGCTCTCACGGCTCTGCTGGGCGATCACTCAAAGATCTCATGTTTGGCAATCAGTCATTAGATTTAAAGTTTTAATGGTGTAATCCAAGTTGGTAGTCACCAGTTTTAAACTAGCTTGTAATTATTAAGACCTAATTAACACCCTGAAGGACTTTAGATGGTACAGCCCCATTCTGCACTGGAGGAGGATTATACAGTAATCGATGAGAGTTGACTTTTTTTGAGGCCAGAGGCCCCAGAGACAAACATGCAGGCAGACGGGTAACAGCAAGCAACATGAACAAGCCAGATAACCAGCAGGAGGGCTAGACACAGAGTCCACCACTAACAACATGAAGACCATGACCGTAGTGAGGCTGGTGAAGAAGGCTGGTTTAAATACTGGCTGGGATAATCCAGGGAACTGGTAACGAGTGTGAGAGTGGGCGAGGGGCGATCAGAGTGATTGAGAGTGAGACAGGTGAGAGAATTGGGTCTGAGGTCAGGTGACTAGGGCAGGGAGGAAAGTCTGAGGACATCTGGTGTGTAGATGGAGAGGGGCAAGAGAAAGACCCAGAAGTGAGCCTAAATACACAGGGTGGTGTTCACTACATCAGAACGTCAATGACTCTGAACATGTTTTGACTGACTGACTGTTGTGCTGGTTTGAGATGTTCCTGAAACGGCTGATTTCTTGGGGTTTATCTTAAGTTTACTCAGAGTGATGTGGAAAAAAAAGTCTGCAGTGATACACCCTGAAATGTGGACAATGGTCAGACTGGTTGGAGCTGACAGAAAGGCTACGTAACTCGAATAACCACTCTTTCCAACTGTGGTGATAGAAAAGCACAACAGACCAACCATGAAATTGGATGGACTACAACAGAAAACCAGGCTGAGGTTCTGCTCCAGTCCAGCTAAAAACGTGAAAAAAGGCAAAGGTCGTCCTCGACTGGTTTCATGACTTCGAGTGACCTCCCCAGTCACTACACTGAACAAACACCATACAAATCAATCTATTGGGCTACTGTGGATTTCAATCTTAAGCCCGACATCATAAAATCATTGTATCTCTTTGATATGGCTGAGTACATTTGAAGTGTTTGATGGTGTCTGCTACTGCTGCTGAGAGACTATTTATCACTAATGAGATTATCACGGCTGGGAGTGGGTGGGAGGAACATTACATCCATCATCAGCTATGGCTGAGGAAAGGCCTCTGCTCCTGGTGTCTGATATGACTGATCATGATCATGGCGTGTATTCAGGACAAAATCTAGTATTTTTCAGCTTTTGATGAAACATTAATACAATCCATGAAGTCAGTTTAATAACTGATCCAAAGTTAGAAGATGCCATTGCATGCTAATGTGGTTTATGATGGTTTACAATTCTGGAGAGCTATCATGACAGGGGTATTTTATAAGTCTGATGCAAGCGATCACAAAGGTAAGCCTTGAAATACAACGTTAATGTTAAAGTAACCTCGCAGCAATGTGTGTGTTCATACTTGAATGGCATGTAAGATTAATCAGTGCTTGTTGTAGGTTTTCCTTTATAAATGTCTAAATCACACAAAAGGGGCGCACACTGCTTGTAACCTACCCCACAGAACAACACAACCTCTACATCTTCAAACAAAACCTAAAATATTCTCGTACTTCCACCCAACAGAGCAAACCACACAGTCACACATTCAAAGCAACAGAAAACACAGGAGTCAACTTTCCACCACAGGTTTCTTTCAAAGTTCAGAGTGAGAAACAACAACAAAAAAACTCCCCATCAAAAAAAGAGTTGGTTTACTTACAGAACCAGTCAGTCAGTCGTCTGAAAGTCCCAGTCGGTCTTCTGGAGCGTGTCTGACGATAGTGTCGTAAACGTGGCCGGAAGTGACGGATGGTTAGTTCGAGGATTTAACCACGCACTGTGGGTTACTGCTAACGAGCAGGATGTAAGCTCCGTGTCGCCGTGTCGCTCGTGTAGCTCAGCACTCCTCCTGCGACTCCTGACCACCGACAGGTAAAGGGAAGGATTGAATTGTGGCGCGAACCCGGAAACAGCAACGCGGATTGTCACAACATCACTTGTTTCTCATAAAGCAGTGATGGTCAAATGAAATTTATTACCGGAAGTTTCATTCAGAACTCATGGTGACACCTACTGGTCAAGGATTAATGTGTAACCAAATCATTCATGAACCTTTTCATATCAAGAATACAACCCTACTATGTACCTCTTTGTTTTCATTATGTCATTGACTCATTTCTCATTAGTAGATACAGTGGATGTTACATGAATAAATAAATACATACATACATACATGCATATATACATACATATATATATATATGTTGTTTGTTAATGAAGATAAATCACATGATGGCGTTTGTTGGATGTGTGTTGGGATTCAGTGCTTGAGGGCAACACAGTGCAACTGGTGGAACAATAACAACACATACTACTACAAATAATAACAACAACAATAAATGATTTGGACTCTGTCTCGGTTGTTACGTTGTTGATGAAATCGTATTCAGAAATGTCCCATGATGCATCAGATTCATCAGGAGCAAGCTAAGGAAGCTGTGAGCCAGACTGGACTAGGTCCAGAGACCAGGATAATGGATAAGTGTTTTATCTTCAGTCAAGTTTGTTTCTAAGAAGACATTCTATTATTTGTTGCTAAATAAACCGACTAACACAAGAACTGATCCTGGACATAATATTTCATTGCTGATGTTTGTATCAGTGAGAGTTTTACATGCGTGAATGAGCGCATGTAAAATGTCTACTCTTCCAGTGATGAGAAGAAAATCAGTGCAGTTGTAGCAGTAGAGGACAGACCTCCTTTTTCTATCCATGTCAGTGATGTGTGACAGACCCAGTAAAGTGATAACCAAGCTTGAAGCAGTGAAGCGCTCAGCTTCCTCTGCTCGTTCTGCTGTTTGACCTTGGAGTTTGCAGTGCTGGCTGATTAAACACAGGGAGGAAGGAAAGACACACACACACTCATAAAGAAAGCAACACAACCATGCCATATAATGAAACAGCCTAAAGTGCACACTGCTCTCACAAACACCTTCTCTTTCTGTCTAATTAAGCCTTCCTGCTGCCACAGTGACTGTACATCAGTCATTTCTGTTGCTTTGTTCTGCTCTGAGAAACAATGCCTTCAGCCCAGACTATACTGACTCCTAATCTCACTCCACGTGATCAGGATGATGTGATGAATGATACAGGCACCTCCAGTAAATACATGTTATCTTGGTCATTAGTATTAGTGTTTGATAATCAAAATTTCTGGGAATGAAATTTAATTCCTCAGAAAAGAAACATTCGAATGTGCATCTAAAATATGCGAATTCCAAACCCTCCACAGAACCTTTGTGTTATACAATACAGCAGGATGAACAGGCTGTGTGCTACAGTATATATATATAATATGAATGTGTGCAGAGACAAACTGCTGGGCTCCAGTTCAATAAGGTTTCCTGTCGAACAGAGTCACAGGAACATTTAACCACCAGTTACTGACAGGAAACAACAACAACAGAGATACTAATAAAAAATAAAAACAAACAGGACTGAAATGTTGAAATAATATAACATGATTGATTACCATAATACAAAATACAGGAAGAGAAAGTTGATCCATTAAAATAATGATTAAAGAAATAGGAATCTTGTCCAGAGTAAAGTAGTTGAGGAGGAAGGATTTCCATCAGTTTGTGATCGAGTCATAAACAGAAAACAGGAGCTCTGTTGTTGCCACCATGCATCACTTTAAACACTGCTGCTGCAAGGAATCATGGGATGTCATTCTCTCCTTTTCTTTGGTAAAGGAAGCTCCAGTGTCTCATCTGCTGAAGGAAATAAGCTAGGAAGCAATGAAGGAGTCCTGGACCAGCTCTGATAATGGCTGACACTCACAGACTTCAGGTCATTTACCTCAGTTTGAACCTTCCTAAACAAAAAGGACGATTCGACCGCAGCTTCGTAATTTTCAGACCCGACTGATGCTGACTCAAGTGACATCACTTGAGGACATTCATCCCGCAGAAGCTACAAACAGCTTCAGATGACTTTTTTCCCACACATGCAGTATTACTCGTCAAGATACCACATTTACACTTGAATCACTGAGTGCATCTTGAGAAAAAGAGAATATCTGTCCAGTATCTTAAAAGCCAAGTGTAAATGTAAAATAAGAGGCAATGTAGAGAACGGATTCAGATGCATTCCAGTCAGATGTTGAAAAGGTGTGAATGTATCCCTCTCTCTAAGATATATAATTGACTTTCCTCTTCCTGAGCCTAGCTATGTGGCTGAGTGGAAAGCTTCTGTAGTAACAGGAGCTGAAATTACACTGAAATTGTTGCTCTGCTCTGTCACATGAGGCGACAGGAGGAAAGTGGTTCCAGAGATTTCTCTCATAAATTACAGTCATTCACAAGCTCTCGTACCGTTTATCCGAGCCGATGATAAGTTTAACCAGTAGGTGAGAGCTTGATCCATGGAGATTCACCTGTGTGTTTGTGTTTCTGGATCTAGGTGGATTTTATCCTCCATGTTTCTTAAGACTCTTTGTGGTCAAGCAGAATGGTGACTGTATATATGGTCATTATATTAACACAGACTAAAAACTCTTAATTTTCTCCTCGCTGTATGTGACCGTACTTTTCGGATGTAGACGTGTGTTATCTTGAAAAAATCACATTTCATCTCAATCAGCAGCTCAGCCAGATGCTGCAACACACACATACAGTAAATCAGAGTAAACCCCAGGCACACTGACACCCGCTCACAATAGGCAGGTAATATCTTGAGCACGGGAGAATTGAATTCATTCCACACTGTAGTAAGAGGAGCAGGGTTGTAATCCGCTGTGATAACAGAAAAGTAATTTAAAAGACACACAGAAGTGATTGGAAAACCCTGCTCTCATACATATGTAATGTTGTGCGATGCTAAATCACAGTGATACCACACGGTATCTGCAAATATACAAACATGTTTACTGCTCTCACATTAAACTCTGTGTGTGTGTGTGTGTGTGTGTGTCATTGTGGACAAGAGCATGAGACACAAGAGAAGATAAAGAAATGAATGTTAATGAGAGGAGCTGTTAGCCTGTCTCTGTCTCACTCTGTTATTTGAGCGGCCAGATGCTCATCTCAACTTCAATCAATTCAATTAGACACAGAGAATTACTGTCTGATTCCAGCCTGTCACCACTGTCCTGCTCAGCCTTTCATGGTCTGGAAGTGAAGGAGCCACCAATCACACACTGTGGTCATGAGCAAAGCTGGCTCCATTTTGGATCTGGTTCCCAGTTGGCAGAGAACCCAGATGTGTTGACCTCTGAAGCTAATGACTCTCCAATCAGTGCCTTTATCTTCCCTCCTCTCCACTCTGTTTATTATCAAAGACAAATGTAGAAAACATTCTCAACCTTAATCTCTTAGTGTGTTAGTGAATGAAGACCAACATCACTCTGGTGTGTCTGTCCACCACATCAGCTCTGGGTCTGATCCAGTTCTGTTCAGCGAGCCAGTTCTGAGTGGATCCACTCTAATGAACAATGCTTCATTAATGGAGAGTGACAGTGGATCACACTGATCACCTGCAACAGTTGTACTGTTATAGATATTTGTTGGCAGACAACTGCAGGCTTTTCCTTCCTGCCTGAGCAGTTTATTTGACTGGTACTATCGCTCTGTATTGTGCCCAGGCCTGGCTGAAGAGGTGGGCTCGGGCTCGGTTCGGTTGGACTTGGACACGGTCTAATGTGATCGCTAACTGTCCCATCAGGGGAGTAGGAGGGGGGTGTCATGTTTGGGCGTAGTACAAAGTAACAGGGCCCAGTGTTAGTAGGGGAGAACTGGACTGAAAGTGACATGAGATTAAAGTAACGAGTGGATTTTCTCTGGGCCCATGCAACAGCTGATCCATCCACCTTCACCTCTAACACAGTCACTGGGTGTTAGTTTAGTACTTTTATCAACAACTATCATGTGAAGCAGGAATTTAAGGAAATGTTAAGTGTTAATGAGCTGATCTACAGTATCTTTTTAAAACGACGTTTATCTGAAAAGTGTTGCTTTGACCCAGTTCTATCCTACAGTGTAAATTTCCCAGTAGAGACTGAACACAGATCTGATAATACCAGACAGTACAAGAAGAGAAGAAACAAAGGCAAACTATTCTAACTTTTAGAACTCTTTCTCAGCAGGTTTACAGTCAGACATCCATCCTTGCATATTTTTAAAAAGTCTGTTTAGCTGATCTGTTCCTGTGTAAACACCGTGGACCTGTGTGTGTCTGATTAGAGCTCAGTAATGTGGGGGTCGGTGGACGGTGGAGCTGTATGACTTATCTCTCAGCTGATGAGATCTGGTCACCGTGGCTCGTCACTCAGTTCACTCTGACACACACACGAGCCAGGCTAATTGAGCATCACCACCCCCGTGCCCTTTCAATTACACGTTCACTTCAGAGACAGAATAAATAAATCTCTTGTGTGTGAGAGACAGAGGAGGATCTGTGTTGAACTGTGGCCTGCAAATGTCCTTTACACCACGGCTGATTGTGTGTGTTTCAGAGTCAGGGTTGGTGGGGTTGATAAAAATGTTTTAATACTGATCACTGTGTACTGTGAAGGACTGAGTCTGTTTTTTATCCATGGAGGTGGAGACAGCTTTGAACACAGATGGAGCTGACTCAACAGATGTTTGACAAATGAAATCTTGTCTGAATTCCCTACTGTTTCTCTGTTTCCCACAGTGGGCCAAATTGGCTGAACAACTTAAAAGATAATTGCAGTATGTTTGAACCTGGGCCTGTGTTTTTGGCTGTAAATAATTGATAGGGACAAAAAACTTTGGAATCAGTGCAGTGATGATCAATAACAGTCCAATGGACGATCGTCCACGTCAAAGTCTGCCCACTAAAGTTCTTGTTTTTGTCACTGACAGACTCAGATTGTTCTTCTCAGAGTCTGACAACATGATGATAAGATTCTAACAGAGACAGAGCTTTTTATTAAAGAGGAAGATCCTTTTAGTTTAACCAGAAACATCTCTATATATCACTACCAGACACCATTGATGAAAACAGTTTTCTGAGTTTAAACAAAACTCATCTTCAAGTTGAGTTTACTCACATTTGTGAGGCAGCAAATGAGCTTAAGTTTCACGTTGAACCACAGCTGGAGTCTCAGTATTTTAAAAAGTACTAAAGCTTTGCTGCATCTGTGTCATATTTTTTCAGATGTGTGGAAGGTCCTCTGCAGCCACAGAAGCCATTAGGGTACTGCAGCATCCTCATGTTTCATGTATCATATTATTTAGCAGCATAACATTGCATTTAAAAAGAAACAGGGGCTTCGCAGCAAGTTTAAAAGAAGAAGCATTCAGCTCTCTAACAGTGCATTCAATGCCAAACACTGGTGAGGATGCGTGACAAACAATACTCAAGAGAACAACAGCGTAAAGATGCAGTAAATGAAAGCCACACAGTCATGACAAACAGGCAGATGTCAGTAATGTAGTTCTCCACAGCTGTTCCTCAGCAGCACTTGTTGATGCTGAACCAGGATCTGGGTTAATCTGTACATCTGATGGAAGGAGATCTGTCGGAGAAGAACCTTTCAAAGATCTCAGGAAACATCGTCTCCCTCTGAGTGAATGAGTGAATGCTCCTGGACCCTGGGAACAGTTTGATTCACTCGGCGGATGTCGTGATGTTGTGTGTGGGATTGATTTACTGCATCAGGATGGAGCAGAGGACTAAAGCATCCTGACAAGGAAGGAAGCTCTGCTCATATAGACAGACACAGAAGTAATGTAATTAAATCTAAAGTCAAAGCAAAGAAGTAAGTGGATGCAGACTTAACTTAGCTTAACTTAACTTAGCACCAGTCTTAACTTAGCTTAGGAGAAAAATTAGCATTTAATCCAAGGTTATATGACTGCAGCTGATGGTGAGACAGGAACAGAGTGACAGTGAAGGGAAATGACAGCAAGTTATTGGTCACGTCAGAGCTGAGTCAGTCTGATATTTTGTCTGTGTTTTGGTAGCATCTGACAGAAGAGATATGCTTTTGTCTTAATCAATGCAGCTGTCAGTCAGTGAGAGCTGTGTAATGTGGTCCATACGTAACCATGACTCACAGCATCATTTTGAGCTTCAGAGGATTTGATTCCTTTTTACGCACTTTAACACCAGCCTTCAGCTCTGAGCCAAAACACCCAAACACTGCTGAGCCTGAATGCATCCTGATGGAAGACTGAAGCTGCTGCTTTCACTGTCACTGTAGACAAGATATGAGCTCTTCAGAAACACAGGCCAGACACTGTCTGTGTGTTAAATGACTTCAGTCTGAACACACTTCTGACAGATGGAGATGCCGTTATTACTTTCTTTCTCTGTCTCAGCACCAATGAAGTGCACTGGTCTGGAACTATTTTCAGCTGCGGATTAATACACACTTGGTTCTCTGGTGAGAATTTCAGGCAGCAGGATGGTGAGTGTGGGACCGACCTGAAATAACCAGTGTGTGTTCATGGTGGTGAAGGAAGGTATCACCCAGTGCAACAGAAAAAGGCCTCATGGTTTTAGATACACACACAATACTTGTTGGTAGGATTTATCAAATCAATCGCATCAAGACGTCATCACGTCAAGATCCTTCATCATACAACAGTCACATTAACCAAGGTGGATTAAACATCCTCATATTAACATCTAAAACACACATTTCTACAGAGCCCATGGACATGGAGGAAAAAAAAGATGTACTTTGTTGAGATCTTGAGAAAAGTACATCTTGCGCGATCTCAAGAAACTTTTGAGAGATTTTGGAGATTTCTTTTCCAGCCTTCAGATTGTTTTTGTCCTCTATGTCCCGGGCTCCGTACATTTCAAATACAAAAACACAGGAAATGATCAACATGTGTAGGAAGATGCTGTAACCAGTGTTCATCTAGTGAAAATGAACCCAAACATGCAGCAGTATTCTGCAGCTGGGAGGGAGAGGAGGGGTTTGGGGCAGTTTATAAAGCCCTCTACAGTGCATTGGGTGTAGGTATGAATCATTCATAAGCTCAGCGTGTGAGCTTGTGTGTATTTTCATTACATTGTATGTGGGGAAAACTAGGCCTCGCATCAAGAGAAGAAAGGTGAGACAGCCCACTCACGGCCCACTGTGGCTCGGTGTGTAAGGAAGCCATGATGACCTCTATCTGTGATCTGTGATTGTATAATCAAACGTAAAATCAGAGACCCAGATATGTGCATATGCCAGCATCATCCATAACATCAAGTTTCATATCTGCAATAATTGGCCTCCTGATAGTAAACACTTGTGAAATGTGTAACCATGCTCATGCTATTCTGAACTGCATGCCACAATGCATAAATCATGTTTTGTTCAGAGAGCTCGGGGAGAGGAGGTCAGGGGTTACTCCAGCTAATAGGTAGATAGGGAGCAAACATCTGTATGTGACACCAAAATAAAGGCAAATATGAGGAAAGCGTTAATGAGAGGAGGAAAGTGAGAATAATTGCGAGCTCAGGCCCAGAGTGCTGCGTGGGTTCATTAGAGCAGATATATTTGGGTGCTCCTGTGTCTGTTTGGCTTTAAACGCTGTCATCGCCTAATGGGGATTACATCTTCTTCTCTGCGTCGGTCTCGTTGGACGGCTGGCTGCTGGTTGTTTTGTGCTTGCTTCAGCACAAACAAAACCATGAAGGGAGGAGAGGAAAGACAGAAAGATTGATGGAAGGAGAGAAGCTCTTATTTTGGGGCTAATGTTGGTTTTATCAGGTGAACTACAGAGGAGACTCAGATTATGACTTTACATTAGCAGCATAATTGCATCTAAACTATAAAGACCTTGTACAATTATGATAACATGTCGAGGTTCTATTAATTAATTTTAGCAATGAGCAAAAGCAAAGGCAGTTTTTAATTTCATGTTGCATTCAATGATTCATGTTTTTCTGTTTCCTGGCAACACATTCATTAACATGAAAAGGGCTGAAATCCACAGCAGGTCAAAAGGTATTTCCCTAATGAGGTACACTGGTTTATATTTTGTGGAGGTGTGTGTGAGTGTGTGTGTTAACTGTATGTGTTGTTGGTAACGTTGGCCTTGTCTGTCACGACTTCTGCTGCTCATTAAAACAACAAATATGCAGCAGCAACAATGGATTATTACTGTCTTATTGTTTGTGTGTAATGTACATCAGCGTTATTCCCTCTGCTCACTACAAAGTCCTAAAGTGAGTCAATGTGCCCATAATTCACAGCTAGTGCTCCATTCAAAGACCCGGGATATTCTCTCAGTGCCTTCCCTCACTCTTACATGATGAGACATGAAAAAAAGAAAACAGAACAGAACGGGAGAAAAAGAAGGAGAGGGAAACGACAAGTAGGTGCGGACACAAGAAAGAAAAGGAGCACTTCAAACAAGTATCACCACCTCATGTTTGTATGTTTCCACCAACCAGTCCAGTTGCAGTTAATCAGCATGTGAATTCTCGACTTATGGCCACCGTGTACTGTTAGGTCACCGTGACCTTTGACCTTTGACTTTTGACCACCAAATTCTAGTCAGTGCATGTGAATGTTTGTACCAAATCTGAAGAAATTTGCTTGAGGTGTTACTGAGGTATTGTGTTCAGGAGGACGGGATGGTTTGATGGTCGCACGAACGTGAAGAAATCTGCATTAAAGATGTTTACAGAAACGTCCTCCACAACACAAACTTCAACAGCCCTCCCCCTGTTATTTCAGTAATATTTCACACAACAAATGGACAAAGCAAAAGACGAACGATCCGGATCATTCTCAGGGTTCGAGAACCTTTTCAGGAACTAAGCTCCTGTGTTTCAAACTGAAGAACAAGAACTAGATTCTTTGTTATCTGCACATAATTATTTCTTGACAATCCATCCAACATTTGTTGAGGTATTCATTTGGACCAAGGAGATAGACCATCCAACTGAATGCCTTCCTGAGAGTGCTGCTGCTAGCATAGCTAACACAGCAAAGGAGGAAAAGATGGATTGAACAAGGGAGAACAGAAGCTCCATAAAGGAGACTGAGGAGGAAAGAGAGAGCTGACATAAAAAGTGAGGTACAGATGTAGAAGGAGTTTCTTTCTCTGGCTCGTTCCTCACTTCCCTCATCTCTTTCCCTCCCTTTCTTTTCTCTCAGTCGTCTCTCAGGCTCCCTCTGTCTTTAATCTCACTCTATCTCCTTTCTTCAACTTCAAAGCGAGGCTAGAATTACAGCCTGGAACAGACGGCCTTACAGCTCATTCATAATGAATGAAGGCCCAGTTTAATGACTTTGTCCACCCCATCTCCTCCTCCTCCTTGCCCAGGCCCAGGCCTCTGAACGTGGGCTAATGATGTCACCTTTGGCTCCCAGGAGGCCACCGATGAGCCCCACTCCTCTGTTTGCTTTAATTATACATATGATAAATGCCTTCATCCAGCTGATAGATAATTAGGATGGAATGCCATTGACTGTCTGCTACTCCATCTCATAAACAAGGGTCTGACAGAGACGTAGTGAAAGGAGGACTGACAGGAGGAGCAGACGAGTAGCTGACTGAGGAGGACGGTGAGGAAAAGAGGAAAAGAAAAGGAGCAGGAATCTGTCGGTCTCCACTGAGTGCAACGGATTGACAGATGAGGGCATAAAAAAAGAGGAACAAAGCCGAGAGAGTGTGGAGAGAGCAACCACTGCTCTCAATGACCGAGTGCAGCCGCCTCTGTTCTTTAGAGGACGATGGGCACAGTGACTCGCCCGCTGTTAGTGATGATGAGCCATTGCCAAGTGAGCAATAAAGCGCCTGACAGGAGTTCTGGCACTAATTTTGCCCCCAGCAGACAAATACATCCTGGTGCTGACTGTGGCCTCTGGTCCAAAACCATTATTAGAGCTTTTTATGAAAAAGAAAAGAAAAAAACAGGCTTTGTGCTCACTCTATACGGCACATGAAAATTCAGTGGTGAACAAGTGCTCATTGGTTACCTCCCAGCTGCAGGAGTTGGAAATTTATTGTATTTGTGAGAATATGTCAGTGTTGTGGAGAAACTCCAGAAAACCAAGACTGCCTAATGTAGGCAATGACTAACTTTAACTTAACTAAAGTGCACATGCTTGATCCATCACTCGTTAAATTAAACAATCATGTACAGTTACCTGGATTAATTGTGCAGCCTCTACCTGAAACCTTTTTTTTTGGTGGTGGTTTATTTGTCTCAATTTTGGCTATGCTCACCATGCAGACTCAAGCACTAATAATGACTTCTATTTAGTCCTGTTGTGGCCCAGGTGCTAAATGAGATTACACAGCTGGTTATTTCAGAGGTCTCAGGAAGAGGCCTAGCCTGGGAAAAGAGGGGTTAATTGCCAAGAACGCTAATTGACTGACTGGACTCTTTAAGAGGGTCTCCATCAAAGACTCTGTGTCCCTTAGAAAACACACAACTTCCTCATACCTTGAATCATTGTGTTTTCTCTGACAGTTTGTTGTTGTCATGTGATGACGACAACTGTAAAAGTTGCTTATATTTTCTATGCTAAAAGCTGTAATATAATTCTCTTTTGTAAACCACCATCATCAATAAAATATAAATATAATATAAAACCTTTAACAGGAGAGCATCTGTCAGAGGAAAAAACTGCTGAAATGTTGTGAATGGCAAAATAAAATACTCATGTTATGAGAAATGACTGATACTAAGTCATTATTGTGACTTACTGAATCAAAACATTGACAAATGTAAATAATAAGATCATAAGTCAGAATTATTATCAGAATTTGTGAGTAGTGAGTCATATCAGCTTAATAAACCTAAATTATAAGTAAATCAAAATAAAAGCTGCTTTTTAGAGATTTTACCTGGTTTTATTTTCATACACACACATTTGAAGAACTGGGCCTGTTTGTAGTTTACATACAAAAACAGCTCAATATTTCTTTGTTTCTGCTCGAGATGACCAGACTGTATGACTATGAATACTTTCTAAATTCTTCTTTTTACCTCCAGGAATGTTACCATTTTAAAATGCACAATAATTTATTAACTGATGGAGCTTTGAAACCAGAAACTTAAAATTTTGACCCAATATAGCATTTCATCACATACGCCTTAGATATCAATCTCATGGCAAACAAATCAACAGCTATACAAGCAATGACACAGCTGCACAACAAAACCAAACAACTTATTTTGGTCTGTGGGTGCAGCTAACGCCGATTGATTCTGAACAACCTCTGAGATGGTTACATGCGACCTTTCCTCTCCACTTCTCGGGTTGATGATAAATGCGGTCATTGTGGGTAGGGCCCTCTGACCCTCCGAGAGCCCATATTCCTTGAACACGAGCCCTGATTACCCCGAGAATGCAAACACACACACATATTCTGGCCTTGGGGAATGAGAACAAGAGGCATCACTATGTCTTGTCCTTCGAAACCAGACAGGTGTGTTTCTTTCCCAAATCCCACCTGGGTCATTCAAAAGGAAAGAAACATTTATGTGTGTGAGGCTGAAGCCAACACCTCACCAGGTAGTTCTTGGAAATAATGTTGTCTGACCTCCAGGTGATGTATATCGTCAATCAGCTTCAGTTCTTCGTGGCATGGACCACAATGTTAGAAACATTCCTCTGAGATTCTGGTTCATGTTTTCTGCATATTTCATCCCTGAGAATCTATCATATCCTAGAGGTGTCCTGTTGATTCAGATCTGAGACTGAGGAGGTCACCAGTTCACTGAACTCACTGTACAGGGAGCATTGTCCTCCTGAAGAAGCCTTTAGAAGATGGTAAACTGTGGTCATAAAGGTTTGAACATGGTCAGCAACAATACTCAGACATTCTCCAGACTGCGATTGATCGCTATTGCTCCCCAAAGTGTAACACCATCTCACCACCACCACCAGGATGGATCTGATACCAAGGTAGATCTATGTTCCATCCATTCATCTGTCCATTTTCCACTTATCCAGGGTCAGGTCATGTGGCAGGCTAAACTATATTCGATGTCCTCTTCTAGCAACGCTTTCCAGCGCCTCCCAGGATCCTGAGGTGTTCCCCAGGCCAGATGATATATAACTCTCCAGTGAGTTCTGGGTCTACCCTGAGGTCTCCTCCTGGTTGGACCTGCTCAGAAAAACCTCTAAAGGAAGGCGCCCAGGAGGATTCTGATCAGATGTCTGAACCAATTTCAACTGGTCTTTTAGCCGGGCTGAGCAGCAGTCGACCCCAACCCCACCCTGACTCTAAGACTGGAGCCCCGCCATCCCACAGAGGAAACTCATTTCAGCCGCTATATCCACAACTGCTCTTGGCAGTACCCACAGTTCATGACCATAGGTGAGGGTTGACTGTGAGCGTTTTCAGGCTCAGCTCCTCTTCACCACAACGGTCCGCATAATGTCCACATTACTGTTGATGCTGCACCAATTGGTGGATTGGTGGAGTCATGTTGATTATGCCAAACCTTGACCCTACCATTTGAGTACCTCAGCAGAGATTCACTGACCAGGCCCAAGCTGTCAGACTTTGAACTCTAAGCAGCTTGGTTAGGTTTAGACAGTGTGAAGCCTAGCAATGTAGGGAAGCCATTATCATCACCCTCACTCTCTGTTACCATAATTGCCTCCATGTGGGGAGTGACAAGGTCTGAACTGATTTAGTCAGGCTAAGGTTTAGGCACAACTATCTTTAAGGCCACAGAGGAAGATTGCTAAGAAGCTACTGTTATGTGAGGAGAGTCTCCCAATTATGTGTTTGTGCTTTTGATGAAGAGACAGTTCCAGAAAGACAAACAAATTACACAGCAGAGATGTTTAAAAAACATGATAATTTAGGGTTAGTTTAGTGGTCAAATGTAATTTGCAAGTGTTCCTGGCACAAGTTCTGGACAAATGACACAATAACACATTCCCTATGAAAGGCCATGTTCAATGCCTCTCACAGACGAGTAAGTATTCACAAGGACGCACTCCAGACACATGCAACAATCATATACAAAAGTAAATAACATCCCACTGATGTGACACCTCAACAATCATCCAGGTGAGAAAGCGAGCAGATATTTAACCCTGAGGTGGTAAATGTTGGCATTATGTCTAGTAGAGGTGGAGAGAAAAGGCCTGTTGATCATTGAAAGCATCGGGGACATTTCAAGAACAAAAAGAGTAGATAAATGTCACCTCAGCCTAAGGTTTCGAGAGGATGTTTGCTGTCAGCCCCATAATGCATCCTGGTGTACACAAGCACACACCTCGGATTATTGACAATAGAAATATTCATACCGACTTTTTACCACGGATGAAAGCTACTCAGTACCGGATGGTGGTGGTGGCTGCTGTGTTCAAGTCCTGACTCATTGTTCAAGGTAAAAGACCCAACTCAGGTCTAATAAAGTTTGCATGTCAGTTGTATAACTCGAAAGATTTCAATTGAAAAAAGAACTGCAGAAACTTAAACATCCATTTTATTAATGGTCAGATTATATTTTTAGGTAACCTCCTGGGTTAGAAGAAAAACCCAGCATCAGAGCTGAAATGCAAACACTATCCATCTGCCCTGCCTTCACACTTTCTACACCCTCCAACTGGTCAAACTACTGTACCTTTTCTCGTTTGTTCATCCTCAACATGCCCTTCTGTCTGCTTAGGAATTTAAAATGTGGAAACCCAAAAAGTACAATGCCAAATATCATGTTTTGCTGAATTCTCCCTGATCCTTGTGCCAGACTCTGTGAGGCTGAACATTAGAGGCCATCTTTTAGATTTATTTATGTGTACTTTGGATTACTTTAAATTTGGGGCGATTTTAGATGTTTTGGCTTCACTTTTGTTTTGGTTTGATTCAGTCATTGTGTCTGTTCTGTAGTGTAGCTGTAGTTTCTCTTGCTTTCAAAACTTAAAGCTCAGAAAGCTTCTTTGTTTCTGTGCCACTCATTAATTATCAGGAAGCAAATTTTAAGTCAAATAAGTCTATTTTTTTTTTTGTCTGTTTTATTTAATAGGCAAATTTTTGCAGAAAATAAACCGTTTGTGAAATGCTGTTATTTTCCCGTTCCCACAGCAGTCAAATAAAACTAAAAAAGGGAACGTAGTTTGAAGGGGTCATTTCACTGTGATTTCTCACAAGCAAACAAAACTTTGAAAGAGGAGAGCTTAAGATAGAGAAACAAAGAGATTTCCTTCGTCCATAGAAATATGATGGCTTGGTTTGAGAAACACTTGAGTGCTGTGCGTGCAGGAGAGAGGACACAGAGGGTAAACACAGAGTTGCTTCCCATTTTCTCCCTTCTTTCATCCCTCTTCCTCCAAATCCTCACACCCACCTCTCCATGTCTTGTTTTGGCTAATCTTCACAGGCCATGGTGGTGGGTAAGGAACCAGGGGGTTCAGTGAAAGACCCCAGAAAAGCCTGTGGCCAGAGTTTACCCCTGTAGTCTGAGGCTTCGCCTGCCTTGAAGGATGGATCCACTGCTGCTTCCTGACTGCTCCCAGAGTACGCCCCCTGCGTAGCTTCCTCAGGCATAATCACTGTCCCCAGCTGTAACACGGGGATAAAAAAGGGCAGCGGGACACAGATTTGTAATTTTGGGGAGAGAAAAGGAGTGAAAATTGGTAGCAGGCCACATGAAATTAGTGCATCTTTGGCTTTTAGGAGGACATTAAACATTAAATAGCTGCAAAGTCCCCTAAGTAATAGTCTTGGGAGAGAGGTGCCGGGTGAGAGATGAGAGACCTAATGGAGGTGGTGGTGGTGGTGGGGCGAAGTGAGATCAGAGCCTGAGGGTTTCGTTTGGGCCACAGATGGTTGGTTTGAGTAGACTACACTCCTGCAGAGATCTAGCCCAGGAGAGGCGTGCAACTATCCATTATTGATGCTTTGTTTAGAAGGTCTGGCTACAGCTTCATTGGTTTTCTCACTTATCAGCTTTCATGTCTGTTACACTGGAGACGCCCCAGCAGGCTGCCAGACAATATTGAACATGCCAAAAACACAAAAAGCATATGTATAACAATATCAACACACGAGAATCACCCAAAGACATGCAGTGTGTAACATCATCTGTCCTTGTTAACTGCTTTTAGTCATGGCTCTGGACTGTTGGCTGTGTAGATGTTTGGTTTGTGAAACATAGACATGAGAGACGTTCTCCTCCCCATCTAAACCTGCCACCTACATTACCCATGATGCAACTTTACCCAAGATTTAACCTGTCATCTACACTCAACTAGTTTCATTTAAAAACGACGTTTTTAAAAAACACAAACCATCTCCATCCAGATGTATGTTTTATCTCCACATCAGAAATAATCTCCTCACCCAACACACCTGAAAAATGCAGATCACATGACCATTCACCTACACTGAGTATGTGTGTCAGTGACAGAAAAATACCACATGAACAAGGAAGAACAATGGTGAAAGGTCAGAGCACCGATGTTCTTTATTTGGACCAATGATGAAGTGCAACCGTTCTGAGTATTACAAGCCGTCAGTCATGGCAATAAAAACATAGATTAGAGTTATTGAAAAGCAACACAGCGACATATCAAAGTGCTACTGGGGATCATTATCCAAAGGGTCACCTGACCGGGAAACTCATGATCTCGGGAAACCCAATCAGGAAGTGAACGTATATCTGTTTCCTGTCTGGCCCAGACTAACCTGTAACTCCTGCTGAATCCAGCAGCTGCCTGTAGCCTCAGGTGTGCTGGTGGCGGCGGCTGATGTAGCCTCAAGCTACAACCTCAAGCAGAGATGAGAGGTGGGCCAGAGGTTCGGTGAGAGCTCACTTCTCTGACTGCACAACCCTGATTATTTTCACTTTCAAACTTGAGTTCTCCAGACCTGGACTGACTCAAGGTCAGCCAGTTCATCAGATCTCACATAAATACATAAAATGAAAGTTTTCTGTAGCATCTGCAGGATCAGTAAACACCCTGTTGATGCTGTGTCCATCAGTCTGCTACCAACATTAGTTCCCATAGATCCTTGGTGTTAAACTGGAGGTTCAGTGCTGATGACCCAAAACCCAACAGCAGGTCCATCTCTCAGTATCAAACTCTGCTTTACAACCACATCACTGGTCTTTGGTTATGTATATTTAAAGGTCTGGATCCACGGTAGAGATGTAAACTACCAGGACTAAACGCCTCGCCCCCAACTCGTCTTTCCATTCAGAGATTTTCTACCCACGATTAACCTGTAGCAATAGCCCATGTTACTGTATGAGCATGGACATGAAGGAACTGACTAGCTCTGGTTTTCCAGTGTTTGTACAGATCTGTGGAATATGGTCGCCAGTGTCACATTACAGTTGATTCCTTGTGTGCAGACTGAAGTTTGGCTTTGACAGATGCTATTAAATCAAAGCTCCCTTCGGTGCCAAATGAAATAACATTTTCCAGTCCAGTGGTTACGGTTTGTTCTCTGCGTCTCTCGTGGTGAAAGTGAAAATCAAAACTAGCTCCTGTTTCAACCTGCTCAGCGTGGTCCCACCTTTCATCTGCCTCGTCACGCCATATCACGCAGGCTGCAAATGCGGAGGAGATGCGGATAGACCGCCTGTCATTTCCATGCAGGCTTGATGCTTTAATTAATTATTCTCTGCAAAGAAAAGTCAGAGAAAGAACCTGAGAAATTAAACTTTTGTTGATTGTTTCCTGGCTCTTACCGTGTTCTGCTTAAAGTGGCAGCTACCTGGTGCTTACTGACCCATGGTTTTCCTCCCACTTTCTCTCTCTTTTTTTCTCCCCTGCCCCTGTCTGTGTGCTGACTTTCACTTCATCAGAGGGCTAAAATCAATTTAGCAGCCTCTTAGTCTATCACATGTGGATCTTTGCTCATTATGGTTCTCCCCACAGCTCACCTTCGTAGCAAACCTTGCACAGATCTTATTGCACCTTTGTCATTTCATGCTGTCAGCAAATGATAATTGAGCATCCTAACTTCTGATTTGCCTCTCTCTCTGTATTTACACTTCCCACTGCCAGTGTTTGACCTAGAAGGCCCCGATTTCTCTCGAGTGTTTTGTACGTAATAAGTTCTTTGTTTGGAATAAAGGAAATAAAAATCTGTAGCGATTTCATTTTTATAAAAATACAGTGTTCCTCCTGATGTGTTTCAAACGACCTTGGTAAAAGCAGAGCCAACTAGCTGTTTGGTTTTGTGGTAGTTGTTAAAAGAATGAAAACTGGGTGCTTGATCACTGACTGCAGTCGAGCAATGATGGGTTGTAGAGTTAAACTGGGAAAACACTTTTAATGCAGTGGGCGAAAAAAGCTGATCAGAACTCCTCACTGTTAAACACTTTAACAACTTCTTCCTCTAGACTGTCACCTGCCCACAAGCTGTTGAAGCCACTGTCACCCTGAAGAAAGATTGTCCACCTTTTTGGAAAACAAAAGCAGACAGAAGGGTCTAGTGTGTGTTTGATCAAACTGACTGAGCAACAAAACAGGTTAAAAAGATAAAGATAGAAGCAAAGCTAACAAACATGACCTGTCAGAAAACACTCACATGTTCATGTAAGGGACAATGAAACGACATATTCTCTCATTCAGCTTAGAGGATTTTTTGTGTTGTTATGTGTAACAGTGTGATGTTTGACTGATGGAACAAACAGGTTTAACTCACCTCACCCTCTGCTCCTGCTCTGACTCAGTACCCTGATTACAAATGACCCAGTCCGGCTGAAATGAGCCTTTACTGACTCTCCTGTGAGGTCATTATACCTTGTACATTATGGATCCAAATTTCCTCCAGTCCAAATGTATGGTCCTGAACACTTATCTGCACAATCATCTCTCCAGATCAATGCCTCCGCCTCGGGCCTCCACAATGCTGGGCGCAGGCATATCCCAGAGATAACTTATAAAACCTCATAGATGATGCTGATCCAGGGATCAGAAGGCTGGTTTTACCTCTGAATCACACTGAGGCTGTGGTGATGATGTGTCACTGTGGAAGAAGGCCAAAGTTTTTGTGGCTAAAACAGTAGGTGGAAGTAAGGTATTTAATTGTATAACACTGTAGTTTTATTATCAGACAGTTTCTTACATGACTTTGAAACTTGGATCATTTCATACATAAAAAGTCATTGACTTGAAATATTTTAGGAAGTAGAAAATGACAAATTGAAAGTGCACATTCTGAAAAAAGGAGACAAAACAAACAGAGTAGTGGAGTAGTCAGTTGGGGCAGTGCTCATGTTTAACATGAAACCGCCAGTCACTGTAATCTCTGAAATGTTGCTGTTTACCTAAGTTTGGTGATGTAACTCACACAAAGTCAACTAAAACTACAACTCCAGATTCTACCAAACTTTCTCCTGCAAATTTGAGGTGAGGAAGAAACAACCGTAGCAACATGAACCTAACTCCTGGAGATAATTGAGCCAAGTGGTTTTCCCAGTAAAGTTTTTACGAGTCTCAATTCCCACAGTACCATGGATTGTGAACTGTGTTGATACCCGTCAAACGGGCTTCATTTGGCTCTGATGGTGTTATTTACCTTCATCTTCTGAAGTTTTCTCAGTGAACAAAGACCTGCCAGCTTCATACAACAGGCAGCTTAAATCCAGGAAGAAGGAGCTGAAGCTTTCAGTGTACGGTACTCTGTACAGACCAGTTATGTCACTGGCAGACAATTTTCAGTACAACCTTGGCAGAGTTACAGAGCCTCACAGAGGAAAGCTCTGTGTTATGGCTGCTAATGAAAAGTTATTCCAGGTTCTACCTTTGTTGAAAACCTTGTTGGTGAGTGGCTCTCTGAGTGAGATTTGGAAACATCTTTTGTCCTGGCCTTCAGTCCTGAAAACAGTTCTATAAGAGTTGTTATTATAAGGATTTCTCCTCTTGAAGAGGATTACTTGATGTTTTTTCTCAATGGTGACAAGCAATATATTTGTGACCTAGTTAAATACAAAGGACCTGTCAGGCAATTGACTAGCTTTATCCACATTTCCTCATGGAATATTTTACCACAGAACATCAACAACAAAACAAAAAATTTAGTCTTTAGTCTGAACAATATCTCTATATTAATCTGTCTCATTACTGATAACCCCACTGCTGGCCAAACAGCATCACTGGCAGCCAGTAGGAGTCGCTTAGAGCTGCAACAAGACCACGATTAAACCCCAAACAAAGCAGGGAGAGCTGACCAAGTCGTCTGTGGTGGTGGGAAATGTAATTCTGAACCACCTCGTGAGGCACATGAAGCTGTTTGTCATCAGTAATAATGTGTACACACATCAACGCCAGTGCACGGCGGCGCCTGTTGTGTTCACAGAGCTCAGGCTCCCTCACAATGTGTGGTCAGCAGCTCTGTGATTAATTGTCATATTGTGATGTCTGTCTGTTTCTGACGGATTTGTTTTTGGTCTTAAAATGCAGACTAATGAGAAAACAAGAGTCCCTGGATAAATTGCCTGTTAGGTGGAAGGTCAGATGTTTTCATCTGAAAACCTGACAGAAGCTGTTCCAGGAGGTGGTGTTTGGCATGCAGTATAATATTAAGTACTGATAATAAGGTTACCTGCCAGCCAGAGGGCACCTGGAAACTTACTAAACCTCCTCAAGTAGTGGAAAAGTACAAGAAAAGTAAAGTGTGAGTTACGCCCCTCGGTACTTGGAATTCCTCCACCCCTGTCCCCCAGGCCTGCTAGTCCAACTCAAAGACTTAAATCATTAAGAGAAAGTTACAAATCTATAGTCATTTTGAACAAGGCTCAGTTATTTCTCAAACAGTTATTTCACCGAAGCCTAGTAAATGCTACCCTGTGTCTGTAAGGGACTGCTTTTCAGCTGTGAATGGATATATCGCAGTCGCTTATTTACAACATCATGGACTGAATTAAATATACCACAGTGACTGTGTTCATAGAAATGTTGAATATCACTGATGCGTTTTAATAGGTTTTTGGACAAAGAGGAAGAAGAGACAGATTATCAGCTCTTTGCCCACTGGCAGTACTTGTTAGTAAAATATATTCATTGTTTGTTTTGGCCTTTTCTATTGTACATAGACTGTCTAGTCTGTCAGGAAATAGAAATAGAAGTAAGCTATTATTAGCTCAACATTAGGTGGTTATTCAACAATGGGCGTAAGACTTGGAAATTGCTACAAGGTTCTGGAAAACTTCTACCAACATTTTGTTTTTTGTTTTTCTGTAACCATATCCATAGTTTCCGACCTAAAACCTTAGGTTTGGTTGGGTATAGATCAGCTGCGGATTCATTTCCGCTGATGATTCCACACTGTTGCTGACAGAAATGCCTTTGATGCTGTTCAGATTTCATAGATAAATATTTAACTTAAATAGAGTACAATTAAACATGCTAATATGTTAAATATTTCTTTTTGTTTTAAAATTAAAGGACCAGTGTGTAGGATCATGGGCATCTAGTAGTGGTGAGAACCTAGATTAAGCGTCCATGTGAATACCAGGTCAACTACCACATCAATTGATCTGTCGAAAGAAGAGGTTCATTTATTGCTATATTGTAATGTAAATAAATAATATTAAAATCAGTCCTTCGGTTTTCGCCTTCTTCATCCCCTTTGTTTTCCGTGATACAAGCTGCACGCAAAACTTGTCTAGTTTGTCCATCTCTTGAGCTCCTGTAGAAAACATCTATATTATATTCCATTCCTGCCAATAGATCCGTAAATGTTGCAATACTATCTCAATGAGCTTATATTTAAGTTGTGCTAAGACACAAAGAGAAACAGTGCTCCTGCCAGTGATGAGAGAGCCACATATATGTGATGTTTGAAATGTACCACAGTTGGTGCTTATTTGTCCTGGTACAAGCAGCCAAAACTGTGCATCACATGTCCAGTCAAATTTTAGTTTTGCTAATGTAATTTTGATTCAGTCATTTCAAACTGTGTTGAGATCTATCAGCTTTTTCTTTGAGCTTCCGTTTACTGAGTCAATCTTTCCATTCTTAGTGCTGAGTTGAGAGTATCGTTAAAGTTACTTATGATAACCAACAACCATGAGTTGTCATGTAATTAGTCATACATAAAAAAGTTTTTCATAACAGTGGTTTTGATATTTATTACGAATGTATTTGATGTTTGAAAATGTCATATAAAATGTATTTGTATTATAAATGCCACTTTATGAAACATGCAGAATAAATAAACAATGATAAGTCTTGCAGCACTCTTTGGTAACCACTAGTAGCAGGATGCACCACCGGCTGTAGTCGGTGGTTGTTCCTAGTCTTATTCTGGACACTTTGTGTGTTTGAGGTGTATTGTGTTCTAATGAGTGTGCACCCACTCATTCCTCTCAATACACAAGATCGTGATTATAGTTAAATGAATCCAAAGATACATTGCTTCCTTTTCGACAAGTATTAGAAGTCACACACTGGCAGAATGCCTCCACACCCTCCAGACCTCGGGCCAAGGGTTGGTGAATTGTGAGTCAGAGGAACAATAATCATAATTGCATCTCATTGTTTGTCTGAGTTGCTTATTTTATATGACTTGACCAACGTCATTATGTGCTGCAAGTGAATTCACCAAAGGAATATTCAACGAGGACAAAATCTATCTGGCGCAGAAACAATTATCTTCTTTCCTCAGAGATAAGGTCATAATAACTGTCAAGACCCCAACTATTTAATCTTACTGGTGATCAACATGGCCATGCCTCAGGTGTCCTCTGGCCTCTATTAAGGCATAAATGAGGGCCAATGGAAGGTATTACCAGACAGGAAAAATCCACTACAAACATCTTCAGTGGTGTGTTTTCATTCTTTTGGGTGATATATTTTATACTAAATGGATAAATACAGGCAATGAAACACATGATATTTCTACTGAGGTTAACATTTCAGTCAGTTCAAACCTGCCAGGAGTCTCCAGAATAATGGAACAAACAAGTCTCACAATTTCGCATAGATGGAGCAAACTGGGAAAAGCAGATTCAGAGTCACAGTCAGAGGTACAGATTTTTCATCATCAGTGGTTCATTAGACAAAGATACAAAAGCATTCTGCATGCACAGGTTATTCTGTAATTATTCACATTTCACACATTATTTGTATGTAGGTTTACTGTTATGATTGTTTCCATAACCCATGACTGTTCTTCTAGTGTCAGTGACAACATGATGATAGGATTCCTACAGAGACAGAGCTTTTATTGAAGAGTCAGACTGTCTGCACTGAGGTTTATCCACAATCCCAGGTGAAGATATCTGATGTATAAAAACCAGATATTTCAATGCTATGCTCCAGACATGCAGAGATCAATTTAGCGACAAGCTGGTGTCCAACCAGAATTTCATCGGTGTTCACCCAGACAGCTGTGAAGTAATAAACGCCACCACATGTTTAACCTTTCTCCACACCAGGTTACAGAAATCCAAAAGGCAGAGGTGTCCTTTTTACTCCCAAGAAACCAGATGAATAAATATTAAAACCTGAAGAACAAATATAGCTAAAATTGTATTATAGACAACCAAACACATTAATAAATAAAGATAATCTTTCAGAAGATGAAATTAGATTGAAAGACTAAAGGAGACATAGTTAACATGTACTGAAATGGCTAAAGGGCTTTTAATGTGGTCTAGAGCAAAAGTGGTTGAACAAGGTGAAGAAATCTAGCTATGTCTTTGTCTTAGAGAAACAATATTGGAACATAAATAATAAGCATATTGATCTTAAAGACAGTAAATTATTTCCAAACTGTTTGACATTTCAGCATATATTGGATCATTTTTTGGTGTGTGAATATTTTGGTAAATGACGTAAAGATGTGGTTTACCTGTCAAGAAAAAACGGCAGACTTCTCTCTATGGAAAGAAGAGAGTCACTGTCACTACCCAGCCAAACATATACTGTACAGCTCTGTGCAGGTGGAGGTTATTCATACTTTCAGGTTGTTGTTATGGCATCTTGGCTAATATAAGAAAAACACCACCTGACACGGGAAGACTAATACACAAGTAATTTACTACACTTATCAACAGATTTCTGCCTAGAGAGCACCAAATGCCACAGGAGTGATGTACCACCACTGTGTAAGAGCATCTCTGTGTGGAATTTTTCCTTGAGACAGAAATATAGTTGTCACATCTGGATCTCTAAGGCTTCTTCCACAGTGTGTGCATGGCCCCAGAGGAACATGCCTCCCACAGGCCTGTGGAAGCTGCAGAGACTTGTTAACTCGGCTAGGGAGAAGAGAGAAAGATTCCTGCAATAGGCCTTCATGTACTCACCACCCTACAGCCATAATATATGATGCTCACCCCCAGATGAACTATCCATCAAATCTGTCTTCATCCTGTGGCAGACTGTGTACATGTGTTGTATTGTTGTGTGGCATTGGCTGACACCATGGAAAGTATATATATGAAAATGATATTTTGCACCGAGTGCGATTG
>BRZM01000342.1:124520-168347 GCA_033238685.1 Lates japonicus
AGATGGAAAATTGCTCTCTTTAAGAATTTCAAAAAGTAAATAATTTCAAAAGTAAATAAAATGCATAGGCAGACATCCAACTGTCCACTCACATGTGAAGAAAATCAACCATGTCTGCTTTAATCATAGCAACTCACTCAATCATGCATGGACACAAGCATTAATGCATAAAATCCACACATCCAAATCTTATCTTGAAACAAAATACATTCACACACACACACACACTTTTTTTTTTTTACCCCTTTCTCTGTACATGATTAGAAGTACATTAAGTGTATATAGAAGTACATGGTGCTGCTCATTATATTGTTCATTATTTACACTTTCTCCCAATCTCACAAAATCTAACCCCAGCGTGGATCTGTGGTACATGTCAATAAAAATGGAAATCCCTGGAGGCAAGGCATACAGCAGACATCCGGAATGGACAGGAGGAGAGACTCATTTGCTGAAACAGCCACAGGAGTAAAATAAAACATTAGAAGTAAGGTTAAAGACAGGGATAGGTTGGTTAGGGAAATAAGAGAGAGAGCAGGTAAAGCAGATTACACCTCACTGCCTTTAAAGTAAAGAATCTGAGCTGGTTGAATTAGCTTATTTTCATCTTAAATATATGGAAAAATTAAGGGGAACTGGTCTCATTACTATAATTGTTCTATTGTTTCAGATAGAAAGTATCATTTTAAAAGAATAGGTCATATTTATGTATGTGTGGCATTGGGAGTCAGGATGTGTTTAGCCTAGCTTAGCATAAAGACTGGAAGCAGGGGGAACAGGTAAACTGGCTCTCTCCAAATACATCGAACAACACCACTGTAGCTGACCAATTGATACAATGATACCATCTTGATCAAAATGTAGAAACATAAGCACAAAAAAACATTTCAAATGTGTGTGTGCATACATACATTAACTAGCAAGACCATTGCAAGGTAAGAGGAATTAGCTTGGGTCACCAATCTCAGTTATCATAAATTTAACACTTTCATTCCAGCTGTAACAATGGATTTGAGAATGCCAGGTTTTACACTAGGGAGGTGTTTTTCACTCAGTGAATAATGAATGGTGAACAACGGCAGAATATGATGCCTTCCAGTCAAATGGGAGTACAACTGGAAGGGGGAGTCACACAGGAATGCTGAAGATGCAGAACGCTCAGGGATCAGCTGTGCATTTCTGTTCAAAATCGCAGCCTTCGCGGGGTAAAGGAGAGCTATTCAGTCTCTCTCAGCTTTCACAAATGAAGACAGAAACAAATCGTGAGATCTACATGGCTCCACTGGGAATCAAGTAGGATCTGCTGTTGAGTGTTTTGCAGGTAAAAGGGCCCCAAGGGACTCAGTCTGGGATTTGTTGAAATTCATGTCAATGGAAATAAAACATGGATTTAGGAATCATGTCAGATTTGTTGAGTTATCTAGGAAATCCAACCTGGGAAGCATACGGTGTCTGCAGTAAGCGAGCAAATTTTCACTGAGGATTCTGACATGAGTTTCCCGACAAGCTGGCCTTTGGTTTCCTCCATTAACATATAAAATGCTAATTGCAGGCTTACAACAAGTACAGCATGCGGGGTAGTGCATGACACCTCATTGTTGGTCTAAGTGCATGCTCACCAAGTACCTTTGGAGTGGGTTATTAGAAGTCTGGCACATTTGCTTCTCTAATTCGGTTCATTTTCCCAGGTGAAAATAGTGCTACTCAAGCTGAAGTGACATTAAATATTCATACAAACATACAAACGTGACTGTCAAATTTAAATACAACTGCAGTGAGTCTGCTAGAGTTAAAACCTGAATATCACTTTGTTCATTTTTGACATGATTGCTATCAGTTAGAGACCGCATACACATGCATTCTGCTACTTCCAATTTTGCAACATCTGGAGCCACAGTACACAAGTATGTGATACAGTGAAAGGTAAAGTGAAAGTAAATATGTGGTGTATTGCAGAGCAACAGAGAGTTAAACTTTGAGGTATGTCATAAGTGCTTTAAATCCTGCTCACCATGCTGTGTGCCTCATCTTCACTGATAATTGTTAATCGTGAACACTGGTAATACCAGCTGCAGTGACTGAACAGTCTGACTATTTTGATAATACAGTTTATGAGCCAAATAAAGCAAAAACATTAAAACTGACATATCGGGGTTAACCTTCAACTTTCATTTTACTTTTCACTTCCAGAAGACCTGAGTTGAACTCCATGGCCCCAGATATAATATTGCATTTACTGCTGCATCCCAACCTCATCTCCTTAATTACATTTTTATCAGACAATTATGTTTACAATTAATATAATGGATAAAATAAACAATTATGGGATAGGATTTTACAGGATTACATCCAGTATTTGGTGATGATTTCTAACTCTGACCCTGAAAGTTAAAAATAACTTTGTCGTGTAATCCAGAATTTTGAAAAACTGTCCACCATTAACATTTGAATCCTTATGCCATAAATCTCTTTAATGTATCACATTAAGCATATTTAAAATGTTTTATTTTCTTTAGTCAAATGTCAACATGAAGAACCGGTTTGAAAAATAAATAAATCTTTTTGTGTGTGTTTTTTATATATGTTTATAACATCAGGAAAGAGAAATTCAAGCTGAATTTAGCCAAGTGCACCATGCCTACCTGAGATTCCAGGCACACTGGTTTGAATTCTTCTCACGTGACCACATTTGTGTCCAATGAACATCATCCTTTGTGTTCGTGTTACTTTTCGTGGTTCACTTGTAGTCACACACACAAAATCCTCCAAAGTAAAAGTATTTTCTTAAGCAAATCCATAAAAGTTTGATTCTGTCATGTAACCATCTTCCACCACTGGGTGTTTGTACCAGGAGTCGATGTCAAACATTTTCCCAGCAGGAGGCATACTATTGGCAGTCTCCATTGGCACTAGCCAGTTTGCCAGAGTGAAAGAAGATGGTGAAGTTGGCTTATGAAGTAATAGCATCAGCAACACTTTTTAAAAATTTTATTTTTAGTCTCAGAATTAGAATGCATTGAGGAGAAGAAATGTTTCTCCTGCTAATGTGACAACAAATCAATTATCTACTGTAGGAGTGGTGACTACATTTTGTATTGTAAATAAGCCAGCTATGATTTTTGATAATTTTGTTGACTTGTTATGTTGTGGTGAGAAATGCACTCTTAATAGAAAATGTGTTGCTTTAGTGTTACGTGTAGTAGATCAAGTTTATCTTATATTTCCCTTGTTTACTTTCACTGTGTGTTTTTGACTTCAAAATTGCTTTTATCTACCCCTTATGTATACGTGTGCATAAGTGTACAGTATGAATTTTCTGTTCAGAGAGCACAGATCACACACATACACACACACACACACACACAACAGTAAAGCTAGATGAATGAAAGGTCGGCTCTGCGCTCTAATAGCTTTGACTTGCTGACATTTTCTGTCCAGCCTCTGAGAAAATAGAGGGATTAGAACACATGCACGCACGCATGCACACACACACACACACACACACACACAGATATACAGAATCAACCTAAACAACAGAGGGCTGGTCAAACACACGGAGACGCAGGTGAAACACATCAGGAAGGAGCTGGTCATCACACTGCAGGAAGACAGGAAGTGAAGTATCTGCAACCAGTTATTACAAAATAAAACTGGAAACAATTAGTGAGACAATAGCTTTGTTTTTTAAAAGTGTCATTTGGTTTGGTTTTGTTAATTTCTATTGCAAAGTGAATTTCCAGCTACAGCACTTTCACTGTGTCTATTTTCCTCCAAAGGCATTTTCAGCATGAAAATAACTATTAATAGATAATTGATGGTTAATTTTCCTGATGATTGATGAAGGAAATTTCCTCAAATACCCATTCCTAGTGAGCAGCATGTTAGCAGCATGTTCATTCCCCTGTCACTATGTCTAAACAGGATGCAATCAGACAATAAACAGCTGCTACATGGCCTGTACAGACAACTGAATGATTAAAAGAGGAGCGTATCTGTTGACACGTGTGACGGACGACTGCAAAACATGGCTGAAATATATACAGTATATACGTACTATGACAAATGATATGTTGTGCTTTCTGTGTCCTTCACTCAGATTACTTTAAGTAGATGTAACAAAATTTGAAGAGCTAGACAACATCAGCTACTGTCACACACATATCCACATCTCAAAGAACATTATGCAATATCTAAAGCAAAGTGAGACTGAAAGACAACAGATGTCAGTGTTAATTTAAAGGTGTTACACAGATTAGAGAAGATACAACATTGATTTCCTTAAGAATCTCTTTAACTCAGCTCATGATCAGACTGGAGCGAATGTGAAACTGGTGTCAGATGAATCAATAGAGGCCTGTCACACTCATAATAACTGTGAGCTGAATGGTTGGTTTGAATGTGCATCAATAAAAATGCCCAGCAACATGAGTTCTGGCTCCAACATGGAACAGAGAGATGGACGGTCATGGCAGGAAAACAAGAACAGGAGACCTGTCACAGTGAGGCATTTGCTGATCCAGGTCCTGGTAACGCACAGGATTCAATCCTTCACACGCTGCACTGTAAATCGCCTTATAGCCTCTGATATTCACGCTGCGCCACCAGTCCCCTTCACACCTGGATCATCTCTCAAACTGCTGTTCAGTTTTTATTCTGGTAATCTGGTAAGATTCAAACCTGTGACCTCTGAGCCTTCACTATTTGATGTGATACCTAACCACTGTGTCATCGAGCCTTTGGGTGTTTCCATTCAGTTTGTCCAATAAAAGTTCATTTCCTCTTGTTAAGATTCAAACCTGTGACCTCTGCGTTCCCAGGCGAGCGTTCTATCACCCTGCACTATTAGACCTGACACTTAACATTGTTCTCTAAGTGAGCTGATCAGATTCACCACAAATGTGGTCAGACAAGGATCAAGGCTATGATCATGCTTTGTTGTGAAGATTGTGAGTCTTCATTAAACACCTTTACCATGGCTGAAATGAACTACACTATGAATAGTTATATAGTTAGAGCTGTATAGTTATATAGTTATAGTCAGATACATCAGCCATTGCCAGGAATTATGGAGCAATATGTTTCCATAGCATCTGGATATCACAAACTCTTCATTTACTGTTTTCCAACATCTTATTTTGAAAACCGGAAGTCCCTAATGCTGCCTGTCCTCCTGTTCAGGGACGTTTCAATGCATGTACCATAAAAGCCAGAATACAGGTGCACTCCAATTTTAGTGTCGGATAGTCTGACCACGGAGAAACAAATGGCAGCTGGTTTGATGGCAGTGATTTAGTGCTTGTGTCGTTCTTGTGGAGGGTTGAAAATGGTCATGTGATGGGAGTGTGTACATCTTGAGTGTGGTTTAGATGTTTAAAAAGGATTGCATCGTATCTGATTAACTTGATTGACTTTATTTCACATTCAAATGGCACTTTACTGCCCTGCTGTATTTACTACACTGAGCCTTTTATTTCTCTACATAAAGAGTTAGTTTACAACTTTGTTTGCAAAGTTATTCAAATGACAGGTTATTATATATTTTTATTACTTTGAACAACCTTTACTGCTCCCACAGTTTATTATCTAAAATTGTTCTAAATAACTGATTTCCATCTTTGTTAGTCTCTAATAAATCTGTGACTCGTATTATTATTTATTGCCCATTGATACATTAATAGGGAAGGAAGAAAAAGCAGGGCTGGACAGAAATTTGAATCTTCAAACAAATCTCAGCAGCACAGTGATGTTCAGAAACAGCTTTAATCTGGGACATGAAAATGAGCTCCATCGTGGAGCCATGAAGTTATTGCATCTCCAGTTAATAGCTACCACTGTCCCAAGGACCCTGTAATGTGCAACCTGGCCCTGAGCTGTTGTGGAGAGTTTTCAGAGACGGCTCAGGAGGAACTTTTCAGATTTCTCTACAATAAACACTGCTCACTGAAATCTCACTTGTGCATGAAGGAAGTTGTTGGCAGAAATCAGAGCAGAGAGCTGAAACCATGAGGTCACCGCTCACCTGTCTCACAAATCAATCTCTGTCCTCCGCTCACTCTCTTTATTGGGAAACAATATCACTATAGAGAGCTGTTTTTTAAAGTGCTCGTCTTGTGATTGGAGGGACAGGAAATTCATGGTGACACTACCTGTGACGCCAGCTCCACCTGCCCTCACCACTCAGTCCCATTTACATTATCCACACTCACACACACACAAAGCACATGAAGTGTCTAATGTCACTCAGTTAAATGTCAGTAGTATGACCTGTGAGGCTAATTACAACATGAACTCAGACATTTCACTCCCATACGAGCGTGACGACTGAGGAGCTGCTCATTAGTCATGACTGTCAGTAGTTAAAAGGGGAGCCTTGTGGGTAATGTTGGCAGAGTTACTTAAGTAAATTTCTATTACATTACTCAGAGTGCTTTATCCAGTAAAAAGAAAAACCTTTATCTGTGTCTAAATACTTTCTGATCTCTGTGCACTCTCTATACGCTGAGTTCATCATTTTGTAGTGCTGTCTGAATGTATAGAGAGAATCATTATATCCTATACAATAGACTCAAAGTATCCCATGATGCACAGGGAGTCAGCAGAGGGTCTACGGTTGGTACCTGGCTTGGTGACGTGGTCATTGTAAAGGAAGGAGGTCCAGTTCAAGCAGGAAGAGGAACTGGTGCCGCAGTTTTAGTTCCATCTTTGTTGCTTGGTCCATTGTAATGTGGTCGTGCAATGATGGTACGGAAGCAACTAAGAAATGAAGGTGAGACAAGACGGATGGACCTTGATGGATGATATGGATGACGTAGTTGTGGTGACCTAGCAGCAGGATTAGGTGACGCTTGGTACATCTATGGATTGTAAGAAAACTTGACATGATTGAGGAAATCAGACTCGGAGAGAGACAGAATTGACAATGATGCCAAGAAATTCTGAAGAAGTGCTGGGACCTCTGTTTTCCCTGAGGAGAGAGGAACTCCTGGTTCATGAAACATGGAAGTCAAAGAGTTAAGACCAAATGAAGGGAGTGAAGATGGTGGAACAGCAGTGAGAAAGTCACCTGTACTTAGACACCTGTCATCAGGAGGATGGGAAGGACTGGGACAGTCTGACTTGGACTTGGACTCCTCGACCCACCAGGTGGATGGGATACGGCATGGCCAGTTGTATTCAGTGTGGAGAAGAGGGATGGAGGGGCACGTGCTCAGGTGAGGCCTGAAGTAAAATGAGAACAGCGAGAGTTTGAACGACGTGGACGCGCCGTGGCGTCATCGGCGTACCTGCGGACGCAACGTTAGGAATGCGGAAGTGGTCTGGACGCCCGGAGATGGAGAGTAGCGTTTTCCTGTGAGTCCTTGAATAACTGGAGAAGTTTGTTTTAATGACGGTGCGATGAAACGAGACGTGTCGCCGGCTGAGTGACAGTCTCAGGCTCGGAAACGTTTGGAGCTGTGGGTCTGTCGGAGCGTCGACGGGATGAATTCGGGTCGCGGAGACTTCACCTGGATTTCTAGCGGGTCGGGAAGAGGCGACATCTGCCGGACGCCCGAAGGCGGGATTTTCCTGGAAGCTGCTGCTGTGCGGAGGTCGACCACAGTTTGAAGCTGTCGGAGGGAGAAAGCCGAGAGTTTAAGGTAAGATACGCTTTTTCTCGCGAGTCTGACGCAGGTTTTGAGAAAAGGGAGTCAAAGGGGAGAGAGGATGAGGTGTGTTAACCTTTAACCTCTGGATGTAAACAAAGACACTTATTATATCCCACCTGATGCTGCATGTGTCGTCTCTATATGTGACCCACTCAGCATTGATAAAGACAGAGTCTCTTCTTTCTCTCTGCTTGCTGACCAACAAGGACCATGCTCTCCAAACATCCACAGAAAAGGAGGGCAGATTGACTTTTTGGCAGGGATTCAGTCAGAGGGAAACAGAGGGAGATAATGAAAGATGGAAGGAAAATAAGCAACATGGGATGACCTGCTGTGTGGAGCTGATGAGAGGAAAGAGTGCATCTGAAGGGGGTGTCCTGTGGAGGGGAGGAGGGGGGAGGGAGGGGGAGTGTCTTCTCTCTCTCTGGTCCAGATACACTGGCCCACATACCTGCTGTATTCAATGGAATTATGTGCTCATTATGTTCTGATTGGCTTATGTTTCTGATGAGGAATCAGACTGATGAACAGTTCAGATGAGAGTATGAGGTATTATACCATAGACCTGTGTTAAATCACACAGTGTCAACACATAACACACATTAGTCACTGTTATTAAACACAATATATTTGACTGATTATTATTTTCTTAAATAAATGAAAATATTGAATTGATGCAGTTTGTGTCAAATGTCACTCAGATTTATCATTCACATACTGAGGCTGTGGTTTCATTCAGTCTGTAAACACATGGTTACAGTACAGCTTCATACACTCCCTGTTTACAGAACCTGTTCAGCATAGTCTCTGTATTCCTGGAACACGCTGATTCTCTTCTTTACGCTCATACATAGACATTTACTCAGGTCAGGTCACATTTTGTTTCTATGGCCCAGTATCACAAATCTGTACAGCAGAGACCCCCTCTGTCTTCAGACCCTGGATTCAGGTCATTTAACGGCTGAGGAGGGATCCCAGCACGTCCAGGACGTCATGTGTACACAACAGAACAACAGAGAACATTTACTGCATGTTCAAAACCTCTGGACGTCCTATTAAACACTTAGATTACTTACAGTGTCTCCTCTGAGTGTGTTCCTGTCTAAGCTGTAGAGGCAGTTCCATCAGTTTATACATGAACTGACTGATAGAGTTAAAGTTCAGACTGTGTCCAGTCCACTGTTTGAATAGTTCCTCCTCAGTAAGGCAGGTTGGATATTGTTACATATTCCTTACAGAGGAGACGGTGGGTTGATGATACCATTGGCTTTATAACCCAGTGAGTGTTTACGCTGACAGTTAGTGAAATAGTTGAACCTTTGCCTGAACTGAATGCTGCTTCATTTCTGACATTCGGCTGAGAGGAGACGACTTCTTTGACCTCTTTCACAGGCTTTTATTCTGTCAGGCTTAACTTGTCAATTGATGGCACCATTTTGATGAAGAAACAACAAAGACAAATATCCTGGCGGGAAGTCTAAAGGGGGTGGGGGGGTATAATTGCTGCTGTAGTGTGTTGAAAAGGCTATTCAAATGCCATTCTGCACACAGTGATTGGCTTTCCTCTCCTCCTCCCATTTGCCCTCTCTCAATGCTTTCCCTGTCATTCAAAACATGAGGAGGCCTTTTCACAGGCCTGGAATAGTTTGCATGGCAGAATAACAAGCTAATTAGAGCTCCTCCAGTGATGGATGGCTGTGAGACGGCACGAGATGTGGGCACGAGGGCAGCGCCGCACCCCGATACTGTCACAACCATCTGCCCCATTTTGACGGCTTAATTAGAAGAGCGATGGGGGATATTTGGGATCCGGCCTAATGGCTGCTCTGACCCTGTGTGGATGGCTGATGCCATTTTGCCCCTATTTGTTGCCCATACGTTCAGCACTTAGCCCCCCTTTGTTTTGTTTCTCAGGTTGTGATTAGATTGGTTGAGGTCACTAAGGGTCAATAAGTTGCCTAAAGCGCCGTTCTCAGTGTCAGACTCAGGATGAAGGATGAGGAGGGCTGTGAACTTACCACTTAAACCCAGTTTGCTTCATCTCAAGTGTTTGGTTTGGGCTTTGGGTGAATTTTGTCAAATAAGCGACTCGTCTGGATCCAACTCTGGTGTCTAAAATCATCATTGAATAATTGGTTTTGTTAATGCAGTCTGTAGGAAATGTTCTGTAATTGCTGCCTGGATGATGTTTTTCTCCTTGCTCCGAGATGTGTCACAGAGGGACTCACCAGAGACCAGAACCTGTGTCCTGCCTCTGGTTCACTTTAGGCCACTAAAACTGCAGTTAAGGGAAGTTTAAGGGAAAGTGGTGATTCTGACTAAACATAGTGAATGTAAATGTGTTTGTCTCATGTCTGTGTTGATTTTTTAAAACCAGAAACTAGGATTTCATCTTTAAGGTACATTTTCAAACCAAATGCAGGAGGAGACAGCACTGCTGATGTTACATCACATGACTTGTTTGTTCTGTATAGCTGTGTTTCCAGTTCTTGTGCTACATGGAGGCAGCCACAGCTCTGCTCCACCCTGCTGAGCATAATTGTTCTCTGTTGTAATCAGTGTGTTATTGTTGTTGAGAACAACATGTAAAGGCTGTTCGTGGGCAGAGAGGAGGATAAAGACCCAGGTAGATAAAATCACTCTGTTTCAGCTTAAATTTTGCACTCACTCTTCTTCTTAAGCTAAGCTCACTGAAATCAAACATTTTAGTTCAAACTGATTTCACAGTAGCATAAAGCTGGATGTGTGTCATGGCTGTACTGTGTGTACACTGTGTGTGTGAACTGATTCACTTTTTGTTTGGAAAGGAGGCTACAGCTCATCAGTCTAGAGTTTGTCGTGTAGTTTTTCTTTTCTTTTTTCATTTTATTGAAATATCTTGCGACAGGACCACTTACATCAGTCCTCTTCATTAATCTAAAGACGTTTCACACACTGTTGATCTATTTAACGATGTGGGGATCGTCTTATATAAATAATGATTAGTTGGAGAATCTCTGTGATGGTCTGCCCATGTTGGGGTTGAGAGGTTGGTTTGGAGAATTATGTCCTTGATGTTCTTGATCCATGATTGAACAACAGAAAGTGACCACAGAGCAGTTTCTTTCTTTACATTACTCCTCAGCTAATGCAGGTTCCACACTTTTTGTCTAGGTTTTGTTTTTTTTCCAGGATTGATCTGATAATGCTGAGCCATACGTCTTCCCCTCGCCGTCGTTCCTCACTAAGACCTCTTAAAAGCTATTTGTCTGGCCCCTGCTTCCTCTGCCCATTAGAGTACACAGGCTCACCCTGAGAGGTGAGATGCTGACGAGGCAAATGTATTATTAAAAACGCATAAGACATCACTGCAGAGATATAATTTGTCCCACAGCGAGCTCTGCATGAGATATAGGGTTACAGCTGTTGGATCTATCACTGTGGTGTAGAAACGAGTCTCGGCTGCACCGAGTCTGACCTGTTTATGACCTGTTTCAGCCTCCCTGTCAGGTTTCATCCAGATGCTTACAGATGTTTTCTCAGGGCTTTCTGATTTTTGTCCCATTTGGTTTAATTATGGAATTGGCTGCCTTTATTTTGAAGGAATGATGAGGTAGGAAGTAGCAAAGGTTTCTTCCAAGTAAAGGAAAGCATTAATGTTTATCTAACATGTGGCTGATGAGGGCACAAGGTGTGTTAATGTTTCTTTTTTTTGGGTGGGGGGTTTCACCTTTATTGTGATAGGACAGTGGAGATGAGACAGGAAACAGGGAGAGAGAGCAGGGGAATGACATGCAGTAAAGGTCCGGCCAAACCGGGGACCAGCTGCTCAGGGCACTTAGGCCCATGTGGTACGCGCCCCAACCATTCGGCTATGGGGGCGCCCCCGTTAATGTTTCATTTTGTGAGTAATGTTGAGTCACATATAACGCCCTCTTTTTTGATCATTTGGAACGCGTATGCATTAGCTAGCTTAATTGCTATATTAGCCAAATAGATTGAAATTCTGCTGTGTTTGAGAATCTAACACTCAGTTAAATAGAACCTTCTGTTCAGTAGAAATTCATGTTTAAGGTTTAGGTTTGTTTTGCAGCAGCCACATTAAATTTAAATGTCGTATTTTACTTTTGTTTTGCTCCACTCTCTGTGATTTATATTGACTGCAGCTGAGAACATGAATAAATATTTCTAGTCAAATATACTTATGTTATAGCGCTCTATTAGAGATCGTCACCTGGTTAAAAATGGTTAAAAGGTCTCATTTTATTATTGTGTAGAAATAAATGATTAAACATCAGTGGAATATTGAAGGATGGAAGGACTCAAAGAGAACTTAAGAATTAACCTACAGATTAACTGGACTGGTTGGTGGTAATCCTAGTTACTGTATTTACCACCTCTATTACCACCTCTGGCTCTTTATTCATGTGGACGTGTGTGCTGGTGTTAGTGGTGAGGCCATAGCTCAGATATTATTGGCTGTGGAAACATTCCTCGTGTGTCCCCCCTAAAAAAATCTGAGAAGAAGCAGATGTCAAATATCAGCTCAAGTTGAGGTTGTATAACATAACAAATGACTGTGGATCACCATGCCATCAATGGCCCTGTAACATTAGAGGCTGCTAATTCTCAACATCACTTCCTGATTGCGTCCACACTCCTTAGAGCTTTATTGTGCAAATAATAGGGTCACACACACACACACACACACACTCACACACAAATCATCGGTCAGCTCCTCAGCGATCCACCACAAATTATTCTCCTGTGGCCATTTCCCAAATAAAGGTAGAAAAGGAGGTGCAGCCCTTCAGCCCAGGCTACTTTAGTGATGGCACTGAGCCCTGATTCCCACATTCATTTGGAGAAGAGGCCTGGCCTGAGTCCAGGCTGGCCTGACCTCATTACTATGTTGGCTTCAAATTTAGAACAGGTTCCAAATCCTAATGTCACTGGATCCCAGTATCAGTACAACACTAATCAGTAGGGTATCTGCTCAGCACTGCTCAGAAACTTACAAAGTGGCATGGGCAAGCCTCAGAGTAACTATAGGCTGCTGCGGCTTTTCCTGTTGAAATCGCATCCTTGCAGCTTTTCCCGAGATCTCCCAGAGGCACGGCAGGCAGGCGCCTCAAAGCATCACATACTTCCCTCAGACTTTTTCCCTCCTGTAGCGCTGTTGTGGCCGTTTCATACATTGTACGAGCTAGTTTAAACCGGGTAGACCACCCTGAGATAAATACTCCTTTACCATCCCACCTGGCCCTGCTCCACCACGCGCCGTTCCCACATCCGCCCGGCCATTTTTACCTCCAGAGCTGTGAGCCGTATCAGGAGATGAAACAGGGGTAAACATTATCCTTGCTCCCACAGGTGGGTATCATAGGGACACTCTATTTCAAGATATATGGAAGGAAAAGAGATGGAAAAGGACTTGAGTACATGGGATGAAAGGCGTTTGTAGAGTTGAATAGTTAAAATTACAGAAACAGTTATTTGAGACTCTGTAGTGGTTTGGGGTGATAAGTGCAGGGCGTGGTGTGTCTCCGAGTGGATTGAGTGCAGTGTGAATGGGGATACAGGACCCTGCCATTTATCTGATGAGTTACGCGTCCTCCTCTAGAGCCTGGCCACCATCCATGGCCAGTAGATGGTAAGAACTCTCCATTTTGCCTGGTGCGCATACAAGTGGACCCAGGGTCGCTCGAGGTGTGAGCAATTGCAAGGGTGATTGTAGATTTTCATCTTACTTGTGCAGAAATACCTCACTAAAACACATAGGCGAGCTCAAACTAGAATCAAGATGAATTTCTCATAACAAAAATGATTGATAAGGACCCTGCTACTTCCACTACCCGACCAGGGCATTTGCTCCACGTCAAAGTAGGTCATGAGTTCTTGTTTGCTCTCTGACGAATCAGATTATTATTCTAATGTATAATTTAAAGTTCTGAAATAGAGCTTACTAAATATAGGTTGGATAGGTTTTACACTTCCAGTGTTTAAGTCTGCATGGATTCAACTAGGGAGCTGGAAACATTCCTCAGAATTTTAGTCCATAAACTGAATTCCACTGTGAAATCATAGAGGATGGACATAGTCACTCTTAATCTTCAATGTAAATCTTTAAGGATGATTGATTGGTCCATATCTACATGATTAGATACACTACTCCATATGATTGGCTGATTAGATGTTGTGTTAGCGAGCAGTTGGGCCGTGTACCTATGGCTGATGGCACAAAGGCCAAATTACCGATAGTTGTATTGGCCCAACACTTTCATTTTGGAGGGCAGTAACATGTCTGATGGTGCAAAAATTACACCTGGAGCAAACATTTAACGCTTAACTAAGGTCAACGGTCATCCATCTGCTGACACCAGACAACCATGAAGCAACAAGCACATTTTTATTTCATCAGCAAGTGTTCCTTCTAATTTTACCTCCCCAAACTTTTAGACAAATTAAAAGTTTCGACATATTCCTACTTCACTTGCTTTTCACTTTAATTTCCACCTACTCCAGGTGAATCAAAGGCCGATTACAATTTGCCAGATATTTGGCCTCACCTACTTTTCAAAACTATATACAAACATGCCCTTTTCTTCTTAGATCCCAGAGAGCATAGCTGTTATTAAATATAAAATGCACAAATAAATACATCTTTCACATACGGATTTTCCCATAGACAGATTTTACCCATCAGTACGACAGTGCATTGATTGATTCTATGTTTTGGTATATACAGCTGGAGGGCTATAAGATATATCTGAGAATGTTGTGAGCAGTTTCCCTCTTTCACGACACATTCTCTTAGGGTTGTATTCCGGCCACATTATGGATGAAGTCCAGTATTCAGCACTTTAGGACTCTTTTGAAACCTTTCGATATACTGTTCATGGCTTTCTCTGTCCCCAACTGTTTGATGCTAGGATGGAGGTTGTTTTGAGTTATCTCAATTGATAATACAGATACCTTTATGTATCCCTCATCCTAATATTGACACTAGTGACTGGGATTACTGTATTTGTAAATGAACCTAAACACCTCTTTAGCACTTAAGTTTGTTTAATGATTAATATTTGTGGCTCAAGGTAAGAAATTACAGCTGCTGGGAGGATGGCAGTGACTTTAAAACAGAGGAACTGGACTGGCTGGTATGAGGCAGAGTTCTGGGTTCTTGAAATGGTTCTTGGGCCGAGGGTGGACTGCCTCAGAACCGACCAGTCTTTAATTGTACAGGTTTGGAGAGTCAGGTGACACTGGTTTATAAAGGGAGACAGTAACTCACTCTTTAGGAAGGAGATGGGTCAGTGAACACAGGACTTTTTCCACACGGCTATTGGACTTCCTGTAGATCATGGCTATTATTACCATCATGATTCCTCCTAACCTTAAGGAGTCTTGAGCCCAGACTGTGATCTTTTCTGACCACCACACAGGCATGGCTTTTTGGATATATCATCAATTCTTTCCAGGGTTCAATTTTCTGTACTGCCCTCCTGTGGAATTCTCATGGAATTGTAGGTGCAAATGACTTTATCAGGACCACCATACTAACACTGTAGGTCCCTGTCTTTTATCTATTAGCCTCAACTCTTTGTAGCATGGGGTTCCTCAATCTGGAACTTTCCTCCCAAGTTCTACTTCAATATACGACCTTGTGCTCCATCATTTCTGCTGATTCATGCTGCAGTGTCCTGTTCTACCCTTGAGTGTTCACCACTGGGTCAGGAGCCATACAAGGATGAAATGCCATTCTGACCATCAGCTGGGACTGTGCAGCAGGTGATATCACTGGCATATTTAGCCTCAACAGTAGCATTGGTAGATGTAGGATGTAGACCCTAAGCCTTTCACTCATTAATGCTTCCCTCTTCCAGAGGAAAGATAACTAGATTTTTCCTGTTTATTAGACCAGAACTACCACTTTTATTTCTTTATTAGAGACACTTGAGATGAAATCTCTCTATTTCACCAGAGATCCTCATGAGAGACCTGGACAGGTAGACAGTTTCTGGACCACCATGACCCAGTGTTTTATTATTTATTCAAGTGTAAACCTTCACAACAACGACCCAGCTAATAAAATGCGATAGGAACACTCCCAGAGACAAATGTATATAATGTATTACAGCCCTTTGTACCTGGTGTGTTTCCCTGGTTTCCTGTGACCTCTACCGTAGAGAATGGAAGTAGTGGGGTCAGTTATTGTAACTTCTCCGCCCCTCTAGATTAACCACACTCAGAGCGTGTTGCACTTCCTTTAATCGTTCTGTTTTGTTAGACGTCTATGGAGTAAAGTCATGTGGCCTTGAGCGACGACACATTTAAGCTCAAGCTTTAAAAATTAATAGCAATACAGAGATCATTGCACATTTCATTTCAATTTGGTTTCCATTCACATTTCTTTTAAATCATACAATTTATCTGAGGGGAGGTTTCTAATACTCATGCAGTGAAATTAAAACTCTTTCATCAAAACAACTAAATAAAAAGTAAGCTGGGACTCTGATGGAGAGATTGGTTTACAGAATGCAGGCTGAGTAGAGAAACAGATAGTTCGTGGTAGGAGATGATGATGAAACTGGAACGTTGGTGGGCAGGAGTCAGAGTGACTGGGAGGTGTTCTATCCTCCAAGGAAAATGGACACTGGAGAACTAGGACGTTAGAGTTTAAGCCAGCTAACTGAGGTTCAACATTAGAAGTTGGTTCAGTCACTGAGGAGTGAGCGGTACACACACTTTCCTCTCTCTACGTGAACAGCCTCAGTATAAAGGGCTGATTGTATATATGGATCACTCCTGTGATGGGGAGAGGGATGGAGGGGTTGGGAGGGTGGCCTTGAATAGAGGAAGGACAGCTGAATGACGAAGAGCAGCTATGCATTGGGAAGCCGAGTGTGGGGCTCCAGTGCAGCAGTGGACAGACCATAGGAAGCTCCTGCAGCACACTGAAACAATGGCCAGGCCCTCCCAGGGCCACCCTCCATGCAGACAGAGCTACCGGCCAACCTCATCCCTCTCTCTCTCTCTGTGGGTGCAGGGCATTATTTCTCTGTGTCTCTAGAAAATCCCTCACTCCATCCTTTTCGCCAGTTACTGACTCAAGGGCGCCCCCCAGCCCAGGAAGAACATGAATATTTCCAGAACAAACTGGGCACATGGATCACACAACAGCAAGAGAAAGAGCATTTCAGCTAGTCTCACTTAGTGTGCTCATTAATAATGAATTGATGTTCACACATCAAAACCAGAAGCTTTAAAAGGCGATTATTTCCCTCAGTTTGTATCACTTAACGTTAGTATTTAAAAGTGACTAATAACTCTGTTTGTATATTTAAATGAAAACGCTCCATTCGATAGTGTGTATTTATCCCTTAAGGAGAGAGAGTTCCAAATTAAAACAAAAGTTAGTAAAAAAATGGGATTTATTAGGATCGGTTGGTTATCAGAGTGTCTAATAAATCACCAAATGAAAGACGTTTCCATGGGCTAGGTCTTGGGACTGGATCAGAGTCTTTTATCTGCAAGCAGAAGGTTTCCCCCTTAAAAAGCTATTTCGACATATCACCATCAGACCAAGCCAAAATAAATCAAACTGCTTTAGCTGGAGCCTGCGTCAAACTAACATTTCTCTTGAGTACAAAGTAGAATTCATCTTCAACAAACTGTAGATCAGAAAATACACATAGACACTGTTTAACAGCAACATACTATAAAGTGTTAACTAGACACAAAATCTATCATTTAGTGCTAATGTCCAGCTCTCTGGTCTGACCCAGTCTCAGCGGGTGTGTATCATATGCATATTTATGAAATGGAATCTATGGCAGAATATTAGCTTGTCTGTAATTAGAATCCATGACTTGAAGTTGTACTCAGTGGTGCAGGTTTAGCAGTACGGGTTGTAAGAACTAGGCTGATGGTTTTACTGGGAGCTAGTCCAGCCACAAGGTCCTTTTTGGTAGGCTGGGGCTGACTAACACAACTTGGCCCAGACTGCAGCTAATTCAGTTGCCACCTTTACTGGGGCTAGGCTCAATCACAGTGACACAGTCACACACACACATCAACATGTTTCACATGAGCCAGCTACAGATACTGGGCACATGCACCTCCACTGCAGGCTGCGTGACCAGGCAATGCAGTTAGTTAGTTAGTTGGAATTTAGTTACTTTATTGTCCCCTTGGAAATTCATTTCACAGCTGTACAGGCGGGAGACACCCTGCGCCACACACACCCACACATACCAACACACCACAGTCATTTGCTGACATAGAAGTACAGATATCACACACCTTGCAGACACAATAAAACATACATATGAGGTCAGGGTCACCACAAGCTGTCCACACCCAGATAAAACAGACATTACTCTAGAGTAACACACAGACTATCAGAGGTGTAGCTTGAACAGATGTTTGTGGAATGCCATAATCTATATATATATATATACAACCACTGGACACGCGGTTGAGCACCGAATGCTTACAGAGAGAATTAAATAAAGTAATACAAAAGTATTAGAAGACTAAATAAATGATCAGTTTGAGTTCCCTGCATATCCGTCAGCTGGTATCAAACGCTCATTAACTCATTCTTTATTACACATGTAAGTGGAAGTTCAGTTGTATTTTTCAGAAAAGAAAAAAGTGATGATTGTATTTATAGTTCTTGCCAAATGCCAAGAATCAGTTTCTCTGGTTGGATAATTCAGGGAGAGTACATTATTATGATCCACAGTAAATCACTGCTTTGCTTTTTAGTGCGACTGGAAACTAAATTCTAAATTTGCATTTTGAAGGGGCAAATAATTCACGAATAAAGTTTTCAGGCATTTCACTGCTTTATTCCACTTCCACTGCAGGGAAGCTGCAGCTTAAACACTTTTAATCCCTGAAAAGAAAAAGTCTATTTTCCTACCAAAATGACTGGCTGCTGTTTTTCAGTTGTTTGTGGAATTAAACTTTCACTTTAGTTTCACAAATGCTAAAAATACAGACTTGAACAGTTTCAATCTGAATAAAAACTTATCATCAGTCGGCTTTTAGCACATTTCAACACTAATCCTTCACCCACATACTCACACTCAAACTCCCACATTCCCTCCCTACTCGCATATACATAGACACAACTTACACACACTCCTCAAGAGTTACACACTGTACTTCCCACACACACACACATGCACACACACTCTCTCTGTCTCTCTCTCTCTCTCTCTCTCTGCAGCCTCAGCAGATGAGGCTGCATCTCCTCCTGCAGTAGCTCTCCATCACTGCTCTGTACTGTACAGGAGCTGATCTCCTCCTCCTGGCCCCTCAGCCCCCAGTGCTGCAACATTGTCGGACGTGGAGGCAGGAGGTTATTATCCGCCCGCCTGCCTACTCATGCCCCCAGGGGTGCTCGTCAGCTGACGCTGTCTGAGGCTCTGCTGTGGCCTCAGTGATGACAGTTGCCGGGGAGGCCAACCTTCATATGAACCTTACTGGCCACTGTGTTTCACTTAAACTCTGCTTTAAAACTGAGAGAAAAGAATCTATGAGATGGTGAACTGGCATCATTAAAATACGCTAGTGCTGTTTAAACTCTCAGACACACTCCACGGTGCGATTGCTTTTATAACAGCTGGCTGGCAACCTCCTGATCATTTTGGAGTAAGATCAGATTGTACTGGCTAGTTTCCTTTGGTTGTGTTGCATCGCAAACTTCAACACTGTGGTAGAGACTTCATTCAGTGACAGGTGAGTCTTCTGAAACTTTCTGTTTGGTTCTTTTTAGCAGTAAGAGAAAGGTAACACTGCAGATACACACAGACTAAGTCACAATGAAATAGTAGTAGTAATAATAATAATAATAATAATTATAGCTAAAGGAATAATAAAAAGCTGACTAAACAATTAGAAACGTATTATTTGCCTCTCCATAACACTAATAAATGTTTTGAGTGTGCCATCATCAAAATTGGGCTGGATCATGGGGCAGCAGGGGCTCTACAGCTCCGGGCAGAACCCTGCAGTAAAGAGACAGAGTAGAAGGAGAGAGAGAGAGAGAGAGAGAGAGAGAGAAGGCACAGCCTAGGCACTAAGCGCCCACTTGGGAAGAAACACACAGTTAGGTGATGCAACGATATTGAATGATTTATAGTAAGTAGAAGCTGAAACCTTTATTTGGCACCTTAGGCACAGCAACAATAACTCCATACTGAAAAACTGCTGTCAACCTGCCGACGCAATAATTTCTTACAGCACTATTGAGAAAAGGACCAGGACTGGATTTGCCAGCTGTCGCATAGTTTCTAGTTAGCACAAGCTGTTGTGCCACAAGAGTCTTTAGCTACTGTTTCAGAGTTTAATCTGCACTCCACCCTGAAGACACTCAGCTATTGCTAGATTTTAATAGAAACCTTGCTGGCGTTCAGATTTAACTATTAAAAATCTGAGTTTGATGTAGAGTTGGTGAGGTTGCTCTGGCTTTCTGGGACAAATCTGACTTTGATACCGATTCAAACTTCTGACTAGAACTCATAGATTCGACTTCAGGAACAACTGGAGATACAATACCCATATCTATGCTTAGAGCCCAGATCTTGGATTTGTTCTGTATTCTAACATGTTAGCAAACAGCTACCTATGATAATAGTATTTTGTTGTGAGTTGTGTTTCTGTCCACCTAGCAAATAAAAGTCAGATACTCACTGCCCTTTCTGCTCCTGTCCATCTTCACTGGCTCAGCGGCTTTACCATAAAGCCATTTTGGTACTGAGCAGGGCAGGATACTAACCGCAGTACTAGCAGTACTGTAACATCCATAGACTGCGGGATAAAGCGGAACTCAAGATGGTTCTCATGGTTTTGACATTTTAAGCTCTCATTTTTGAAATCTAAAATCATTTGATTCAAATTGCAGCTGTAAAGATTTCGATTATTTCCTTCTTTAACCGCTCCCAGTGTAGAATGTATGGTACGCAAGTTATTTGTGTACCAATACTTTTGATCTTTACTTCTCAGCTCACTGGGTTAATCCACGTTACATCAGATCTAGCGATACAAAGAACAGATGTAGCGTACGTTGTACGCTGCTACAACAGATTCTTCTGGGTTGGAGAGTTGATTTTATCAGTGATGTGTGATGCTGCCCGGACTACTTTATAAATCATCATTGTTTCAACTAATGGATTCAATTTGCATATTCACTCAAACATCGCGCAGCAACATACCATCCATATCTAACTAACTTCCTTCACATGCCTAAGACCCTGACCAGGTGTATATTTGTGTTTTTCTTCTCAGCCAAGGTAAGGAGGAGGAATACAGTTTATTCCTTCAAATAAGGTAATCTGGAGATAGTAGAGTTCTAGAGTTTTAGAGACAGAATAATAAATTATTAGGAAGGTATTCAGAACTAGAAATAAACAGCCTCCCACGTTTCTGGCGGGGCATCCTCGGGACCGGCAAAAAGCTCTGTGCAGCTTACCACTGGAATCCACTGGTGTCTCCTTCTTATTTCCTGTTATATTCACAGGGCCCAAGTGGAGGTCTTTACTGAGTGTATTTATAATTTCTTATACTCCACATAAGGACTTCACCCAATTCCTTCCTCCTAGCAAAACTCACACATATTCTATATGCAGCATCTTGTACTGACCCCAGTAGGCGGCGTAGTGGCTCTGGTGTGCAGCTATCTAGGCTAGATGGGCAGCAGGTGGGAGGTGGTTGGGGTGGGTGGGCCGGATCAGTCAAATCTGACTTTGGGACTGCTTCCAAGGAGACCTAGGTTTGATTCCCACTTAGAACCTGGAGCTAACAGGTACTTTTGCTTTCCTTCATATTAAAACACTGCAATTTATTATAGTTAATCCTTCATGACTTCTTGCATCAATCCTTCTAAATGTATATTTGACAGTGCTTTCTTTGAAGTATTTAAGTAGAGGACAACGACACATTGGTTTAAGAATGGGAGGGGCGGTTGGTTTGGCTCTACCATACAGCGCAATCATCATCAACCACAACCTGAACAAATCAAACTGACCACGGCATCTTGTGATTAATGACTACAGATTCAGATGAGAGACAGACACAGGTCTAGTTTTATTTTGGCCGAGATGCTTCCATGCTGCCCAGATCCCCAGCCCCTGTGTGTGTTTTCTTAGTGGAAAGTGCTGGTGGGAATGCCTCCCCAGGAAATGGAAGTCATGCACAGAGAATTACACTGGTGAAAAATAGGCTGTAAAACCATTAACGCCGATGAGTACTGGAGAGTGAGCGTGCTTGCTTGGGTGTTTTTCTCATCTTGTTGCCTCCTATTTCTCAACATGAGCCTGACCAAAACAATCCCATCAGTAAGGTGTAGTCTCCTCTCCCACATCACACACCCTGCTGTTTGAATCAGACAGACCCGGTGCAAGCCTGGTGAGGTCAGTCCTGGCCAGCACTACATGAGTGACTTATGGTCGATGAGGAAAGAGTAGGTGTATCCATTGCCTGCTCACGCAACAGTGGCACGACATTCTTCAACCTATCCGCGTAGCGTTGAAGTATGACTACAATGATGGGCAGCTGCGTCAGAGTAGAACATTTCTGACCGACTGGAGTAAAGAAGATGAGGCTTCGGTGGAGCAGGAAAGCCAACGGTGAAGGGCAAGCATTTATCCTCCGGACGAAACCGACAACAAAGTCCACATCAATTTATGGGAGTGGTTTGGTTTCATTACAAAAGAGATGAAGCCAGTTGGTGATCCTGAAGGCATCTCCGGGTACCTTAACGGATAGAACTGACTGATCTTTTGCAATCAGCTGAAAGGTTTCATCCGCAGGAGAATTAGAGATACTGTTTGTCTGTCCACACGGGTCAACCCAGGGCTAACGGCTATGGGACTAGCAGCTAACGGAGCTACTAACAGCTAGCAGAGCTGGGCAAGCTATCTATCCACAAGCTTCCGAAACCAAAGTTTAAAAATGACTGACCAGATGCTCTCTCAGTTAGGAAATCGACACCCAGCATTTAACTAAGATTAAAGGTTTTGGATAGAGTATTTCAATGTACACGCTGCTGATTCATTGATCATTAAAAGAATGTATCAACCCACTGGACTACAGGCAGGATGGTTGTATCCTCCACTCACAGGTGGGAATCAGTAACCTCCTTTGGTGATGCCAGAGGGCATACCAGCAGGAACTAATGTGATTCTATAATAGATGATATAGCTGAAAAACGCAAGCCATTTTCCATCTCCAGAGTTTCTGTCAACATTTCTCTCAGTGGTTCAGTCGGTGCTGTAACTTTTCTGATCATCCCACAACAGAGATGAAGCTGATCTTACTCTATGTTTTCTGTTTCTTCTATATTTCCTTGCTATGTCTTTTTGATCCATGTAGCGTCATCTTCAGGTCTTCTGGCATTGCTTCCTACCAAATATTCTTAAAACAGGTCAGTGATATTTGCATTTGTAGTTCTGTCAATGGACAATACTAATTTAATGATGGTGCTGGCAGGATGGTATGTGCAGGATGGTCAAAATAAGCTAAAATGTATGTGGGTGACAGACATATATGGCTCTGCCACGGCTGTAATCCACATTTTCCAGTATCTATCAGATCAGTGACAGATTCATCCATGAGTCCACTTTATTTATATATATGGTCTTTAAAAATACTCAGGTCTATACCGCCCGCCATGCAGTAATTGCTTGTGCCTGTACCTCAGTTCAGTTGCAGTTTCTTATTTTTTATAGAAGGAGAATAAAGATTGTGCCTCTAGGCATTATTGGAGCAGACTGGGAACAACATTATAAGTGTACCCAATAATAATTTAAATTCAGTATTATCTTTTTATTCTATTTAGTCTCCTGCTTTTGTGATCTTTCCTGCTGATCAACACGTCCTGGACCAAAGGTCACATACAGTGGGGACATTGTTGCTCATTTCACTCAGGGTTTGATTTAGACCCAGGAGGCTAGTCAGAGGTTGATGCTCGGGATTAAATCCAAATTATCTGGGGCTGGGAGCCCTAGCAGGTGGTGAGCACACTGCTTAGCTCCGTGGCCAGGCTTGTGGCTACCCGTCACTGTTTAAAACCCACTGCTTTAGATGTAGATTCTATGGAATGGCTGCCCTAGGTCCCCACTGTGGCAGAGAGATTTTCATCTGCAAGCTGCTCCTCAAATATCTCTGAGGTGCTTTGGCCTTTCATTTTTTAATCAGGCAAAATCCTCCACCATTTAAGGTTCATCATTATACTGGGGCACAGTGATTTCAATTCTTTCTAGAAAAGTGCCGACAGACCCGTTTATCCCAGTGCTGCGGCAACGCTCAGGCTTCTGCTCCCTGATGGTGCATTAAACATGAACCTTATCAGTTTGACCTCTGGATTGTTTCTGGCAGTCCATTTATATTTCAGCACAAGGGCTAGCTCATGGGGATGGCACAAATGTTCTATCAGGCTGGAACTTATCTTCAGCTCATACTGACAATACCTTTACACTTCAGTCCTATGCCATCTAGACAAATGACCCAACATGTTTCCCTCTATTGGCCTTCTAAAATTATGGGGTGGGGAACTGACTAAGGTTAGAGACACAGGTGATATCTGTTTCTCTGTTATTATGGGCCAGGAAATCAACAAATCTCTGTGTCATAATGATATATTGACGCCGTAGCACAACAGTAAAACTAGAACATGAGAGTCAAGCGTATTGTGTGAGTTAACACAAATTCCATTTTAATGCCAATACTTTTTGTACAAAGGCGTCGCAATTGTATTGTAGTGCCCTATAGTTTAGGAAATCAGGGTAGCAGCAGCAGTGATAGTTGATGGTGAGCAGAAACAAGAAGAAAGAAAGTGCTGAACATCAGACTGACTTCAGAGCTCAATACATAGTTCCTCAACTAGACCAGTTTACCCTTGATGTGAACTGGGTTACCACACAGTCATCGGAGTCTCAAACACCGTCATTAAGCTGTTTACAAGCCTGAGTCTGGAAACCCCCTTGCCAGGCAGACCACCATGCTGGATGGAGCTAGAGCAGAGACACCTGGACAGCTCTACATGCAACAAACTTTCAGCATGCCTTCAGAATAAGCGCTGAAATAAATTTACATTTGTACCCTTCAAATTCCCATTTTTGTTAAGAGGATTTCTGACCTTGAAGATTCTTAACCTTTGGAACAGTTTATTTTACAGAAATCTATGGTCCACTCCACGCTCTCAGACTCCTTTCTTATTTGGTGGGCTGAATTATCTGCGTTTTGTTTCTGTTGTAGCATTTTGTAAGTGTAAACTTGTCTTTGAGATGCTTGAGTCAAATCAGATATGTTTGGGATAATCGCAGTCCTCGTCAGACCAGACAGAGGCAGAACCCTCATACCTTGGTCTATTGCCAGTTTTGTATCCCCTTGATGTTGTTGAGAATTCTAGGCACCAAGGTGGGGAATGAATATCTGATTTTTCGTGCCTTCTCCGTTTCAATTACGGGAGATGAAGTCCTCACACCTGACATTTTCTGTAAGAGCAGTCAGTTTATTTAGCACTGTGTGTGATATATTTATAATAGACCAGAGAAAAGAGGCTAATTTAAACACATTTAAGAACTTACCTGTGTGTGTGTGTGTAATAATGTGTGTGTGTGTAATTTATCGGTTTTCTAGGCATGAAAGTCTCCTGCTGATGGGAAATGTAGGCTGAATTCTCACAGAAGAAAGAAGAGTAGAGATTGGAGGATGGGGGCGGTTAAGTCAGGCTCTGATGGTGCAGTGTTTGGTTTTCATCCTCAAGTCCATTGGCTCAGACCCATTGCTGGCAGAATAGAGACAAAATGAAAGAGCTATGAGCCAAGTGCCATCCGTTAAATTGATCAGTGCTGCATACCTCTAGGTTCTTTATTTGTCACTGTACTATCAAGGACACAAAGTCCCAAAATTCAGATATACCCAAAGAAACATAAATCAATCTATAAAACATGAGGTAATTCATCCATTTCTATAACACTGAACAACATGGCGGAGAAAGCTCCAACAAAATATATTTTATAGAACCAAAAGCAGGATGGAAAGTCTGCCGTCATGTAGAGGGCGGTAAGGATAAAGAAGGTTGTTCCCATGAATTGTACTTGTCTGTGTAGGTTCTCAGTCATTCAGTCCTTGGTCATCTTCACTGTTAGTTCTGGACTTCCTTTGGTTTCTGAAGTGTCTCTCATTTGAAATCTTCATCAGGTCCCTAGAGGCTGTAATAGGACTAGCCTTAGGTGGATGATAAGTTGGTGTATTGGTCCACCACCTGTTCAAAAGATAGTTGTTGTAGATGGGTAAAGATACTCGCTGTAGTCACCTCGAAACCCATGTCCCTCTATATCCCAGCATGGACATAGTATCCTCTAAAGTGTCTTGTCACACCCCAGGGACCATCCCGGCGTCAAGGTGTAGGCGGCGGGATTTGAGGCTGTTCCACGATCCGACCAAGCACTTTGTTTAGGCGTCACAGCCTCCTCAAGAGGAACTCCTCCCAGTTTACATCAAAGGTTTGTTTACAGTGGTTCGAAATCGGCTAGAAAAAGTGGAGATAGAACCTTTGCGGCTCCAGAGGGCTGTGAAATCTGATAAAACTGCCTCAGGTAATAGTACTCCACTGAGTCAAGTCAAACGGTGAAGACTCAAAGAATGTTGTCCATCCCTCCAGTAGGGGTTAGAGGACCTGGAGAATCAATGCAGTTCACTTTAGAGCTGCTCTGGTGAGTGGTATTGCTTACTTCTTATTTCCTTAAATTATCACCCTATACAAGACATATCTGTGAAACTGTGGCAATACATTTCTAACAGACTAAACTGGAGACTCTAGTACACATGCACTCCTATGGGTATGAGGAGGCGTGTATTTTGCTTATAAAATTTTCAGATAAAATCAGTTCATTTCCAACAGTTCAGTGAGTTTCACCTCCCAGGTATTTTAGCTGTCTTTGTTTATATCTGATCTTCTAAAATGCCTAGTCAATTTGTGCTTCAGAAGTTCAAAGCTGAAAGTCAAAATGGAAACCATCAGAAGTCAAGCCAATCAACATCCTTGTATTTCCCAATGAAGTTTACATTAACATAGAAAAAGACAAAAGATAAAATAGAAGAACAGAGAGTCTTAATAATCTACATGTTACTCAACCTGTGAATGGGGACCCTGAAGTTGCCTCATGTGGGTGGGGGCAACACTAGGGTAGCTTCTAGCCTGTTGGTGAGGAGGTTATATGAAGGATCGAACGCTTCTTCCACCACTGAAGTTACAGGAATAACGTCAAGCTATCAGATTGGAAGCAGCAGTGTTCCTACGGCTGTAGAGTTCTAGATTAAAATTTAGTGTTTTCAGCGGGAGTTCAGTGGTACTTATTTCCCTGTCACTCAGACTTCAGAATCTGACTTCTCAGTTGTTTACAAGGCAAGGAATTTTTTTTGGCCTGTGGTAGTAATCTATCCTATATAAGGGGAAATTAGGGGTATACTCATCACTGCTGGCCTGCTGGGTGATCTTGCTAGATAAACTTGGGGTTCAGTGTTAGGATGCCATGGCAGAGGTGGGCTGGCCTCGCCTGGCTAATACCTTCCTTTAACTTGCGATGGGACCACAGCTGCACAGGGATTCCTTGTTCTGTCCTCACCATTCTGCTCCATTCTGAGGGTTCTCTCTTCTCTCACCTGAGATATACATCCAGCCTCTTGTACATCTCTCTCCTCATGGATGCCAACCTAGACTGTTCTCATCTGGAGCACTAGAAGATGCTTGTATAAATAATAGCCGGTGTGTGTTTGCAGGAGCCTTTTGTAGATGGTCTCTATGGTTTTGTAATTTTAATAATGTCATGAATCACTGCTGATGCATCAGTTTGACAGCTGAAAACAAAGAGCGAGGTTAACAGTAGTCTCAGTGCCAAAATAAAGCCCTGATATTGCATTAAGAAGAGCACAGCAGAGGAGATGGAAATAGAGGATATGGTGAAGTTATACTTAGGGACTCATCCACTAATTAAATTTTGCCTGCTGACTGGAGATTTGAGGCTGCATCCAGGTGACCTCAGATTTTTCAAGCTTTTTAGTTTATGCTTATTTCCTTTACGCAAGAGAGATTATACGTATAAAGGGTGCTATAACCTGTTTGAACCTGAGAGCCAGCGTTAGCATTAACGTATTTAGCTAAAGAGCTGCAAGTTCAACATCAAGCTTTATTCCTCCAAGTCCCTAACCGGACAGTGGAGACTGCTCTCAGTGACAGTACCCAGTGGTTCAGCTTCTTTTCTTCTACTGGGGTTGGCATGCCAAGCGCGGCTGGCCTATTATTATAACGGATGGCATCCACACTGTCCTAAAGCAGTAGGCGCTGCTCGGTGATGCTCCTGACCTCCTATATTGTAAACCCAAGGGTTTGGGAAGGGATTGTTTTGGTCATAAACGGACATGAGTGCAAACTAGTACTAGGAATGACAGTTTTCATTTTTTTTGTACATATTTTTTTCAACTACATTTCGGTTCCTGCTCAAGTTCCTTCTCGTTGTAAAATTTTATTTATTCCCATTGAATTCTTATGGAGTTTTGGAGCCACGGTTATGATACACAACTATTTCTGAGCCCGTGGCCATCTCACCACCCTCCCAGTGAGAGCCGCAAGCAGTGCCATATGGCCTAATGCAAATTAAAGTTTAGAGCCTGAAGAAAACCTTAGTTTTAGCTACAACCTGGTCTTGATATTTTTGCCAGACTTTCATTAATAAACTGTAAGGAGAAAAAAACATTTATCGCAGGATGTATACGAGTAACATTGCTGGTGGGGTTAGCTTGTAGTTTTACATTCTATGAGTTGGGCAATCGAGCAAATTTATGGTTGTTTTGGCCAGTCTTATCAGCTGATCAACATATCTGCCATCATCAAACTAACATTATTGTTAGAAATAAAACCAAGTTATAATAAGCCGGAATGACATCTGATAGTGGATGTGGACCTTTTGAGGGTCAACAGCACCGATAGCCAGCACTCCACCAGCATCGTCCCTGCAGCTCATATTGAGGCTGTCGGAGCTTGGTAGGAATTGAACCTCAAGAGGTAGCAGCATTCAACAAGTTTCTAAATAGTTACACAGTTAAAATGATGTTTACCAGCCAGTTGCTCATCACAGAACAGTAAGTTTCATTTAGCCCAGATTTACTGTTCCCAGTGACAGATAAGACAGCATATATATATCACTCTAGGGCATGTTTTTGTAGATACTTGATGCAGTCCATTCAGCTCTGGATCACAGTTAGAACAGAAGTAAAACATTACAGCTGCCAGGTCCTTTTGTGGTCATCAAGTGTCCCTAATGAGTTCTTGTTTGACTTTGGTGCTGACTCTTAGCCTTTCTTCTTCATTGGACCTCAGATTCCTGCTAAATATTTATTGGAGACGCGACATGCAATTCCGGCGCATAGAGTTGCAGACAAAATAACACAGACGACTCCATAGATACAGTTATAGAGAGCGGACTGCTGAGACCAGAAAGTGTAATTAGCTCGACAGAAATCTGCTCATTTCTCTCCTCACCTTTGATTTTCTGGCTCAGTGGAGGCTGGAAAGTCAGAACATATACCCGCTGCATACTTATTATTGTCACATGTGATTTGCCGGCTTGAGGTCTCCATTGACATTGCACATTGAATTCATTATGTCAAGGATAATGACAATAGGAAAATCACAGTTAATGACTATGTTTAATTGCACATTATGTTCTGCTTATTGTCTGTAAAGCCATGCCCCCACTGGAAAAAATGATGAGACAGTATTATTGTCCACCAGTTTCCACGCACACACACACACGCACACACACACACACACACACACACACACACACACACAGATGTTATTCTCCATTCATATATACTTAGATCAGTTTGGAGGCCACGTCGAGACATTTCTGCTTTAAACTCTTAAAATGGCTCCAGAACATTTTGGTGAGAAACAAATATTTTTACTGTTTTCAATTTCAATTTATTTATTTAAAAGGGGACAGTGCAATTTCATAAAACACATGATTATACATGGTTAAAAAAGCCAGAATTAGCCAGAAGGCTAGTTTTCATCTGTAGTCCCCTGTTGTATTGTACTGCATCACAGATAGGACACATCTTTCTTTAGTGAAAACCAATCAAATAATCTTCAGGTAATTATAAATCATGAGGTTAGCATTTAACATTTCGATAAAGTCAGCGTTAGTATAACTGAACCAACACTCTGACAGTAACGTTAGTTCATTTTACCTGGACTTCTTTGTTTTGAATCCACAGTGTTTCCTCACATCTGATTTTGATTTGAGCCTTCAGCCATGGAGACAGGAGACAAAGACGCAGCTCCCCCTGGTGGTGATTCAAAATGAATCACTACAGGGCTGTATGTTGGTTAGAGATATTGTTTTAGGCTGCTCGGGAAGATATTATTGATTATCCTGATGATGGAAATTCACTTTGATCAACTTATTGTGAGTTTTTTTTATCGTGATTGGACGATAGACATATTGTCATATTGTCTCATCCCTATGTGTATGTCTAACATCCAAGTGAATGCCAGGACTTTCCCCACACAGCACTGCATTGAAATAAGACAATCACTGTTATTCACTTCATCTATTTACATATCTATATCAGTATATTCTGTATACGTATGTAGGTGAGGTAACAGAATTATTAGAAGCATTCTGATTCCCCATAAAGTGTAATTAGTCAGTAATTACATGTGAGAGGAAACCCAGGGTTGATTCACAGCTGGAGTTCTTCTGAAGAGACCTCCTGCTGTCACACAGACAAACAATAGACTCACACTAACACGGTGTACATCACTACTCATTTAGTCATACAAAATGTGCACCTATTACAAACATAATCGCAAACACAAACATATCATTTGCATGCACGCATCCTCTCTGGGGTCTGTGTTCATTTATTTTCCACTCCGCTGTCCCTGCTCTAAATTTCCCTGAAGAAACAAACATGGTGCTGTGGCAGCGGCGGCTTGGGCTAATGCTTGGGTTTACAAGAGGTTAAAATCATTTCCTTGAAGACCAGGTGAGGCCCTCCCCCTCTCATGTATCTGCAGGTATCGCTCTGTCACCGCCCTCCGTCCAGCTATACCCTGTAGGCTGGACCCGGTCACACACTGTGTTAAACACACACGTTATCCTCATCAGGCTGTGTGTTATAAACCACAGTAATCTCCCATCTCTGGCTGCTCTCGCACCTTTTCAATTTCCTCGTAACCTAATCCTCTCTGTTTCTCCATACCTCATTACAGCCTGGAAGAAAGGAAAGGTGGTGGTGGTGGTGGTGGTGGTGGGGGGGGGTGGATAACAAATTGTGCCTTTTTATATAAGTTGGATTAGGGAAATGACATACCCATGTGTATGCTGATGGGGCTGGAGTTGTGTGTGAGTCTGTAATCCATCATAAAGGTGGTGGGTTGGTACTTCACAGCTCTGTTACTGTAGTTTACTGAGCTCCTCCCTGAAATTATTTACAATATTAAAATCTGATTCGTGCGTCTTGTTGGAATAAATGCAGAGTAAATTCAGTTTATAGTCAGGTTTCCTGTTAAAACACAATCGAAGGAAGCAGCTCTATTAACACACGTCTTATTTAGAAGTGAAGCAGTTTGCTCTTTACTCATACACTTACTGTTCACACATCCTTGCATTGTGTTTTTTAAGCCCTCTGATAGACATCTGTCAGCTCTAACAGCCAACATGACACATGTTCAGCTTGTATCAGCCCCCCAAAAAGCCCAAAGTTCGGATGAAGAAAGTTTGTCTGCTGCACAGCTTCAGAGCACATAACATTAGTAAATATACTGGAAACTGCTGTTCAATGCTTTTTGAACCTGGACCTCATGTTTTTGGCTATAAATGATTGATAGGGACTCAGTGGTGGAAGAAGGAGGCATTTTTGTTTATTAATGTCAGCAGTCAGGTGCAGAGTGCAGGTGTGGGGAAAAAAGGCAGAGTAATAATAATAATAGTAATAAAATACTAAAAACAAGTACAAAACTCTGCAAGCTAGTTAATTAAAATCAAATAATAGATTCCATATTTTCATGTAAATATTTCTGTGCACACATGACAACAATTTTCAGTCTGTCCTGACAGAAATGTCACGACTTCATCTAAAAGAACATATCTGCCTCCTTCCAGAAACACCCTCTGTATCAGCTGGGACATGGTATAATCCAGCCCACCCCCCTACTAATGTGTTTGGATTCTGCCACTTCTGATTGGACAGTTGACCCAGGAAACTCTGCATGAAGGTGCTAACAGGTAAGACAAGACAAACAGTCGGTAAGCTGAGAATATTTCCCATATTGTACATGATGGTATCACCTGTATCACTACCAGCCTCCACTGATAAAAACAGTCATTTTACCTCACAGAACTCAGGAGCTGCTGCTGCCTCCGTGACTTTCAGTGGTGTTTAGAAAGTATTCAGGTCCTTTACATAAGTAAAAGTACCACACAACAACACAAAATCATCACCAGCTGTCATAAATTGACAGCTCTGACCAGATCTTAGGAGCTAACAGCTAATTCTGCGCTCAGAGCTAACAGGCAGGTTTTACTTCTTGAGATAAAGAACATTTTCTGGTCATTACATTTTGTTCAGCTTTAGGCCTAAAACCAACAGGTCAGCACTTTCTCTCACTGCATCTCTGTTGTTAAAAGGTGACAGAGGTCAGAGAAAATCAGTTATTAAATCACTGTATCTCATCATGTAGTTTTGGTTTTTGTTTTCTTACAAGGCTTGAAAATCTAAATTGTCTGTTCCATTATAAAAATCAGCCTTTAAGTTCAGAGATGTTGTCTCCATCAATCATCAAAACAAAACTTAAAACAAACTTATAAAGTTAATCCTAATAAGACTGAAACTGGAGATTTTTACGACATTCCTTTACGTATCTATTTTGGTAGCCTTTGTCGATAATGATATCACAATCCTGGTTTGCAGTTGGTTGTAGCGCACAGTACAGTATATCACATATTACGACGGAAAGCAAGATGTTTCCAGTTGGAGACAATTACACAGTATGAAAACTTTAAGCCCTGGCTGCCAGTCTGGCTTAGATTGTATTACAGCGCAGCATAGGATATATTGTAAATGAGTTTTAGGATGCCCTGTCTGCCCTAAAGAAAGCTTTTGGAAAGACGATCCCTGTCCCCCTCACTTATGGCACTCCCCAAATAACCACTTCAAAATGCTCGTAAACCAGCTAGCACGGATGGATCTGGGCTCTATTGAAAACACATTGGCTCATAATCTATGCCCTCTCATAATATGAAGGGATTCCATATCGGTTTCAAGGTCAAACACCAATAAAATCAAAGACGGCAATTTGTCAAGAGTCTGCAGCGATTCCATGCACAGGCCCTGACATCATCTGCAGTCCGTCCAACACACGAGCGTCTGCACTCAGCCCTGAGATGCCTGTCCAGGCTCAGTCGCAGCGTTCGTCATTCCAGATGTAAAGCATATATTTTCCCGGTGCAGTTCGGCCTCTGATGTAGCTGCAGCTGCACATGTGGGCGACTCCTGAGCCGTCATCTTCAGAACGTGAATGACTGACGGATGCATATCATGGGAACCTGTCATTCGCCGGAGGGTTCATCCTTGAAAATACTGATTTGTTTAACGGGGGTTAGTGGGTGAGGCAGGCATCTGCTGTCGATGAGCGTTCACAAGCATCCGAGGCACAGCACCGAATCCTCATTAACAAAGTGCTGGATGAGAGTGGGCTGTTTCACGGTGAAGTTATTGTGCTGAGGACTTCTTTTGGCGACGCCGTCCCTCCAGGTGGATTTCTCTGGCTTCTCCGGGCTGGAGCCGAATTCCTGGGCCTGCTGCCTGAAAGCCTTTGTGCGCTCTATCGGGTGCAAAGCGGGAGCTCGCCTTTCTTCTTGACGGGTTTGACGATGCCCAGCAACTGTCATCTGTCAGCAACATCTGTGGGAAGCAGCTTGTTTTCAGTGACTGGATTTTCTAGCTGTACCTGTCAGTCTGACTCATAGAGGCTCATAACAGATGCTGTCGTACTTTTAAACTCATTAACTGCATCCCACACTGTGTTGTGGTTGTCTTTCATTTAGATTGACATCTGGGGGATCTTGGTTAAATGTGGATGAATTGGATCCAAGTGTTCGAGTTCAGAATAATCATCCAACACAGAAATTTGTGCGTTGGATCATCAGAACCTGCCAAATCACTGGTATCAGTTTGGGTTTCTACTTTAATATACTATTTGACATATGAATGAATTTGAATAGCTTACATGGCCAATATTTGCTGTACTACTGCTGCCTCAAGTTAATCTACACAATGTCAATAGCAGAGCCAAGTCGAATAGAGCTTCATCTCAAATATTCATCCGCGGAAATCTTCACTGATTGCAAAAAATATCCAAACCTTTCAAGCCGTTGGAACAGTTTCGTGTTTAGCTTATGAATAAGTAGAGGCAGCTCATTCCAAATCCAGCAGAAAGGGATGATATATATACATCATAAGTATGTATGACTCCCATACCAATAACTCCTGAGTCGTGGAAAAACCCTGGCGGACCTGTGTAATCCTTTTGACGAATAGCTACAGTGCAAATCTTAACTGCGCACCAATCCCAGATCCAGCAGGCTTGTTCCAGGACCAATTGGCTCGGGCCATTAGGGGCGTTCACATACATTTAGATGATCCCTCTGTTTGCGTTACCCAGGCACAGATAATCTGTGTATACAGTGGGAAATTAGGGCAGAGCGGCCTGAGGCACTGCAGAATGAGACCTCCACATGTTCACTTCAAAGAGGCGGCGGCTGAGTGGAAGCAGGTGTGTCTTGTCCGGAGTCAGGCGCAGGGTGGGCCAGGCTGCATGGAGGAAGGAAGGTGGAGATCCCTGCAGGCCAGGGCTGTGTGTGGGGTAACAGGGAATCAGTGCATGTCTGCCATCTTAACAACTCCTTCAGTTTAAAAGTTATCATGTGGTTATGGTCAAATACAAAAGGTAGCAACAGCCAACCACACTAACTGTGAATTTAGTCAGCTGAATATTTTCAGGAGGAATCATAGCTGCTGCCTGGTTTATGTTTTTTCTTCTACTGCAGAGAGGTTACAGAGAGGAGGTCAGGGTGTATGGTTGGAGATACAGAGCACAGGACTTTGACATTAATGAGCAGCGTTAGTGAAGTGTTCAGTCCACTACAACACTCAGCTGAAGACTTGGTCCTCAGATTTACACAGTTCAGTTTTCTCAGCATGAGAAAGTGCAGGTACAGCTCTAAAATGACTTATTTGAAAATGCCTGTTTTTTTCCATTGAACACAATCTGTTTTATTTTTAAAGGACACAGAACATCTGGAACATTAGTAAACATGTATGTTAAATATAAACCTGCAGCTCAACAAGCTCTGAGCAGAAATAAAACCAAGACTCAAGCGTCAAACTGGGCTCAGGTTGTTTGAACAGAGGACGAATTCATGGTTCACAACACTATGAGTGTTGAAGAATAAAGACAGTGATGAAAGTGTGATGAGCCATCGGTCTCGGAGACTGTGGCCTCTTCAACTGCAAAGGTTGAAGGTTGGGTCTGTTCATTCAGTTACAACAGGAACAGTCTCAGAACTTTTTGATGCACCTCACAGATTGTGTTTGCTCAGTTCTCAGGGAATTGTAGATGTTTAATTTTCCATTGTCTGAGGTCTGGGAACATTTGACTCCTGCTGGGATAACAGGGTTTAGAAGCTGAGACAGACACACTGTAGAACCATGTACATAAAGAGTTTGATCTCTAGGACAAAGATACCTCATCAGTTACTGATGGGATCATCAACCTAAATGAGAGTCAGCTGACATCAGTGGAAACAGGATTTGTGTGAACAGTTTGCTCACGTATGTAAACCCTGTATAAAAAGGACGAACACAGTGAGAGGCAACAACATACATCCTTTATTTATTAATTATCAAACCAACAATGGAATCACACAAATATCAGACGTCTTCCACCTGTGGCTTTAAGAAAATGAACACAGTAAATGATCTATTAACATGGAGTCTTTGTGTGTGGATTCATGCACAGAAGTGTTTGTGTGTGTGGCAGGACTTAGACACACACCACCTAAATTTAGTGCAGGCTGTTTGATGGTACAGGTCTGCATCTGTTTGTGTGTTTTCCTCGAGGTTAAACGCTTTGTTTCTCCTCTAATGGCTCCCTCATTTGGTCCGGCGGAAAAAGGCGAAGAGGGGTTACTGCGTGAGCAATTTGTCACCGCCTGTCTGAGCTGCGAGGTCCCGCTGACATCGTAAATACTCGATAATCGTGCATCTGGAGAAAAGCTGTTCCTCATACTCCTTTCCTGCTCTGACCTCATGTGGGACCTTTCTCTGCTCTCATGTGGGATAAACTGCCTCTATGGGATCAGTAAATATATGTTTGTGCTGCCATCTGACCTTCATGGTGAGCTCTCTAATATTCAAACGTTGCTTATGGGAGTTCTGTAGACTTGCTAACATGCAGTAAAATCTCAGAAACATCAGCAGAATAAAATGTGAATCAGTCTTTATCGGCCTTTGTACATTCAAACAAGCAGAGTAAGATCAGTTTACCAGGAGGCAGTTTATCATCACACATCAGTCTGCTGTTGTTCACTTTCATCAATAATTTCTCTACAAACAGAAGTTTGTTTTCCACATGTTGAAACTTAATATTTACAACAGGAACTCATCTCCTCTGTCCACCATTTTCTCTGCTTTTCCCCTAAAGGGACAAAAATATTGATACAGAAAAAAACGGGGCTGTAAAAAGTGTGAAACTCTAAATGAATGACCATGTTGCTCCATAACAACTGTAGTAATATTTATTTATACAGAGTTTGTTACAGTGACAGAACTTCAGGCTCTGGAGGTTGTGGATCATGAAGAATATACAGCTCATGTCAAGATATCGATAGGCTCAGTTTTCTGTTCATGAAAACCACAAACAACAGAATCAATGACCGTGTGTGGCCACAGAGGGCGCTGCTGCTCAGAAAAGTTGTTTTCGTGCGCAAATTTAAATTAAAATAAATAAAAACAGATAGATGGAAACGTAACGAGAGGAAATGTGTGATCTGATCTGACCAAACCGACCACAGTTTAAACACAGAGTCAGTGATGGACGTCGTGGAAAGGCTCTCAGATCCTTAGATCCTCTTAGAGGACACACATAATGCTGGAAGTGTAAGTTCACACACATTACCACAGAGTTTGATCTGTCAACAGATCTGTCAAACACCTCTGAGCTGACAGGTTTCTGATCAGCAGGTGAGCTTTGTTCTTTTTTTTACTTTGTGTTTCTCTTAAAGAAACTTCACATCCTCTTCAAGTTGTTAACGAGTGCAATCGAGACACTTGAGCATCCGTCACGTCACCACACACGCTGTGTTAGCACAAATCAACATAAACATCACAGTCTGCTGCAGAGACACAAACAAGGCTTTCTCTGTCTGAGCCCTAACCTTTCTCTTTACCACTCAACACTGGAAAAGAAAGAAAATGGCAGTGTTTCCTTATGGCTGTGTGTCATAAGCAATATTCTATTATAGTGTTTCCACAAACCTCAGAGAAGCAGAAAATATTCTGCTGCCAGAACTATGTCTGGTTTAATTACATGTACATTAAGTGTGAGTACGCTCTGGAGTCGTCATCTGCTGCTAACCTCGATTGACATGTACCATTATCACATCTCTGCAGAGACGTAGAAGGGTTTTTCTTCTGTATTTAAAGAGTAAACCCCCATGCTCTCACCACCTTCTGGCTTGTCTAATAATCACAGCCAAACCATCAAGAAACATGTTTTTTATGATCTGACAGGAGCCATAATGTATATCCCTGTTGTTCTCTGCACTCACAGGGTTTTAACCCAGGGGCAGAAAGTACAAGGAAATATTTATATTCTCTTGAGCAGAGGAGCTGTAACTTACAGCAGGGAGGCTAATTTCACATGCTGAAAGTCCATTCTCAGCCTCGCCTGGTGTCCCTGCTGCCTCCCTGGCAGATTTCTTATTCCTCCCGCCTGCTTCAGGAAGACTAGTGCTCGTATTCATGGGATATATGCATTGTATGGTCGTTTTTCTCAGCCCGGCGTGACATCGATGTCCTTTCCCTGTGACGTGATTCAAACCACTGCATCCATTTTTTCAAATGTTTTCATCTGTGTGTGTCTGTTTCTGTGTTTGGTGTCACCTTTTTTCCCTTTTCTTTTCAACAGCAGGAGAACCATTTTGTTTTACTTCATTTTTTAGGTCTGACATTGTGTTCATGTCACCTGGTTTCTGGTAAAATAAAAAAATAAAAAATTGCTTTAAATTCCAGTATATTTCAGTCTGGTATAAATGAGGCCGTTGTTTCTCTGTGCGTCGTGATAACTTCATTGTAGAGATACAGGGAAATGAGAACAACATATATTGTGTGAGCTTACTAAACCTTTCTAAATTAATTAAAGGTAAACACAGGTTGTAGCCGTTTGCATTATGGGTCAGAGAGCACATTGACTGAAAAACGTGGGTTCCTATAAAGGTGTGATTGGTTAATGATCAGTGAGCACAACCAGACTTATTTGAATTCAGATGTCTGGACTCAAGATGGAGCCAATCAGCTCTGTAAGCAGGATTACTGATGAAAATGTCATCTTCTTGAATCAGAGCCAGAAGATTAGTGACAGAAAACTGTCCAAAAACAGCTCCAAGCCTGAAGGACACCAACACAGCTGCACAGGATGTTATAAGTCGACTCTCAGAAACAACATCTCTTAAATCTCCTCATCCATCGATCGCATCAATCACAATCTGTAACCTGTAATTCTAGGGTTGGTGGTTCATTCCCAGCTCTTCCTGTCCACATTTCCAATTGCAAATTGCTACCAGTGTGTGTGTATAGAAGATGCATTCTGGAAAAAGTGTTGGCCCCATTGATGGAAAATAACCTCCGCACCCCAAAACAGAAATCAGCTAACATGAACATGATGTCAGACTGAATAATGATGTGAAATTTAAACAGCACTTCAGTCTGTCAGTGAGGAAATCTGTCAGTGCCGACTGAACCTTAACTTCCGTAAACTGATGGAAAACGTTGGTCATTGTAGTACTAGATGTCAAGTTAGAAACTTTCTGGTGCATTCTGGGAAACCACTCCAATGATATGATGAGCACAGGGGGTTTGCAGCAGCAGATGGGTGGGATTTACCACATCTATAAAGCTGATCTTATTCAGTCAGTGTTACAGTGATCTCAGAGGAAAAACTTTTAAATACTTGTGCTCTTTAAATATCCTGAAATTTGCACAGTGCACCCACTCGTCACTCTGAAGATGTTAGAAAGTAAAGGATTGCGTGCATGAAGCATTTGACCCCAGTCTAGGAGATAGATTTCTGTGGCAGCTGATGGAAAAGGCTGATCTTTATAAAACTCCCCTGCTACACTGTGGCATTTACTCAGCATCGACACTTGATCTTCATAATGTGTCCATGATGAGGTCACTGCAACCTCTGGCAGACGTCTGCAGACTGGAAGAAGAAAACGCTGCTTGTTGTGCTGCTTGTCACAGCATATTTCAGTCCTCCACTAAAACACGCAGTGTTGTGTAGCTCTGCATTAACACTGCAGAACACGTGACAGCTCGCGCCCTCTGACATGGCCCTGTACTCCATACAGGAATCCTATAAGCTGATATTCTCTGTAATGCTGTCGAATAAGTCAGGAAGTGTTGTTTTCATTCAGGTGAAGTGTAGAGAAGATTGTTATCTAACCTTTATTTTAACAGGCAGCTCCAGACTGAGAGTCTCTAATAGAGAGCACAGCTCTTTGTGTGATGATACAAACACCAGAGAATAATAAAGGTTCCCCCTGTTCTGCTGTGGTTGATTGATTATTGATTATCTCCTGGTGACTGATTTTACTACGTTATGTGATTTCAGCCCAGTTTGGTTGAGCTCATGCACCTTTTGAAATTTTCAGTTTGATCTGTTGTGGTCAGCAGATCAATTAAAGGTATTGTTGAACTTTATCTTCCCATGTTTTTAGGTACAAATGATTGGTTGTTGGAGCAATGATGATTCAGTATTGTCAGTTCACTTTGATGGCAGTGTTAGTCTGTCGGTCCACCACTCTGGTTCAGACTGAAATATCTTTTTCTTCCAGTTTGAATGAATAATCGTGAGAACTATTGGAGTAGATAGACATGTACCATGGATATGCTACAGAAAGGTCCACAGAGGAAACATTAGAAAGTCTAGTGCAGGTCCAACTGATGGTCCTAGACTGTCTAATTGTCTTCAGGACAGGTCTGAGTCTCAGGTTTGTTATTTGGGGAAAAATGACAGAGATGTCAGTAGGCTGTTTGGGTCTGCGGTATATGTAGATACTACATTTAGTTTCTGTCTTTCACTTCAGTGTGTTGAGAGTCAGCAGCTTGATAAGTCTTATATCAAAAATACATCAAACCTTGATTCCCATGGAGGAAAAAAAAATCTTCTAAAGATGCTGAACACAATAAATCATAATGCCAACAGTTTCTAAGAGTTTTCAAAGTGCAGTATGTTAATTTTAAAGCTTTTGCAGTGAATCACTACACAGGAAATTTATGAGGTGGTGGCAGCATCTAAATGCTAATGCAAAATGCCATTAAGTGTCAAATAGTGCTCTGATTGATAGAATGGGCCTGATTGTGAACAGTATGAGTCTGATTGCATGAGTAAACAGTCATGGGATCCCCCACCAGCAGTTTCACCCAGTCTGCCCCAATGTGTCACTCTTTACACCACAAAAGGGTTCAGCATGATTAAAATGATCTGGGTCAAATGATCTGCCATCCAACCTCGTCTGATGATGGACTTTTAGATGGTTTAACCTCAGGGGCGTTCATGGTGTGGTGTTCTGTTGCACACACAAATCAACTGAAGTAGATGTGTGAAAAATCAGAAAAAGAGCTTAAGAGAGAGATTGAAATGGGAAATATCCGCTATCCTTCAGCTGGTCCATCTATTCGAACCTGTTTCCTTCAGGTCACCAGTGTTAATAATCTATCCTCCCCCCTGCTGTTCTGTCCTCATTTTGGGAAGAGAATAAGATCCAAATCAACCAAGTTAAGCTGCTACAACCGGGCAGTTCCTCCCTTGATCTCAGATGGTTGGTGCAACACATTTCATCAAACCTCACAACGGTAATAAGGTTCTCTTACCTGTCTGCAGCGCAGCGATGAACGGTGCTGCATACCAGCACAGTATCCTGAGGGCCAGGATAGCACTCTGGATGTGTTTGATAATGACAGGAGGAAAAGAAACAGCTAGGTGTGTGAGAGGATTTGTTTTTGGCTCCTGTCTAGCACCTCTGCTAATCCCAAGACTCTAATGTTAGCAGAGGCTGCAGGGGAAGTGTAGCTAAGAGCCAAATGCTATTGCTAGGTGAGGATTAGAAAAAAATGAATAAAATGAAGACATGACAAAGTGTTGCACTTGGGTGTTGTCTACCTTACAGCCTGCCAAACACGTCTGATCTCTCTGGTGGTTGGGATATGCATATAGACCTTATTTCCATGGCGACAGTGATGTGTTACCATACTCGATTACCATGATGAAAGTAAATAGAGGAGACAGCCACAGTGAGACCCCCTGGTACTCAGAGGATGATACCTGAGCTACTATTTTAAAAATGGTAGGAGGAGAAGGCGTGAGCTGAAGTACATCAAAACAATAAAAACATCCTCTGTTCTGATGAAATACTGATGATATTTTGTGCAGTAGACCAATCAGGAGGATTGTCTGAGAAAAAGCAGTTTCAGTCCATTTTTTTCTAATTTAATTCCATTTTAACCCCCCTCCCCTCCACATTCTGTTCAATTACTAATCACAAAGAGTGCAGGGACGCTTTGTGTTTTGTTGGTTGCCAAGGGAACCTCATTGTCATCCGAGTTGTTTGGTTTCCTCTCCAAAGGTCAATGACTTGTCTGATTGAATAACACTTTTCATGCAAATAATGTGCTCCAGCAACTGTTCCTCTTGTCGGGGTTCAGGGATATTCTGCAGCACATGTGGAATAAAACACACCCTGTCACATGAAAGTGACATGTATTGAAAATCTAAACTGTTGATGGCCCACTGGCGACATTTCATATTGATGTCTAACCTCTGTCTGGCTTCAAGCACCAGCCTCCCCCAGCAGAGCAGGAATAATGCAGGGAATAAATGAGCACTGACAAACGCTTCAACCTTCTCCTGTTTACTCAGCCTCTAAAGAAGATAAGATAAGATAAGATAATCCTTCATTAGTCCCACAATGGGGAAATTTACATCATTGCAGCAGCATAAGTGATTGAAAAGATAGAAAGACATAAATACAAGTAAGGGCAAGATAAAAAAAAAAGATAAGGCTATAAAAAATATACACAACAGTATAAACATGACAATGTAATAAAAATATTAACAGAAGGGCAATATACACAGGACTTTATACATAGACAGAAAATGAATACAGATATTGCACATTTGAAAGTGGAATTTCACACAATGATATGACTGATAGCAGCTGTTTTGGATTAATTAAAATGCAGAAACCTAGTGAAAATGGTCCATGTGAGTATGTGGTGTATTAGGAGCAGTGCTGGTTGTAGAGTCTGACAGCAGCAGGAAGGAAGGACCTGCGATACCTCTCCTTCACACACTTTGGGTGAAGCAGCCTATCGCTGAAGGAGCTGCTCAGTGCTGTCAGACTGTCCTGCATGGGGTGGAGCTCATTGTCCATCAGGGATGATAGTTTTGCTATCATCCTCCTCTCACCCACAACCTCGACAGGGTCAAGAGGGCCCCCCAGGACAGAGCTGGCTTTCTTGATCAGCTTGTCCAGTCTCTTCCTGTCCGCTGTCGAGATGCTGCTGCCCCAGCAGACCACTCCGTAGAAGATGGCTGATGCCATAACAGTGTCATAAAAAGTCCTGAGGAGTGCCCCCTGCACTCCAAAGGACCTGAGTCTTCTGAGCAGGTAGAGCCTGCTCTGAGCCTTCTTGTAAAGTGCAGTGGTGTTGTCTGTCCAGTCCAGTCTATTGTTCAGCTGAACACCCAGGTACTTATAAGATGTCACTCCCCTGGATGTTCACTGCCAGCAACCATAATGGAGGAAATACAGTCTTAAACAGTGTTACAGCTAGTACTGGAATACTGCTGGTAAAAACCAACAGAAGCTCTTTCCACCTCCTGTTGAATAAAACTGGTTTCTTGAAGACATCTCTCATCTGAAAGTCTTCCTCAGTTCTAGAGGCTGGTTGGAGAGTCCCAGGTGCTTAACCTGTTGGAGGTGGTCCTGAGAGTCCTTGACCCACCCTGTCTTCATGAGCCAAACTAACATCTAGGGATCAAACAACCCACTCTCACAGCAGCTCATGTCCATGTACATGAAATGTTATCTACTGATTTGGAGAACATGGACACAGATTTACCAGCACGACTTTGTCAAATAGTAACAACATTTAATGGGATTGTCCAAGTTTTGGTGACAGTCAAATATTGATTTGTAGTGACTACATCGACCGCAGCCTTCCTCTGTTAATGATGTAGAGCTTCAGTCATGAGTTTGAAGGTGGTGCTCATGAAATCAGCAGTTACATTTCATGTACATGGAGCAGGTTTGATCAAACTGTAAACATTACAACAACAGATTTAAAAACCTGCTCAGGACTAATAATAAAGTTTGTTGTTTAGGAGTGCAGCTGGTGACTGACATGTTTTTGTCTTCATGGTGGACCATGGTCTACCAAAGGCAGTGGTTCAGGACTTGTTCATGTACCAGGGACTGATAGTGGACTGATAGTGGACTATTTCATGGACCTGGTGTACGAGGAGGAAACATGACATCTGAACTTTCTGGCTCTGTGCAGGAATGCAGATGTTGATTTATCAGATCTACCACTTGGAAAGGATCAGCCTCAAGTAGCAAAGTAGGGGATTGAATTTAAGCCAATGGCCCCCACAGAGCAGTGTTAACAGCTCAAACACGTTTCACGATGGTGTAGTAACATTCAGACTGAACTCCTTCAGGTTAGAGTGGTTCGGTCTGTTTGTTGGTTTGTACCTCTCTAAGTGTTTGTGACTGTTTCTGTCGAGTGTGTTGCATACCTTTGTATTTGAAACATCTGTGTGAGTGTGGAGGACACA
>BRZM01000343.1:0-12690 GCA_033238685.1 Lates japonicus
AAAAAAAAAATTGGACAAGGGTTGTTCAAAGATGGTGCCCCATGTATTCCTATGAAGGTTTTTCAGAGACGTTTTGGGGTCCATAAATCATATGCTGATACCACAGCTGGCACATACACAGCTGTATGCTCCAAGACATATTACATATTTAAGTAATATTACTTGAGAATGGAAGTGACACAACTCCACTTTAAGTCTTTTTCCCCTCATTCACCCCTGTAACAAAACCATCAAAGCACATTAACAGATGTCTGTTGTTCTTGCTCTTAAGTATTTTCCTATTAAATGCAGTGAGTAATTTTTCTGTGTAACTGCGCCTGTCGAACTTATCTTGGATCAACTCTGATTTCCGCTCAGATGACTTTCTTCTTAAGTACCTACAGTTTTCTCCCAGACAACGAGTTCAGGGAATCCTGGGGTTGACTCCTGATAGGAAATGCCTCTTGAGCCAAAAGGAACACAGCACAATGGAGACAATTGTGAGGAATCACAGGGTTTTTATTGAAAGCTCTGAAGTGGGAGCAGGGGACCGTGGAGAGAAAGAGAACGCGTCCTGGTTTTAGCTTTCTCATTTTGCGTCATTCCTTCGTCAAAACACATAAATCACAAGTGTGTCGTCTAATGAAAGGATAGAAACCCCTGCCTTTTCTCATCTCCTCTCTGCTTTACGTCCTCTCCAGCTTTTATTATATGGTACAGGAGACGTAGCTTGAATGCACACTGACAGACAGACGTGCAAAGAGAGTGTGTGATTGACTTACTGAGTTAGAGAGAAAAGTCAAATGAATGGAGAGCAGAGCAGCTGTTTGCTCTGATTTCTCGTGCGTCACACTCCGGCCCCTCAGGGGCAGCACAGCAGTTTGAAACTAACCTTTGCACTTCACTGGGAGGGGCAGGGGGATACAGTTTACAGTTCTGTCGGTTGCCAAAATGTGTTTATTGTTTCCCATATTTTCTTACAGTGTCCCTTTGGAGGGAGTGAATGCTGAATACTCACGTCTCTGTTTCTGCTCTGATGTCAGCCAAGTGTTAAACAATTCCAGCACAAAGGACACACTGGGCAGTTTTAGCATGGTGAAGAGCTTTCAATAAGACTTTGTTGGTTAAATGTTTGAATTCCCCTCAGTTTTTGTGTTTATAAACCATAATGATGCTGTGGCTCTAGTGCTGTCAACTTCCAGTCTTCCATGTCATAGACTACTGACATTTTCTGATTACATTACCATTTTCTGATAAGACTCCATTTATAGAGGATTTCTTACCTGTAATTAATTATTCTATCACTGATTAGTAAATTGTTTAATTAGTCAGTTATAAGACATTAATAATAACAACCTTTGGGTTGCCACGTTGTGGGAAATCCCCCTCTAGCCTGACACTTTGCTAGCACTTAAATTCATAAGGGACTCCCCTGCACTTGTGAATATTAGTAAGTAATTAAAGCGGTGACTCCATACACTGAGGATATGTATAGTGATGTCTTAGCCAAACAGAATTTGAATTTTAGTCCCTGGAGGTAGCCAGTATTACCAACATTACGTTTAAGCCATAAGGAGAATGCAGCCAAGCACAGACAAACCTGTACTGTCACGTTCTTTTAGGTTAAACACACACCCACCAGCTGCTCGACACATAGGAATCTGGAAATGTGAAAATAATGGGTGGATACATTTACAGCACTTACTTCTTGCTAATAATGTAACAGAGTGAGGAGTGCACACGCTGTTTAAAGAAAAAGATTATTGGGGCAGAGAACCGCAAGATCACTGGCACACAGACCCACACATACACAAACCCAGCCGTGCCTCTGAGAAGAGTTTGATGCTGATGTGCTGTGAAAGGCAGAGGTGGTGCATTAGATGGAGTGTAGAGCTGCTGTGAGTCAGACTGTGCTGCCGTGTCAGCTCGTCCAGACAGACACTGCTCTCCAGGCTCTGTGTAGGTGTCTCTCAGGGGACGGGCAGGCTTTTCTGTTACGAAACCCAGAGTTCAGGCCAGTTGCTGCTGAACCTTTTCAATACTTCATGACATGTAAGGGCTGCCTGCCTGGTAACACAATAGAGCGCTTCATCTGAGGGTCACTGTGCTTCAGTATAAAGTGTTTTTAAATCAGACATCCATTAACAGATTATCTAAGGCCCATGCTATTTCATGAAGGGTTTACTACATTATATTTCCACAATAGGCATTTTAGCCTTTGTTTCAAGCTTGTTTTGAACTTGTAGGATTCATGGATTCTCTTGTTCATTACATTTATTACGGTTGTCCCCAAACATTAGTTCTACACTATAGTGATGATTGCAGTCCAAAATTTCTGTGTGACCTTTTGGTGTGACAGTCATCCTCTTGGACATAATGCTAACATTTTTGAACAAGGAACTATTTCCACATTGTCTGCACTACATGAATGGTGACTTATTATTCCTTTTTAAGGTTTTGTGCTTTCCAGGATTTGCTAATGGATGAACTGGTATCAAAGCTGGAATCAAAATCCAATATTTAAATTCCTTAAGCAATGATAATTCTCACTGATTGGTTGTTGCTGAACGGAGAACTGTGTGATTTGCAACAACTTAAGTTCACATAGTTAGTAAGAAAACAGGAAGTCCCATTGATATCAAGATGTATCAGACATCCCAAGTTTCACTCATGTGACCCGAATTGTCTTTTTAGTGGCTGAAACTGAAAGCAGCAACCATGACCTCAGCACAGAAACTGTTTTGAAACGATGAGTTTACATCATTGATTTTTCATAGATTCTTTTATGGTCAGTTGGACAGAATTATTGGGTTTTCTGTAGGAAAAGGAAAATATCTAATCTACTGTTAACACAGCTAGCAAGGCACTGAACAGTGAACTCCAAATTGCTCCTAATGTGTTCATGAGAAGAAAAAGGGAAAAAAATAAGTTGGTTTGGAGAAATGTCTGCAGGGATGGCATTTTTATTATTATTAATTATTATTATTATTAATCTTTTTGAAAACCAGGGCAGTCCCCATTCAAAATGTACCTGTCTTTGTCACTGCTGGAGTTGGCCGCTCGACTCTGCTCTGATAGTGACTGGGTGGCGGTGGTGAAGGTGCTGTTGCAGTTGAGTTCTACCTTTCTTGTAATTTTTTTCGGTCTCTACACTGGCCTCGTAGCGTAGTTCTGCCTTTTTCTTCACGTCAACTAGCATGTAGAAAAGCAATGTTTCTCAAGAACCGCACATCCAAAAAAAGTAACAGTCAACACTGCACTTCCTCAGGTCCTCATCAATACACCTGCAAAGTTTGAAGTCTATCAGTTGAGCAGATGATGAGGAAATCAAAATACAGACAGACAGACAGAGATTCCTCCATTAAGACTTAGATATGTTTCCTGGGATTTATTCTTCAGCTCAGTGAGTATATACTACTGCACTGTTTGGTTAAGTTATAGCATCACGTCATTTGTTTTGCCAAAAAATTATTCTACATTTGCTACCACTAAAAGATACAGTCTTAACTATTGGTAGTTAGCATTAATAGATGGTTAAAACATTTTCATTGGGTTTTTTTTTGGCTGGTAGAAGAGGTGTGGCTTTTTCCCTTTATTGCTCATGCTGCTGACTGAAGTAGACTTTATAACATTTACTGGCTCCTGAATTATCAGCAGCGTTGTTAATGGCTCCAGTAGCTCTTAAAATTTGTCACTACCTCATTCTGTGTCGCCTGATGTACTTCATTGCCCCTGCTGTCAGTGACCCTGCATACCACAGGCTTATGTAACTGTAACAGTCTCTGTTTTCACAGACATGCAACATGAGCTCAGACACAGGAGTCAAAATGCACCGTATAGTGTGTGAGCGAGGTCACTCTGCAGCATGTGTCGCCTCTCACACAGCTGCTATTTAACACTGTTTTATAGCAGCTTGTGGCAGATTGTGTGATGTGTGTGTGACTTAATGCAGCAGATTTTAGTGAGAGGAATTTAAGACAAATATCTCTGTGAAGAGGGCATATACGTGTGCATAAATGCCTGAGTGCATATTCAGTGAATGTGCAGAGGTGTTTGTGTGTTTGTGCCAGGTGATGGGAGAGATGCATATTGTTGTTCTGACTCAGGAGGTTTTCCATTTTGGGAGCCCCCAGCTTCCCATCTGTTTTTTTTTTTTTTTAAATCTCTTACGTCAATGCTTCCAGACTGTCACTGAGTAAAAGGGTTTTCCCGTTCGATGTCCCCTGAGAGCTGCTGCCAGCCCTGCTTCATTATTGTGGGCACTGCATTTTTACAGGCCAATGGGTTTCAGTATGAGCTGGAGAGAATACTTCAGTGGAAAAAGTGAACAAACTTCCTGACTGGTCCCCCAACTTCCTTGTCTCCTTTGTTTGGGCCCTGGCATTTTCCAAACAGGTGTTTGTCCAGTGAAACAGTAAACTAATTTGTATTTTTTTCCATCAGCGAAACGGCAAGATGAACATAATATCATGACGTCAACAGGACATGCGCTCACTTCCTTTGAACAGAGTGCTTTTTCCTGTCATTTGACTGTCATGTGGTCATGCAATAACTTTGTGCAACAGTGACGGGAAATAACTAGAGAACAACTGGGCAGCGTGGAAGTGTGGATCTGGTCTGGTAAAATAACAGAGACACAGCTGAGCAGAGGACTTAAAAAGTGACAGACAAGCATCCTGGAAGGATCTGAGTACGTGACACAGAGCATAACAGCGGTGGACAAATGGGAAAGAAAAAAAAGAGCGAACGAAAAAAAAAGAGAAGCAAGAGGCGCAAATCTGTCAGACGAGACTGTTAATTACTTCAACAAATTCACAAGAGCCTCATGACCACTGGGCTAGAACAAAATAGTGCTTCTTGTCTCAAACAATCAGCTCCACTAATGCCAACCCTTGCCCCCATACTCGACCCATTTCCCTTCCTTCTGTCTGGCTGTACAAACACTCATGACCCAGTTAGAGAAGCTCACTCTCTCTCTCTCTCTCTCTCACGGACACACACACACAGACGATCTCTGCAATCTTGTATAACCAACAGCTCTGAGGAATGAAAGGCAGACTTGTAAACATCTCGCAGACTGTTGGCTGCATTGTGGAGCTTGAGTAGCTGACGTCAGTGCAGGCTGATGACATCGTGTGTCCACTGTGACCTGGGGAGGTGACAGACAGGCAGAAAGAGAGGCGACACACATAAACAAACAAGCTGCATTCAGTTAAAGCAGAGACAAGGAGCCATTCAGTCATTCAGAGGAGAGTGAGAGGCAGCTGCTTCGACCTATAAACATAACTTGTGTTCATAGGTTAAGTGTCAGTTCATGTGTGTGTGTGCTTGTTAATGTTTTAATGGGCAATTGTTCATTAATGTCTTATTAATTCCTAAAATGCAACATTACATCACAACAGCTGTAGCCCTCTTTCCTCACAAACAGACATACAGTTATGTGGGGGATGAGGACGACTGTACATTTACACAACAGTGTGTGTGCTCAGTTTTGCATCATTTCAAACCACACTTTATTTCTAAATCCAGAATGTTTCTATATGAAGTGGCGTATGGGGGGAAATGTGTATTAAAAATCATCCAAGATGTAGATATTTCCATTTGATCTAACAGTGCAGCCACCAACAAATGTCTTGGGATTGAAGATGTACGTAATGTACATGTCATATACCAGTTTTTCAGGTATTTGGTCATAAAACAAATTACAGTTTTGACATGATAATGGCCACAGATTAAATTTCATTAATTTATTTCATGACTGTCTGAACTTAATCATAATTGATCCAACAGCTGTTGAGACATTTCACTCAGACGCACTGATGTCAGCCTTGTGGTGGCATTAAAAGTCACAAAATTTGGTCTGGAAACTATAAATGTCTTTACAAAATTTCATGGAAATCCATTCTAATATTTGCTGAGATATTTCAGATGTTTCATTCTGGACCTGAACTGACCAACAGACCGACAAAGAAAGACAACAACAACAACAACTCAGGCCTCTTTGTGGTGCAGGAAGGAGCTGGGGGCAGTGGGTGATAAGCACTGGTGATACCCGTGATACCCACCTGCAACATGTGGTCACGTAGCAGCAGAGTAGTAGCTCTATCTCTGGTGTCACAAGTCCAGTGTAACAGGAGCTGGAGGCCAAGGAGTCAGGCTCAGTGACGCACCCACCATCTGACTTCAAGTCCTCCCAAGTTTCCACAGAGACACAACTTCTGACACTCCTGTGTCACTGCACGGCCACGTGGTGCAACGAGGCACTCTGACTCCCTCTGTGATCACTGTTCCTCCTGTGCACCATCATTTCTATTACGCGTACGGTACAAAGCAGAGAAAGATGAAACACTGAGGTGAGAGATTACACAAGAAGAGTGAGCAAGAAGTGAAGGAGAGAGTCAGAAAAATGCAGTGAATCACTATGATAAAGAGAGACAGTTCAGGAGTAAACAGCAGCCTATGTAGTTCCATATATACAAAAGGCAAATATACAAAAGAGAGTGGCAACAATTTTATTGTCCCAATTACTTGAAAGATGAGGAGACAGTGAGCAAAGAAGAGCAGAGTGTTAAAGGGGCTGTGTGTGCAAACAAATAGGAGGCAGAATATTACAGCAAAGTTGGGGTGTCCACCCCTTTGATAACAAACAAGGAAATGCATTTTTTGGTCCCTCCTCCTCCTGTGGCATAGTCAGATACTGGGACTGGGACAGGCATATTTCCTCACATTCTGTTGATGATTTTGGTGATTTTAAAAAGTGTTTTTAAAAATGCTTACATAGATAATCAGAGTGTGTGTTTGTGACTGGGTTGAGAGAGACTAATTCAGCACACAGCTGCTGGTTGAACTCAGTATGAGACAGTAATGGAATGTAATGCCTGTAATGGAATGCTCACACAGACGCCAAAGCCTGCTGTACAATATTAACAGAGCCCAAAGTGCGTCATAGCTCTCACAGCTGACAGTGTGTGTGTGTGTGTGTGTGTGTGTGTGTGTGTGACTAAGTGTGTATCTCTGTGCGCTTTCCTTTAATCTCTCTCTACTGTAGTGCCACACCAGTCTTGTGGTGATGTATGAGCCTCCAAATCAAAGTCCTGGGTGGTGTCGCCATAGTGACAGGGACAATGGCAGCGCTGCACATTAAGCTAATGTGAAGGGGTGAGTGCTATGCGAAAGATTACAGCTATGAATGGAACGTGAGAGGGTGAAGACAATTACTTTGTAGGGTGTTTTGGTTCGTCAGGCCTCATTGAGGGCGTAATAGCATCTAGGTCGTTTTAAACTTGGTGGGATGATTATGATAATAATAACTTTTGAAGTCAATTTACAGTCATAATTTTAACAGTATGTGAAGCTGCAACCCTGTCTCCCCAGAAATTTGGTTTTTGTACAACTAACTTGCAACAAAAAATATGTTTTGAAGAAAATGTAATTGTGACTGAAAATGGTTTCTGTTAACAAAGTGATGTTTTTAGTTTACATATATGGCAAGTCACACATGGATACATAGAGTTTCCTGTTAACAAATGTCAGTCATTCATTCCCCTGAAGATAATCCAGCCAGAGATTATGTTGCCAATTATTAACACTTATGTTGTAAATTCTAGGTGACAGCTGACACTCTATTTCTCCATTGTACTTCCCCTGTGCTATATGGAGACAGAATTGCAACACAATGCCATTAATAGAGACACATTCATGGTGTACATGTATTTGATTACATCCATGACCACAGCTAGCACTGGGGACACAGAGGTCATGTTCTCTGTAATCTTCCTGGAAATTTGTGGAGGGAGGTAGGTGGGGTGGGGTTTACCGGCATGAAGATGAGTTTACACATAAATTACTATATGAAATCAATTGTTTTTTTTAAAAATGTGGATTTATTTTAAAATTACTTTGAAAGTAAAGTGAGTTTTGAGTTTGGTTAGCGGTGAGTAAAAAACTGGGGTGTAGTTTATTACAGTCATTGCAAACGCTTTGTCACAACTCTAAAGCCATGATGCTGCCTGCCTACAGATGTTTGCTAATTCCAGATATGGGTGTGTGTGCATTTAAAGGTCAGGCTGAACATACACCCTACAGTACCTGTTTGTTCATGTGGCCCTCATCAATGAGTGAGGTGACAAAATTCCTAGTGTACAGTATCACCAGAAACCTGCCTTCAAATGTCTGCCAAAGTGGTTCACACCAGTGCAAAACTTTCTTGCTACTTGAGTTTATGAGCGAGCTTGTTTTTATCAGTGGCGGATGGTAAGGAAGTAAATCAATAAAACTCCCATTTCTCTGTGATGCCATGTCATTAACAACCTGTCCAGACTGTTAACAAGAACAAACAGATGAGTTCTTCCCTGGCCTTTGTTATTCACTTCCTCCAGTGGTCCCATTAGCTCAGTTTTATTTACAAAGCTCTGAATCATAGTTTGGTCTCAGAGGGCTTTACAATGTCAACAACATCTCGAAGGCGCTCCCACTTTACAGCCTTGATTTGAAAAGAAAACCAGATCATGTGAAATATTTATCCGAGAATGAGAACAAATGCCTGTTAAATACATAGGTTACATAATATTGTAGGAGTGGTGAGAATCACAGTAGCAACACCACTTAGGCCTGCTTGGCTCTGCTCAGCTCCTGAAGGAAACATCTGGCCCCTAGCTGCTAAATGCTCCACCATGTTCACTAGTCTGCTGTTTGGTGCCTTGGCCTTTAGAGCCGGTTTTTAAGGCAAACAATGTTATTGTTGCGGGAGAGTGAACTCATCGGTCAGGCAGCTAAATTTCAATGAACTTAAACTCATTACAAAGCTCAAACTCAGGCAGCTAGATTCAGTGATAATTCTCTGTAGATTCACTACTACAAATGAGCCACATTGTGTCAGCCATTTGATTTATTCTTTATGGTATACATATTGATTATAAATAATTAAAGTACCTAATCAGATTTGTATGATGGAACCTCTGTTGGGGCTCAATAAATGGAAAGAGCTGAGAAGACATGAACCTTATAATAAAGCACTAAATTAGACTGGTCTCAGTAATTAAGGATGTTCTTCTCAGTGCTTGCTAGATAAAGCTGCAGTAGGTGATGGTATAGAGAAACCAAAGCTTTTTGTAACTGCTGTTTTTCCCAGATGGATGTGTGGAACTGATCACAGCAACTCTGTTATGCAGAGTTCCTGCCGCGGCACTTCCTCGGGAATCCTGTTTATTTACTTTGCTCTGAACCTCCACAAGCTCCACAAATCCTTCTGGTATTCATACTCGCTCTGCGTGAGAGCCTGGCTGCTGGCAGGACGCATGTGCATGCTTCTCACTCACGTACACACAATTAGGACGGTGCTAACTTCATTGGGTGCTTAGGGGAGAGAGATCCAAAGCCCCAACAGTAGCTTTGTGAACAGTTTATCCACACCATTTAGGCCAGTGTGTTTTTGTGCACAGTAACTGTGGTAATTTCATGGTTTCTTATGCAAATAGTTCTGTACATACTACCAATCTTATGAGTCTGAATTTTGTCATCAGAGTTCCTCTCATCTGCAGCTGATCACAGGGAAGTATTACATTTCCAGTTGCACTTTTCTCTCCAACCGCCTGCTTTTTTCCCTCCCTTGTTTTCTGTCTCTTCTGCTTTTGCCCACATAAAGAGATGCTGGTCCTTTATGCCTCACTTTGATAACTGAGTTATTTATTCAGAACACCTGAATGTTTTATAGCAAGCTGTCTGTGTGTGGAACCTTTTTCACCTGTGTATGAACGGTGATACCATCCAAGTAACACAAATGCGTAGTCCTACAACCCCAAATGTGTTGCAAGTCCGCCACTCAGCCTTGGTAAGAACTTTCTCTGACATCAGAGGGAAGTACAAATATCCAAGTCCTGTATTTCAGTTTTATGGCTGGGTAATTATTCAACCATAGCAAATAAATCCCATGGAAAACAAGGCAGCCAAAACACGATAGAGATCATTCCTCTGTACTACAGATCTGTTATTTTCCAAAACACAAAATGTAAACAGGAGCTAAAATTGTTGCACTATGACACGTCAATTATGAACGTAAGTTTAGTATAACTTATTTTGTCTTCCATACATACCGCCCCTGCTTGTTAAACTAACTTGCTCTATCAAACGGCACACCAAGAGTAAAATAGTCCCTGACAGCCACAGTTTCACGCTGTTTGAGTAATATCAGGTTAAAACCAAGCAGTGACCAGCTGTTTTAGGAGATTAGTGGTTTTATTAAAAAGAAACACAATACATTTGATTTTTAAGATATGTCTCAGTAGGGAATAGGAAGCTGAGCTATTGCAGCAGGAACGAGGTAATTTATGAGATGGATTTAACATGTTTACTTTTGTTTTAAAAAATAACACCACAGAATCATTTAATTATCCCTTTAAAATCCAACAACACATTTCCAAATGAATTATGTAAAATAACATCAGCCCTAATCATGAGAAAATATTGTATGGGTGTAGTTTGAAATATTTCACTTAAGTCCACTTAGTTGTCTGTCACTTGAATGTTAATGGTAGATCCAGATTTTATACAGAATGCGCAACACTGTATTATCACTTCTTCCACCTGCACATCTCTGAGCCTTGATTTATCTTCTCTCTGCACCTCCTGTTCTGTTACTGCATGCAGAAAGTTGTGTAGCACTGAGAGTTCAGGACAAACTGTACTGGGCCACACTGAGTCCTGTGTTTTTGCACTGTGTGTGACCTGGACAGAACTATCCAAACCCTGAGCTCAGTTTACATGCACAGATGCACAACAAACTCACACAGTTATAAACAGAATCACCTCCATGCATCTGTTGCTGAGACAGATACTGAACAGTCGACCAAAAACAGTCTGAACAGACTCTGACATGGACAGTTCGAGTTTGGCATGAAAGTATGATCATCTTTGCAACATGATTAATAAAGCAACAACAGTCTGTAAACCTGTAAGGTGTGTGATAAATGTCAACCATCAGGTGTCGTGGTAATGTGCTTAGACTGACTGCAGCCTCTGACAGCTGCAACACAGTGACCAGTATTTTGAAAGGCCTTCAGTCAGTTCTGACATAGTTTCGTCCATCTCTCTCAAACTGTATCTTTGATTTCAGAGTCTGAGTTCCTAGGTGAATAAATTCTCCTGGCAGAGTTCCACATGGATCAAATTCAGGGTCCACACCCTTTAGTTTTATATGGTACTTTTATTAATGCACAAGCTCATCGTAGATTTTTTCATAGTTTCACATGTAAACTGCGCTCTGTGTAGGATTTGTTTTACTTAAAAACAGGTAAATAGGTAACAATACAAAAAGAGAATCTTGTGTGAAGAAATGTAGTGTGTTTTTCAGGTAGATAGTACGTATATAGAGCAAATAATACAAACTTACTCACAACTTCCTTTGAGTTTTAGTTATGGTTCTGGTTCATGCCTCTAGGCACTATTATAAATGATCTGACCATGTTGGCTGGGATGGTAGCTGCGAGTAGGCTGTGGCTTATTGCAGCTGCCATTGGTCAATATTATAATATCAGATCATGTATAGTTTATCATTTATCCTATTCAGCTATACAGTAAAATTGCAATGTTTCTTTAAACGCAGGCTGCTGTTGTTGCCATTGAATCTCTATGTAAACTAAGTATTTGAATTTCTGGAATTAAATATCACGGTGAAGAAACCCTTAAGTACAGTACATGTAGTGGCTCCCAGTTGAAAAGCGCAAAAAAAATCTATATTGTCTTTACGATCTTACTTTTTAACTTACTTTATGTCTTTGTTGTGCATTGTGTTAATCTTAATGTAAAGCCAATGAAGTGAACTTGCTTACAAAATATGTATTATCCTTGCACAATATGTTGCTTTGAGTTTGTTTCTTCCTTTCTATTTAATATTTATTAATTTCACAGCCATCATCACACAGTGTTGTTGAGAGTATGTTACAAAAAAGCTTGTTAGTTAATACATGGTCATGTCAGCAAGCAGGTGGAGCTGATGACTGATTTGTTTGTAGTTGGACATCAAATGCCCAGTGTTCTTTCTACACTGTGCCTCATGGAGCAGCTCATTACATCCAAATGTCGCTTGCTATGTTATATGTCTCGTGTGTAAATGTGAGGTGGGTATGTTGGAGACAGTGACTTGTGGCTCGCAGCGACATCTGCAGCATGTAGCGAGAAGCAAGTCAATGCATTTGCAGGAGTTTGGCACAGGTGGTACCAGTCCAGTGCAGTGTAGTTTAAATAGGGTTTTTTCCATTTTCTTACTTTATCATGTGGGAGATAATGGGAGCAGGCAGGGAGAGGCAAGGTGCAGCAGAGGTCACTTGCTCACGGATGGCTTTGGCTTCCTCATTTTGTTGTTGCATCACTTGACTCTCACGTAGCCTTTTCCTGTCAGGACGTCAGACACCCGTCTGTTCTCAGTTTTATATCAATCAGCCAGCAGGAGGGTCATCAGATCAAATGCATCATCATTGTGCATCAGAGCATTTTATCATAGGGCATAAGTGCATCATTGCGTGCCTTGTCACTAGAAAGTGTTTTGCACAGCAAAACACTGACACTAATGACCAGTATCTTCTGTCGCCCCTCAATATGCCTTCTAGTAAGATTGGTTGTTTTTATATTAGTCAGATAGACACCGGATAAAAATAATAATCCATACTATGTAACATTATTAATACATTATAAACTCCATAGTCTTTATGAATGTGG
>BRZM01000343.1:100358-119547 GCA_033238685.1 Lates japonicus
TGGCTAATGTATTTTGATGACGTCTAACAACAGTCATAAGGAATTGCACCATTCTGTCACATTGTGATGATAACTGCACCGACCGAGGACTCCACAATCATATTGACGCCACCACAGCTCTTTTTTGTTCATTTTGACACTGAACCACATTCAAACCTTAAGAGAGCCTGACAGAAATGCAAACAAAGGGATTGTGCAGTAGGCACTGTAGCAAGCCATAAACAAATTCCTCCACTTATTATGAAATGATGGTGAGAAAGCAACATGATGACTGGCAACAACTTGTAACTCATACAAAGTTGGTAGAATAATTATAGGCAATTACAAAATTTGAGCTCATGCAGTATTGTAATTAATTTACCTCAGACTCTTTGTTATAAACCTTCATTATAATTCTATTATGAGGGTTTACAACAACTCCATGCATTTTGAGTGTTATTAAGTACAGGTATACTTCATCAGGAATACAGGTACAGAACTTACACTTTTATTGTTTACCAGTGTTTGAATTTCCAAGAGCATAGTATTTGTGAATTGTGGTTAATACAGTCACCCCATACAAATGTACAAATGCACTATTCTTCAATCAATAGTCATATTGCTGTTAGTGATGAAAATCCTGTACTTAAGGCATCAGGATGAACTATGAGCTCAGGGCTGTATGATTTGATTACAGTTGCAGCAGCAGAAACATGAGACAGGTCAGCTCCCTGGAGACATGAAAAGATGCACGGTCACTGCACAAGAACAGACTTAACTATAATCAATCATTTTAGACACTGTAAAATGTATGCTAAATTTGTCAGAATTTTTATTTACTCACCTTCAATGCAGAGATGGTAGCAAAGTATGGAGCTCCTGTGTAGTCTTTAGGGGTGAAGACAGTGAATTGCCAGGCTGTTTCTATAGATGAACACATTAAACTTTGTTCGCTAATGCTGTTTATATTGAGGGGAGTTGGTCTTTGTGTCACATACTCTGCATCCTCCAATGATCCCGACACGTCCATCTTGTCCCTTGTGCTTTAGATGTCAGAGGAGGCTTATGCTCTTTACCAGTGAGAGATATCATCATCCATGTCTCTGTGTGACGAGACCCCAAGCAGTAGTGTATGCTCAAACACTGAGAAAATAAATAAAGGAAGAGTGGAATTTCTTGTTAGGTCTGCATCAGCATCTAATCTGCGTTTTTACCTTCCATAGACACAAGATTACAAAAGTTCTGCGACCAAAACCAATCAATACACAACTAAAGCAGATATGATAATGTACTGCAAAAAAAGATAAATTATCAGTTGAGGAGGCTGGAGTGACTGCTCCCTCACTGAGCCTTCACATTACAGCTGACACGCCTGTAATTTCCATTTCCTCTTCACACATTCCACCTCCAGGCTGCACACATGACACCAAAACCAATACCTAATGCCTGAGGATCTGGGTTCAACAGTTGACTCTGTTGGGCAAAACAGTCTGTCTGTGGTGAAGGGCGTCTGAGGTGAACGGGCTGACCACGTGTGCATGACGGGGAGGCACTGGAGAGCACAGGCGCGCGGGCAGGAGGAGCTGTCTTGGAGGGAGCGGCGGCAGAGCCGGGCCTCGTGGAGGAGGAGATGCTGGAGAACATCTGGCCGAGCATCTGAAGCATGTGAAGCTCCCTGGCGTGTTCGGCTTCCCTGCGGCGGTCTTCTGCCTGCAAGCGCTGCTCCTCCACCCGGTAGAAGTTGTCCTCGGCCTGGGCGCTCTGCTCCAGGAACTGCTCCATTAGCTTCTCCATGGGGAAGTTGGCACGCCTCTTCCTTGGCCGCTTGGGTGCTCTGGCTGTTAGACTACTGGCCGACTGGCTGCTGTTGTGTGGTCTTACTGAAGTACCTAAAGTGGAGAGAGGTGAGACATTATGTGATGCATCTTGGAGCATATGCAATTAATTAATCACAGTATCAAACATGATTTTAAAAACATGGTGCATCCATCTAATAAAAGAGGACAAACACTTACTGTTATTTCCCACTGTCACTTTAACTGGAATAGGGATGGGAACAGTTGGGTATTCCAGCTTCACTTCAGTCTCTGCAGGATAAGGACACTCCCCTGTGCTCTCGGAGTATGCATCCTGAGCATCCTCCCCGTCCTCCTCCAGGCCATCCACGGCCTCCTCTCCTCCCGCCCCGCTGTCTATGAACTCCTGAGGGTCAAGAGCGGGCCGGTTGCTCAAAATCCTCTCCATGGTGTCGTAAAACTTACAGATCTTGTGATACTGCCCGTTGTTCCGCAAATTGCCCTCCTTCGCTAACAGGTACTGCCTCTTGAGGCTTTTGATCCGCACCCTGCATTGTTCCGGCGTCCTTTCAAACCCCATTGCTCCCAGCCTGCGGGAAACGTCGCGGTACACGAAGCTGTTTCGGAAGTTTCCATCCAGCGCCGCCTGGATGTCCTGCTCCCCCCAGATGTTCAACAAGGTCCGCGTCTCCACGTCCGACCACAGGAAACCCCGCGTTGTGTTTGCTTGCATAGCGGACCCCGAGCAGGCTCGATTAAAGAGTAACCTCCACCACAGGGGAGTTGAATGGAGACGTTGACACTGCGGATTATGATGGACGTCTGGATCTTTGCTCCCAGCTGCATCAAAGCCGCGGGGCGCCGCTATCCACAAACAACGTCAACAACGACATCTGCCCGTTTAGGCTTCTTATAAGGATATGCCGGGGTAATAATTCTAGTTTTTAATTTGGGAACCATTCCAGTAGCTTGCACAGATCAACTCTTCGTGTGCTAGCTAAAAACCCATCCGTCTATGTTTGTCCTCTCACGTCGTTAGCAAAATGCGTCGCTTGGCACTTTGAGCTAAACTGACCGGGGATCGGCTTCTCAAGCTCCCTTCACACCCTTAACCTTCACTGGGTACATTTCAAAACTGACCTCTGATCAGTCCTGTGAGGGTAACTTCACCTTCTCCGCCTGCTCCTCCGCCCATGCTAGGTGTCTGCGGGGTCCTAGAGGCCCCGGATACAAACCCAACTGTCAACTCCTTGACCAGGACAGAGAGACACCGACAGGCTTTAGAGGCGCACAGCTAAGCTAGCGCTATCGCTACCGGGACGTTGCAATGAAATAAAAATTCACAATACTTCCTTCACTTTACCTTTCTCGTTTAAAAACACCAATGTGGCGACAATCGACAGCGCAAGTGTGATAACGCAAAAGGCGAACATCTGAATCAGTTGCGGCATGTTGTCAGTCATCTCTCTCTCTAACTGCAGCCACCGACACATTAAGCTTTTCCACGAGGGGAAGAAGCCCTACTTCTTCTTACCTAAACTGGAACTGCGTTTCAACGCTGACAACTGTGCACAAACGATCCGGATCATGAGGCGCCCTGTAACCCAGTGCAGCAGAACAGGAAGAAAAATCTTATGATGCCTTTAGAGCCCCCTCGGACACTACTGTATCCCAGCGGGCTGAAATATGTCAACAAACAAGGAGCAGCCAAGTTGAAAGTACCTTAAAGCTGCAATTCCTCTGACTGGCCTCTATAGATGCTGGTTGCAGCATTAGAGTGAGAATTTCCCCCTAAGGATGCCCCACTAATTATTTAATCACCATAATAATGAAATAAAAATGTTTTCTGACCATTTTGTTAAAACAAAAAGGCAACTATTAGAGTGCTCTGGGAGAACATCACATAAAAATGTAGTAGTAATTTAGCAATAGTAGTGGTGGTAATAGCAGTAATAGTAGTAGTAGTAGTAGTAGTAATGATAATACTGTATGCACACAGACAGTTCCTTGCAGGTGAGGCTACAGGAATATAACGCAAATGAGACTGAATGCAAGTAACATACAGTCCATGGATGCTCCACCTTATAACAAGATAATTTATTTATTTATGCAGCTGTTAATCCCGGAAACAAAAGTTGCTTATTATGTAAAGATAAATTTAGGGTTAACTCGTCATTTAATGATCAGATTTGTGGAAGACAGGGCACAGGACAATTTAATTTGTCAGAGAAGATCGCAGCAATCCACACATGCCTTGTATGTCTATGTAAGATTTTTGAGCAAGGGTAGCTAAAGGTTAGGGTCTAAGTCCTCAAATTGATAATTGATTTTAGATAATTCTTAGTTGCTATCTTTTTCTAGGTGTGAAGTAACATATAATGCAAAGATATGCATCCCACATCTCCTCAAGTGTTCTGATGGCTTGACAAAAATGTTTCTCAATTTACGACAGGATATGAACGCAGCATATGAAGTGAGAAAAAAAGGGATTGGTTTAAAATCTTAAAGGTCAATTTAAAATGAAAAAAGCCGCATACAAATGGCAGTCTCAAAGAATAAAATGCAGTATGCTAATCATTCATTGTCTACGCTATATGTTTTATTTCGACAATGACCCCTTTAGTGGAAAAGCCTATTTGGACTGCCTCTAAGAGACTTTCCACAGCCTGAGAAATCAGCTTTTTCATAAGACACAATTCCTTGCTATCACTTTTTTTCGATAGAGGAATCTATGTATGTATGTCATTGTCCAGCTGTGGTGTGAAAACCACCACCCGCCCACCAAAGCGATTCAGTATGAAAAATCGGGGTTGACGATCAGGCACAGATTTTGCCCTGAATTTAGTCTTGTAGGTAAAGCTAGGCAGATCCGTTGACCAACCAGAGTACAACAGACTAAAGCATTTAATAACCTGAAATGTGTCAAGGACACTAAGATTTTAATTAATATTTACAATCATTGTCCTCCAATTAGATTTTTTTAAACTGTACATTAAAATACAAAATGACATGATAATACTTAAGGTAAATGGATTATACAGAAAGGATTGGACTTTGTGGCGGTGCACAGCCTGCCAGTAGGTGAACCTGACAGGCGTTACTCAGGGTTTAAACCACACTTTAAATCTTGAGCTCCTTACCTACTTCCTGTTTTACCTCAGTTACTTTTTGAAGTTCAGATCCAGGCTTCAGATCTGAGAATGAGCCAACACTGGATCATCGCGTTGTCACAAATTAACTTTCTTCTATGAAATGGCGTTTGTTAGAGGAATTCGCGAGGAGCCTGAAATTATTAGTGCGAGCTAGACCGTGGTTGTTTTCTACGAAAAAAAACCTCCCCTGTAGCAGGAGCCGATCCAGCATCATCATGCCCGAGACGTCGAAGATGAAGAAGCCCGACGTCAAGGTGGTTCTCCTGGGAGACATGAACGTGGGGAAGACGTCGCTGCTCCACAGGTACACGGAGAGGAAGTTCAAAGACACCATCAGCACCGTCGGAGGGGCGTTTTTCCTCAAGCAATGGGGACCTTATAACATCTCAATATGGGACACTGCTGGTAATACCTCCTTCGTTTGTTTTAAACTCTTATCAAGTTCCATTCCTTCAACTGTGTTTACCTGATAGCGCGAGTTCGCACCACCTGAGGCAATCAGACCTGTAGAGACTGAGCATGTGACTGTTGAGTCTGCACAGGCAGCACATTTCATGGGAACCTGACTCTGCTGGTTATGTGTTATTTAATTTCATATATAAAATAAAATCTGGTGTTGAAACGAAAAACAATAACACGTCCTAAAGTCTTGCATAATTAAAACTCAGGCTTCAGGTCAAAGCAGGATAAAAAACAACAAACTGATAATCCAGCACACTAATGGACAAACAACCCTTAAAAACAACGTCACAATAAATCTCTTAATCTATGCACAGTCACACACTTTCAAGAAATCAAATAAATGGGATTAATAAATGTTTTTTTTTTATTGTGAGAGGGGGACTCTTCTTGAAATGTGAAAATATAGAGCAGCCTGTTATGAAAATAAAGGCCTAAATCAAATAACTATTTGACAAGTCAGTATAATGTCTTGTAGTTTTAGTTTCACATATTTATAAATTGATTAATTTAGTTTCTGGCAGCCTGACAGAGAAAATCTGAGACAATACATTTTGAGACATCCCTCCTTGCTCTGGTAATTTGTGATTAAAGCTTGTCACAGACTTTAGCTTTAGTTTTGTAGCTAAATTATATACATTTCCCTTATTTGAAAGAGTGATAGATTTATTAATGATCAAAGTAATAATTAAAGTAATTGTTCCAGTCATAGTTGGTTATCATTTTGGTCAAAAACCACCAACCACATACGTTTCTGCTTCCTTAACACTTTAACCCTGCATGTTACCAATACTGTATTTTTTGTAGACGTTTATCATGCTACAAATATTAAATTGCTTCACTCTGTTTCCTGCTTGCTGATCAGCACGTAGTAAAATCACTGTGACTTATCTTGTGCTGCATTGCTCAATATTGGACTAATCTGACCTAATCAAAACCATTGTCATCTGAGTAGGTTTTTTCCCTTGATTTGTTAACAGCTGCCTGAGACTGAGCTTCAGAAATAACAACCATCAATAAATATTTCACTAAAGATGGACATTTCCACTTTTCAGGTAGCAGTCAAATTAGGTGACATCTATTTGGGCATCTTCCATGTCGCCCTGAGCAGTAATGTGAAACTTGTGCTTTTCCAGAACTTCTGTCCCCAGCTAACCCCAAGGATCACAAGAGCCCTGATGTTTTAAATTTCATTGTCTCTGAAATAAATTAAGATTGACATTTCTATTGGCTGTGACAGGAATTATTCATCGAGTTACTGCTGATGAATTAGCTTAGAGTTGAGCTACATTCCAGTATTGTGTAATCATGAATTATTTTAACTCTTCTTAGGCAAATACGCACTTCACAAAAGTAGAGTTGGTGAGCCACAGAGATAAGGAGAGGCTGCCCATGTCACCAGTAAGCCATTTCCTGACTGTGTTCCCAAACTCCATGACCTCTGACAGGATGCTGTTGCATTTGTTGTATTTAGTCAGTGTGATGGAGAAATGCCAGATCGGTGCTGAGTCATTTCGAGGCAACTGTTGCAGACCTGTCAGCATAGACTATTGAGCTGTTCCACACAGTGGCAGTTACAAGGGTCATATTAAAATCTGTCAGATGTTTGTCTCGTCACATTGAAACCAGGCAGTCTTTTCTGTTGCACTGTGTCAAAATCCCATGCAGACTTAAAGCTGTCTACCCTGTTCCGCTTAATAGTCACATGACAGGGCTATGACAGGAAGACTTGGCTCCCCATACTTAAACCTATCTTTTCCAAACTTGCATGCAACAGTACTTTCCAAAGGCATGAGGAGGACTGAGTTAGAGGTTTTCCTTTTCTTTTCTTTTTTTGGCTCTTCAGCTAAATAGTATGCTAAAAAAAGACGTCTTCCTATCTTCCTGTCTCAAATTTTCATTGCATGGTAAGGTGATTAATTGATTAGTAGATGGACAGAAAATTAATGAACAGCTAATCGTCAGATTTTAAGCAAAGATGCCAAACAGCATCTGGCTCCAGCTTCTATTTTTCGTGTCTGTCATAAATGATCGTAAAACTCTCTGAGTTTGGACTGTCAGATAAAGCAGGGAATTTGCAGACATAAACTGGGGCATTATTCACAATTTGAGTGAAGAAATAATTTGAACAATCAGCAGCCGAAAAAAAACTTAGTTGCAGCCCTAGATACTGTACTCCCCTCAGCTGCCAGTTCATTAAGTACACCCAGCTAAAACTAATACAGTCTAATACAACAGTCCTGCAATAAATCCTCCCCTAATGAAGGTTATAATTTTCAGTTTTTGTTGAAACTCTTATAATATTAAAAACACCTCTCAGTATAAAGCAACATAATTCAACAACACACTACAAACTATATAGCCTCTGAAATGATCATGAAGTTGAATCAACCCCTCTTATAAAACCTTTCTGACTTTCATGAAGAATCATTACCGGGCTGTTGTATTAGACAGTATTAGTTTTAGCCAGGCATACCTAATAAACTGGCAACCAAGAGATGCCCCCAGTGGCAATGTATTCACCAACACACAATGTCGCCTTTTAAGAATTCTGCATATTTCAACAACAAAGGTCACTTCTGTTTTCAAACTGCTGACTGTCTTGCACAATTTCTGTCTATGACTTGTGTCTTCCTGCACTGCTTATCACACAGGATGGCTGTTAAGTCTCTGTGTTTATGGGATTCAGGTTGGATATCAGATAGCAGATCTGTCTATTCCTTATAGAACCACATCATTTAGATACTTATGTAAAGATTATATTATTGGATATCAAATCATAAACATTAGATCACATTAATCTAGCTCACGTTGCATATCACAATACTTTTTTCCCACACAGACTAACTGACCATGAGACACAGAGACACAGACCATTTGTTATGGCTATGACCTCCCCTAATTATCCTGTCTCTGCTGCCACATATGAAGGGTCCGTATGACAACCTTGGTTGCTATCCAAGAAACAGACAGTGAACTACTGTTTTCAGTAAATGACATGCAAGTGCGACCTGTCTATATGCACTGCCTAAATGAAAGGAAAGAGACTTAATGAAAGAAAACAGACCCTAAGAGAGAAAAATGCCCTCACACCCTGCAGCACTGTTGACCTCCCTCTGTCTCCTCCCCCCATCTCCTCAGGTCGTGAACAGTTCCACGGGCTGGGCTCCATGTACTGTCGAGGCGCAGCTGCTATCATCCTCACTTATGATGTTACCAACTGGCAAAGCTTAGCTGAGCTGGAGGAGCGCTTCCTGTCTCTGACTGACACTGCTAACCACGACTGCATTTACGCTGTGGTGGGCAACAAGGCTGATCTCACAGACCCTACAGCTCAGCAGTCCCAGGACACAGATGGAGTGTCTGAGGACCAAACTGAGTGTGAGGAGGACAGGACAGAACCAGAGGTGCTGTCTGCCTCCCTGACCTCTCCGGCCTCCCCCAAACAGGTGACCCATGAAGATGCGATGGCTCTATATGGGAGAATACTGCGCTACAAGGGCCTGGAGGAAAAGAGCAGCCTGCCTGCAGAGAAGATGTGCTTTGAGACAAGTGCCAAGACAGGCTATAATGTGGACACTTTGTTTGAGACATTGTTTGATCTGGTGCTGCCTTCCATCCTGAGAAAGAGAAATGAGAACCAGGAGTCTCCTACAGTTGACCTGGAGGAGTGCAGGGGGGGCAGCAGCAAGCGGGCCAGATCTTCCTGCTGTTAGGATCTGCCAAAAAGAGGTGGAGAGGCTGCCATAAGCAGAGACTTGCTTTTAACAAAGGACAATCAAGAGGTTGTTCTGTGCACCAAATATATACTGTGATGGTACAACTTACCTGCCTTTACTGAGACCCAATAGCATTAATGACCTCCCGGTAACACACACACATGCACACATACACTATTGATGATGTGAAAATGGTCAGAAAAAGCAACTAGAGTTCATAGTGTCCAGAGACATTTCCTATGCAAGGAAAGGAAACAAATGCACGTTGCATCATCACTTTAACCTTTCACCTGAATGACTGAAACTGCACTTATATCCCAAAGATGTGTCTGTCGGCAAATAATGCACATAAGAAGTCAATCACTGCTATTTTTAAATGTCAGTTTAACAGCACTAATTGTTAGTTGGGTGGCACATTTCACTGTTTATTATGGTTGGAATTTTAATGTTTTAATAAATCACATTTCTTTAATTTACTTTAATGTTCTGGCAAATTGCATTGATACTGATTTTTAGATTTCATCACCACTTTTGGAACTTTTTCAATGAAAGAAAATCGTAAATACTCCTGTTGAATTTTTATGTACGCTGTCGCAATAAAGATTTTTATTTTGCAGTTTGCCTGGTCTGTCATTAAGACGATCTTGCATGAATAAAACGACACAGTCTGAAGTATAACAAACAACATTTAATCTTTACAGTCCAATTATATTATTTTTGTTATGTAAATGACCATAATTGCATTACAATTAAATCAAATGTCATGTATTTATCTGTACTTACCAAATTTGCAAGTGAAGCTAAATGAAGTGGAACAGTTGACCTACTTTCTAAATTGTGTAAAATACTCTAATCTAACCCAGGATCAGTGACCAGAGCGAGGATTTGCTACAGTCAGACCTTTGATCCAGGCTGTTTACACACTGTCCTGTTGGCAGCTTGGGGCAGTTCAATAATTAGTAGATTTGTTAAGAAAAATGAGTGTGCCATGAGTAGTATTAGATACAATATGCATTTGAAACTCTTAGGGAAGGGGGTCAAGTTCATTCAACTGGTATAAATACAAAGATTATCAGTGCATTTTGTGAACATATAATGTGTGAAAAATAAGGAGTTACAGACCATTTTGCAGTAGTTGATAAATGCATAAAACAAGTTAACAGCTTGAAAAGGCTGTCATATTATAAAAATAAGTTTTGTAAGAGCAATGGAATAAAAGCAGGGTAATACTGTCAATAGTATCAACCAACAGTTGTACAAGACAATGACACGTTCTTCAGTTGGCTGAGAAGCAGTGTTAATGGCTTTATGGTGGGCTGTATACCCTAAACAATAAAAACATCTAGATAAACTGAAGCAGTGCATACACACACAGGCATCTTTGGTTCAGCTGTAGTATATGGTCTCTGATCTGTGTCATAGTAGCTGAGGTAATAAGTTAGACAGTAAGCACCAATCCACATTTAATATAAAATACTTCTCCCATAATGCTGTTGGCTTCATTATGGGGCTTCTCCTGTTTTATCTACAGTGGGACATTTCATTTATAGCACAAGGAATCACACAGTCACTGTATATCTGAGCTCTGTGGCTTGGGGAGAAAGTTTCCCATTTACATCGATCTAAGTCAGTATTTCAGATCCCCCTTAGTTTGGTTTAGTACATGGATAGAGAGATGACACTAGACCACTGTGAATGGACCAACTTCCTGTCAGTGTTACTGTAGAGTCTTTCACAAGTTCTTCATGCAGACCTGGCAGCGACTGATGCGTGTCAGGAGCTGGCTCGCTTTGAGCGTCTCTGATGCCGGCTCAGTGTGGAACGACTGATCTATGGAAGTTAACCAGAAGCTGTGCTTGTTGGCAAAGTAGTGGCATGTGCCTTTAGCCCCGTTACACTCAATGAACGGCGTTGTGCGGAAGTCCTCCAGGCAGGAGCCAGGTGATGACAAGGACTGACCTCCGCCTTCATTTCCTGCCGCTGTATGCTGAAATGAGAAGACAAATGTACAATTAACTGTTCTCTGTTCTCATGTAGTATTTTACAGGACAAGTCTGGTAGTATTCTATATTTTTCTTTATGTCAACAAATCCCACAAAAACCAAAAATGAGCTGATCCTACATAGTGCCTGTGCAAATACTGATATAGTTTATTTCTTTGTCATAGACCTCCACTAATAAAATAACAAACACATGTTCCTTCATTATGATGAGCATGGGGACTGTAGTTTATTTAAAGTTAACTCCACTTACACTGCTGCCTTAAATCCTCACTGGTGCACCAAATTCACAGCAGAAAACAGTCTAATAAAGGCACTAACTACTCCTGCTTGAATAATGTTTTTTAAACAAGAACAGCTGTTCAGGGAAATTATTTATCCCTTTTCAAAAAATGACAGTAATATTAGTGACTCCTTTTTAAAGATTCACGTCACAATTGTGACAATTGTTGCACTTGCGCTGATTTTATGACTCCTGATGTACCAGAACTCACCATGAGGAAGGAGTAGCCGATCCACAGGCTGCGCCAGCCCACAGGACACTGTGGGATGGTGATGTCCTGGCTGTGGACTGCGATGGCAACTGATGGAGCTTCGCATACTGAGCAGCGGCTGATGTACGGTTTGATCTCTCCCTCCTCTACAGGCATCATAGGAAGAGGGGCAGTTGTTGACAACCAGTAGGACTTATCATTTCTGCTGGCATAGTAGCAAATGTCTCCAGGATTGCAATACAGGAAGGGCATGGTGCTGAACCGTTGGAGGCAGGAGCCAGCCAGACCTGCAAAAGACAAACAGCCAAATTATACTTTTCATTAACAAACTCAATTCAAAGTGCTTTTATGTAATGAATAAATTACATTAAATAATAACAGAAAAAAAAATATTATCATTTCATGCTTAAAAAGTAAAAAATAAGGATTTTAAAAGATGTAAACAGAAGACTGAGGTAGATTTTAGTCCAAAATATAATATGTAGCAAGCTGAACACAGTGCAGTGATCTTACAGTGCTTTACAATGACCATATGTAACCTTTGCTAAACAATGGCCGACTGAAAATTATGGAATAAAGTATTTCAGTAGTAGTAGTTCAACTTTAATTTGTAATAAGAAGAATGTGTTATTTCCTCTTTCAAAACTTACACAGTTTTGCTTTAAAGGGGCTCAAAATTTGAGCAGGTATTTTATCTTCTGGAAATTTGCTCCAGCTGTGTGTGTGGCGTGATGAAGTAGTTCCTATTTAGGAAATGTGATTCTGTTGGAAACTTGCCCAGTGTCAGCTGGGGTTGGCTCCAGTCCAGCTCCAACCCTCAAAAGACAAGCAGTATAGCTAATGGATGGATGGATTGATTCTGTTGGAAAGTCTGACCTAGTTTTCGAATCTCTTTAGTTTTATTGTATCAGCTGTGTTAAAAGCAGCATTAAGATCCAGTTGGGATTAAAATTTTCCCAGTTCATTCTCTTGTTTTACAATTTCTCATGTTTAGCGAAAGATGGTCAAATTTATAGCAGACCTTTAAAAGGAACTAACATTTCCAGCTGAGTTCTGCCTCTTACGCACTGATTGATTCATTTAGAGACAAAATCTGATTACTCCATGAAAAGTCAATGCAAAAAGCAGGTTTGAACAGGCATACACGTTTAATTTAGAGGATGGCCTGAACAAGCACAGGATTTTGTATATCACAGCTGAGAACACTGCTGACACTGCTTCAGTACAAGAGATGACTGTGAGATAGTTTCATTAAAAACCAGTCTCTTTGTCTCTTAGGTTTATTTATAGTATATTTTCAGAGGCCACCTTCACCAGCCTTATCATGCCACTGGAGCTCTACTTGAAATCTGAAAGTTTTCTGGTCAAAAAGCCCTGAAATTAAACCCTGCCAGCAGTAAGATCTGATGAGCCCGATCTCTTTGGTATGTCTTCTGCTTCACTGGAACACAATGTCAGAGTAGTTTAATCTGCTCTCCTGAACAATTAATGCATTCTGACAGGACTGTAAAGAACTCACACTGGCATATGTCTACACAGTGCACAGATAATGGATTTATTCTTCCAGTCTAATAACAAAATCCTATCCTATTATACCTGTCTTATACTACTTCATCGTCCATTCCAACTTACCAAGATCCTGGTTGTGGGCCTTTTCCTGGCCCTCAAGGTACAGCAGACTGTAGCCGTCCCACAGTTTAGACATACCCACAGGACACATGGGCGTCTGATCTGACTGACTGTGTTTCACCAGCAAGTAGCCCACGCTAACACTGCGGCCAGGCATGCCAGGTAACCCAGGGATCCCAGGGTTGCCACGGTGACCTATTGAAGAATGAGGAACCCAAAGCTGTTTTTGTTTTTTTCACTTATATACTGTACAGATGTGTTATAAACAGCATTGTTTATGATGGATATAAATATTTATCATTTAACCTATTAATATATAACCGTAAACTTTCCCTATGTAATTACAGTAAATCTGAAGATAGCATGCTTTCACAGTCGTGGCTCAGTTTGTTCATAACTGCCCTCAAATTCTAGCAACTGCCTCTAAATATATAATAATGAAACTAGACCTTGAGGACCTTTAAAGTCCTCAACTCCCTGCTGATAATTTTCACTTCAGTGCTTCGTGGTTCATTCACTAAAATAACTCTCACAAAAATATAACAATCAAAAACCTCTTGGTAACTGGTTCTCTGCTTATATCTCCACCTACTTTAAATCCTTTAATCAGGTTTATGAACGTAATCCTAAACTGCCCAACAGTGCCAGACACACCTTCCATGCCTTGCAGACCGGGGTGGCCCCTTTGTCCAACCTCTCCATGGAATCCAGCTATTCCTGGTGTACCACCAATCCCAGGCATACCCTTTTGCCCAATGGGTCCCATGAAACCTGCACAGTAACAGGATACGTGTATGTTGCTCAGCAGGACTTTTTTCTCAGGGATGCTCAACAACAAATGCTTTATTAGAATAACTAACCTGCATCCCCTGGGGGACCATGTGGCCCTAGTTCCCCTCTCACCCCCTCCGGTCCCCGGATGCCCTGTGGTCCTGGAGGGCCCCTCTCACCTGGTACACTGATGGGAATTGGAAGAGGACCCTGGCTGCCTGGGAACCCACGAAAACCTGCAGCAGGGATGGACTATGTAATGACCAGGACAAAAGGGCACATATACATGATATCTAGTGAGCAAGGGTATATTTTGAGTGATTAATTTACCTGGGGGTCCAGTGTTTCCTTTTGGACCAGATGATCCTCTTTCTCCCTTCGCACCAATCATACCAGGAACTCCCATCAATCCTTGCTCTCCTTTCACCCCTGTAAGACAAAAGCATATGACAAGACTGTGCACACAAAGTAGTAGGTGATCAGAAAAAACACTTTGCATGTGTGACACCTTTGGCACTTCAAAGTACATTTTATTTTTAGCATTTTGTTTTGTTTTTTTGGCAGTTGGCAATATGATATTCTGCATATTTCAATGATATACTGGTTATTTGACTCGTTGACACTTGAAACCATTTTTAGCTTATTATATTTATAGTGTTGTATATTTTATGTTCCGTTTTACTGATATGAAGTTGTTACTAGTATGCTGTGTTGAATGTTGGCCCTGTGGGTCCTGCACTATGAGCTTACTGAGGCAGTTTCCTAATTTGTTGTAATGGCAATAACTTTTATTCAGCCCAGCTCAAAGGTTAAACACCCATAAACTACAAAAAGACTGCCAGAGTATCATAAGAGAATGAGACTGTGACACTGGTTCCAGATTACAATGTATTTTTATATTGATCATTTCCTCCAACTATAAATCATCATATCATGTATTATCAAAATGGAAGACTAACATGTGTGGCATTCATGCACTGTCACAACATTTGAAGTTTAATTCATCTTAAGACCTTCTATTGCTTATCCTTGAAAAGATTCAATATTTCATCCATACCTTTCTTCCCCGAAACACCATTAGGCCCCCTGTATCCAAATGAACCTTGATCTCCTTTGATTCCTTTCCTACCGGGGATTCCAGGAAACCCGTTAAATCCTCCTATACCCTTCTCTCCAGGGGGAGCATCCACACCAGGGAATCCTCTAGGCCCAGGGAAACCTTAGAAACAAATCACTTAGGTTTAATTAATTTGCTTTAAATGAACAAAAACTAGTTATGCCAGTTCTACCTTAACCCCAACAACTACTGGCAACAACAGCTAACTAACACTTTAAGTAACAGTAATAAAATTGAACATAAGTACATTCTCCTCCATCAGCATTTAAGAGGTCCAGATCCCTGGCTGGAATCAAATTCAGAAATAGTTGGGATTTCTCAGCAGCACCTTAACTTTTTTGTTTTCACCTAAACATTATTTAATAGAATCATGGTTTCCAAAATTAAACTGAATCATTCGAGAAAGACAAATAATATTCTAACCTACAGAAGATATTATATAAAGTTATGAGAGTTAGTATTGAAGGTGTAAAATGAGATTAACAAAATTTGATGTGTGCCAGGGAAATCAAAAGACCAAAAACAGATGTGTGCCAGTGTACCAAGGTCACCAAGGACTGGTGTTTCCATTCACAGTGGTATCGTGTTCATTTTCTCACCTTGGTATCCTTTTGGCCCTTTAAAGCCAGGGTCCCCACCGGGTCCTGGTCTGTCTGGGGTCCCATCTGGTCCTACAGGGCCGCGGAACCCTGGTGGTCCAGGATGACCCTGGTCGCCTGAACAAATGAGATATGGGATTGTTCTCAAAATAGTTAAACCACACTGCAGCATACATTATGTGTTCTCATGTCTGTTTATTCAGCAGGTTGGTGGTCTCTGGTCTAACTGGGGTCCTGTGAATGTGGAGGAGTAGTGGCTAACCTGTAGGTCCCTGGAAGCCTTTCAAACCCGCTGTGCCTGGAACACCTGGCTGGTTGTTGGGGTCGCCGCTCTCTCCCCTCTCTCCTTTGGCTCCCGTCTCCCCACTTGGTCCAACAGTATCCAGACCTGATAAAAACATGAGCAGAAAATGCATGACTAACTTTTGACATCTTTACATAAAAGAAAAACGCAGACATGGTTTCCACTCCAATAGTGAAGAATTCTTCACTGATGTTTATAAAAGAGTATACTCACTACTTTAAAGCCTTTGAAGTATTTCTAAATATTCATGACTAAATAAGCAAGTGACAATGAGGAAATCTATGTGAAAGTAGTGTCTGACTAATTTTTACTTTGCAACATTAATGGTCTATTCTAGTGGTGACAGGTACACAAGGAGATTGTTTTAAATTTGGTTGAATACCTGGTGTTCCTGGGATACCCTTTTGTCCTTTCAGTCCATCTAATCCATAAAGACCCTTCAGACCAGGGAAACCTGCACACATTTGCATAGATCAGACAGCAGAAGAAGATGGATGGATGGCAAGCAGGTAGAAAGAAAGAGAAAGAAAGAAAGAGAGGGCACTGGTCTGATCCTGTTACCTCTGTCTCCTGGGAAGCCAGGAAAACCTGGGTGCCCTTCTTTTCCAGGAATCCCAGGAAAGCCTTTTTGACCTTGGTTACCAGGAGTTCCCCTCTGCCCCTCAGAGCCTGAAGAGAAACAAAACGTGCATGAGTCAGAGTGATTGCAATGTAATTCTCCAACGATGCATAACACTTAAAATACCATGACATATCTAAATTGTCATAAAAAGTGCATAATAAGGAAGTGAATGGGATCTCCTACCTGGGTATCCTGATATTCCTGGATCACCTAATTCTCCCTTTCTCCCTTCAATACCATCAAAACCAGTAGCACCCCTGTCCCCAGTCTGTCCAAATAATCCTTTCTGGCCTGTAAGGGGGGTATCATACATTTCATATCAGCCAAGTACAAGCCTTTAATTGTGAACTGGTGCTGATCAACACCAGAGGAGAAGTAACAAAAGCTGTATGAGTATGTACCCAGTACTCCTTGAAAACCATCCTCTCCTCTCAATCCGGGAGATCCTGGAAGGTCTATACGAGGGCCTCTATCACCTGTAATAGTATTCCAAAATGTACTAACCATTAAAATATTTTGACCACAGTGATTTTAAAATTGAAATCTAAATCCCCATTGGTCTGGGGATTTAGATTTGAGGTAGTACCTTTGAGTCCCTTCCTTCCTTTGTCTCCTGATGCACCATAGGCACCAGGACTTCCTTTAATTCCCTGAAAAGTAACAAAGGATCAATTAACAAACATATGTTGTGATGAAAGATATGTATTGAAAATGTGGTTGCAAAACAATAGTAAAACTGCAAAAATGATGGCATAGTGGTGGAGTGAGAGCAGTAATTGAAAGTTGATATGGTAAACCTGCTAGCAAAAAGTTGTCTGTTTATATATCCAGCAGATACAGAGCAACACTAGCATTCATTTGGAATCATGTTTCTAGCCAACTGATGAATGTAAGTCTATTACTCGTTCTCGTTACTCGTTTGGAGCTCTGTTTTGTTTTCTTCTAACTTCTGTGAGGCATTGTTATTAACTGCTTCAAGTCTCAAGGCCAAATCAAGGTGACATCATCAGAGTTATCTATTAACTTGCCACAGAAAACATTATTCAACTGTTTCACATGCAGAGTAGTGCTCCTCTGGATGAGTAAACTGAACTTAATTTGGAAAATTGTTGAAGTACCTATTGTGTGCATGATAATTAGCACAGATGTCTACTAAGTCACATGGATTTTCCCAGCATGACTCTGCTCACCTTGTTGCCGGGCATTCCTTGAAAACCAGTAATTCCTCGATTTCCAGTTAGGCCCGGCATTCCTTTTAGTCCCGGCAGTCCCTGCGCACCTGGATCTCCATGGTGTCCTTTCTTATTGCTGGGGTCTCCAGGAGTACCATGAGCTCCCTCGCTGCCAGGTACACCGGGGAAACCCTTAGCACCTGTAGGAAAGAGTAAGATATGAGGAAGAGAGGCTCGGGATGACCGAGAAGCTGAGGGGCAAGGAGTTATTGATATCAGACTGCACACCTCTTGGCCCAGTGAATCCTTGATTTCCTATATGTCCACGGTCTCCCTTGACACCCTTCATGTCAACAATCATCTGGGCAGGGATTTCAGGCTTCTCCCCCGGTGGCCCCATCAGACCACGTTCACCTGGCAGACAATTGTGGGAAGAGGGAGATGAAAAGTTAAAGCGTTTGAGTGGAGGTCTCAACCTCTCAACATTTTATAAATGAAAAAACAGTCTCACCTTTCTCTCCACTTTGACCTGTCACTCCTTTTGGGCCAACTTGGCCTGGCAGTCCGGGTTCTCCTCTCTGCCCACTGAAGCCCCTCACTCCCACATCACCCTGTTTCCCCTCAAACCCTGACATGCCAGGAGACCCTTTGTATCCTGGGAAAGAGAGGGACCACCACATGTGAAAAACAAATCAAAAATGGCTGAATCATAGACAACTACATGGATTTTATATTGTTTTATGTTTAATTTTACTCTATATTTCACAAGCCTGTGAATATTCTCATTCATCCAGGTCATAGTTATCTCAAGGAAGTTTTAATCGAAAGCAACTGGACTTAATTGTAGTCTAGGAAGACGTTTCACCTCTCATCCAAGAGGCTTCATCAGTTCGTGTTCGCATCTGACCAGGCTGGGACTGGTCGTTGGACCACTAAGTCCAGTTGCTTTCGATTAAAACTTCCTTGACATATATTTAACAACTGACGTGACCACGTGGGTGCTGTGAGGTTAAGGAGTGGATTATCAAAGTAAATATCTAAGGAACAAACCCTTCATTCCTGGGACTCCTGGGCGTCCATCTGCACCCATCTGTCCTCGGTCACCTGTTTGGCCCGTCTCCCCAACGGGACCATCATCACCGTATGCACCAGGGATCCCTTTTAATCCGATGGGACCTGGAGGGCCTGAGTCTCCTTCAGTTCCCCTCTCTCCAGTGAAACCTGGTGAGCAGGATGACGATCCACAAAGAACGGGGGTGTCAGACATGAACAAGAACATTTCTGAGGGAGTGTGTCAGCGTGTATGTTTGCCTTACCTGGCTGTCCAGTAGCACCAGCAGGCCCGGGTGGACCTGCTTGCCCAGGGTCACCGGGGT
>BRZM01000343.1:119557-169016 GCA_033238685.1 Lates japonicus
CGGAGGCTCACTCGTGTCTGTGGCTCGCATCTGACCAGGCTATGACTGGCTGTTAATTCATCAAGTCCAGCTAATAAATTCCTGGACATATACATTTAACAACTGACGACTCACGGGTGCCAGAAAGTTAAGGAGTGGATTATCAAAGTAAATATCTAAGGAACAAACACTTCATTCCTGGGACTCCTGGGCGTCCATCTGCACCCATCTGTCCTCGGTCACCTGTTTGGCCCGTCTCCTCAACGGGACCATCATCACCGTATGCACCAGGGATCCCTTTTAATCCGATGGGACCTGGAGGGCTCTGAGTCTCCTCTAGCCTTCTCTCCAGTGAAACTGCAGGAGATGACGATCCACAAAGAACGAAAGGTTAGACATGAATAAGAATATTGAGGGAGCAAGTTAAAGGCAGTATGTTTGCCTTACCTGGCTGTCCAGTAGCACCAGCAGGCCCGGGTGGACCTGCTTGCCCAGGGTCACCGGGGTAGCCATACTTGCCCGCTGGCCCGGGCCTCCCTTCCTCCCCCGGCAGACCTGCAGGACCACTTTCACCTTTGAAGCCAATCATGCCAGGCATGCCGACCATTCCTGGTTTGAAAGTATGAATAAGAATAAGAATATTAGGTAACAATTCTCAAATCTTTTATTCTTTCAAATGATCCCACTAATGCTGAAATAAGGCAAAAAGGCAAACCATGGCTAACTGAGATGAAATAAGTGCTGAGTTTGAATATAAGTAAGTGATGGTGTGAAAACACGGCTAACCTGGATACCCTGGCTCTCCTGAATTTCCAGCCTGGCCTTTGTTTCCTTGAAGCCCAGGCAGCCCTGGGTCACCAGGAGGTCCAGGTGATGCTCCCAAGATTTCTCCATGAATACCTTTCTCACCTGCTGCCCCGCGCTGGCCGGGCGCACCAGGCCAACCAGGGACACCAACTGAACCTTTGAAGCCAGGAACTCCCAGGTCTCCACGTGGGCCAGAAAACCCTTTTTTTTTTTGTGAGAACCATAAACATTAATGCAAGGAAATGATCTGGATTAAAGATGATTTTCAAGTCAAAGATCAGATGTCATTCTCTGCCCGACTACTGGCCAGTGTTTTCTTGTCACTCCTTACCCAGTGGTCCAGGGTGACCTCCTATGCCTTGGTCTCCTGATTCTCCTTTCTCTCCAGCTGCTCCATATGGACCCTGTGGTCCTTTTTGGCCTGAAGGACCTGTCAGTTCACAAAATATAAACAGGGCATCAAAAATGACTCAAAGCTATTACACAGCAAACCTTTCTGTGTGGCCACACTTGTGTCATTGTGTTACCTGGTAAACCTGGTAATCCACTGAGTCCTGGAAGCCCAGGCAGCCCAGGAGGTCCTGGGACTGCATCACAAGGACCTGAGAAGGAAATAAAATCAGTCTTTAAGGCAACATCGTGGTTGTATATAAACGGATTATGTGGAAATGACTATTTTGGTGCAAGTGATTTTTGTCTGTTGCCCAGCGTGGATTGTTTGTCAGAACATGGCATTATCATTACATTAGCTGGTATCTCAATACACAACACCTCAAATGGTAAACAATTCAAAAATCATCATGCACACAAAGCAAAGCACAAGAGAGTTGTTATAAAGGGAGCAATACATTGAAAACCTTATTATACCAGCTACCTGTTACATCCACCTGTCCTCCATCTCCTGTCGGACTACAGCCGCCTTTCAGTTGCAAATGAGAGAGAATGGAAGAGAGGCATTCGGAACAAGAGTTATTCAAAAGCACAAGCATTATCTCAAACAAGCTCAGCTGCAGCTGGTTTGAGGGATGCAGCCCCTGCATCAAGGAGACAACAGGAGGCGAAGAGAGAAAAGTAAATAAAATGGCAACATATACTTGTCATGCTGCTTCCTTTTTGAAATCACAAGCCATTAATATTCATTCCCATGTGACTGCTATGCATCAAATTACAAAGGGTATTTTCAGAGAGGCAGAGTAAAATGAAATACTTGGTAAAGTGAAAACAGATAAATTCACTGTAAGGAGATAATGCTTTAATAGAGAAATATGCAACACCATATCGAGGCTGGATAAAAGGGTGGAAAGCGGCAGGCAACTGCCTCTCACCTGGGCTGCCAGGTGTTCCTGGAACCCCATTATAACCTGGGTGGCCTTCATCACCAGGTAAACCACGCTGGCCTTTGGGGGCCCCAAGGACTGCACCTGGGTCTCCCATCAACCCAGCTGGACCAGGTTTCCCAGGCAGACCTGGGAAACCTTTGTCTCCACGTTCTCCCCTGGGACCTTCTCCCTGTTGACATGAACAAGCACAATCATTACACTGCATTCACTTACTGTTAGCAGTTGGTGAAGAAAGGATGAGAATATCAGATAACTTTAATGCACATAAAAAGGAAAAATAAAAAATAAATAAAAAAATATATATATATATATATATAATGAGTATGTAGAGTGTTAAACTGTCATTATGGACAGGACTGATTGACTCACTGGAGGACCTTGGTTCCCAGGGAAACCAGGCAAACCGCTTCGGCCTGGAGCACCCGGCGCTCCTGGCTCACCGTCTCGCCCGGAAAGACCTGGGTCTCCAGGATATCCTGCAGTGATCACACACACATGCATAAAATCCATACAATCATGTATCAACAAACATACATACAATATACACACACAAGACAGAGGTTACTTTTTTATGGTCCACTTGTACCTCTGTTACTGTTAATGAGGTGAAATAACATATACACAGCACCTTTCTGTGTGGCCACACGTGTGTCTCCTTTTTGGCCTTTTGGGCCTGGTGCCCCATTGAAACCAGGGGAGCCCTAAAAAAACAACAAAGTGTGAGGGTATGAAATGTTTTTTTTTTTTTTTTTTTAATTTCATTGTGATTAAAAAAAAACCCTTACAGGGAAACCGTCATTTCCTTGGGGACCTGGGTCTCCTGAATCACCCCGCTGACCGAACTCTCCAGCCATCCCAGCATCACCACGATCCCCGGCAGGGCCAGGTTGTCCAGATGGAGAGTTTACAATGATGCACTCACATTCTCCATGATCACCTAAAGGTGCACAAAAATACACTCACAGATCAGAACGTGGTGCATTAGTAAGTATTTTAGGAAACTGGACTTACTCTGGGTCAAATTAAAAAAAGAGGCGAATACCTCAGAAAAGTGTAAATGTCTGTGCTTTCAACCAATAATTAATTATGATGTCAACAATCATCTTTACCACAAACAGTATGGCTACAGCACCTTTCAGTCCTTTGAAGCCAGCTTTGCCAGGCCTTCCTCTCCCACCTGGGGCCCCCTTGAAGAACTCAGCCCCTAGGGACAAATACAAAGAAAGTAAAATGTATTATTAGAATCAGAATCAGAATATCTTTATTGTTATTGTCACATGGACAAAGGGAGATAACGCTTAAATTTAAAGGAGGATAAAATACAAAAAACTGTACATTAAAAGTGTCAAACAAATGCACAGTCACTCACTCACTCTCATTCACTCACTCACGTACATGTTCCTTTAGGTCCTGGAGGGCCCATGGCCCCCATGCGCCCCTTGGTGCCTGGTGGTCCCGCAGTGACAGCAGGGCTCCCTGCTTCCCCTTGATGGCCCTTCTCTCCTTGGTCGCCCTTTATACCAAATGGCCCGAAGAGGTCCCACACTGACAGACACAAAAAGAAATTAAAAAGTTAAAAAAAAATTAAAAACATTTTTATTTTTGGCACTTAGCTAAAACTCTTGATCCTGATTAATTTAGAACGAGTGCAGTCACTTTATCAGTTTATCAGAGGATTAACTTGAAGATAACTGACTTTCCTTATATTGTGTCACAATGAACCACATTAATGAAGCCTGGTGTTTAACTTCAATAGACTGGTAGCCTGAATCTATCATAGGTTTGTGCTGGAATTTTAAGTTGTGACAGCTAAAAACTGCATTGTCTGCAAATAAAGCTTTACGGCTTCATCTTGTATTAACGCGTCTTGTCAGTGTGAAGAGTACTTCAGTTTACTCTGTCATTATGTTTCTATCTCTGACTGTATCTACTGAAATGTGTACAGCATGTCTTGCATGTCTGTTTGCTGATTTCTTAACAGTCCATTGTCTACAATGGGTCTGAGTTTGTGGATGAAAGTGTGGATGGTGAATCCCTTTGTTTAGCTTTGTTGACAGACCTTGTTGCTGTGAGTGATCGGCAGGATGTCCTGGGGGTCCGGGGAAGCCCTGATCTCCTACTGGGCCCCTCTCTCCTTGTGGACCCTGCTCACCAGGGGGACCAGGGGGACCAGCTTGTCGAGTCAAAGCAAATAGAAGAAACAGTTGTTAGCATCTGTGCAACAGGTAACATCAACTGCTTTGATCCATCCTTCTGTAACTCTCTAACAGATTATATATGAAGGATTATAAAGAGTTTCTAACAGTTTTAGCCTCATTTGAATAAACTAATAATAATATTGATTGTTGTGTTTGTTTAATAGTACTAGAACTCAAATTAGATTATTTTTATCTATGAAAATAACTGGAATACTTCTACATCTGTCATTAGTGTTCACTGTTCACCTATTTGTTTCCACACCTATATGAAAGAGATGCCCTAATGTACCCCCAACCCATCCCTTTTCAGTCATTAATTACTGTTGGTTCAACAGGTTACAACCCTACAGCACCTGGTCTGTGTCCTGTCAGATGGCATCTCTGTAGGACGAGAAGCTCTATTGTTACTCAGGTTCCCAGAGTCTTTTAATAACCCTCATCAGATCAGTATTTATCCTGAACACATTTTGCTCTGACAAATCTGTGTGGTTTGTTATAGCTGAACTTAAATGTCAAAATGTCCCCAAGAGAGTTTCACTTCATGTCATCAGCAATTTTGTGAGAGTGCCTGTTAACACCATCAGGAAGTGGGTGTCTCTCTTTTTCCTCTATTCTGTTGGGTGACTGTTTGACTGTTTCTCCGATATTGATCAACTTACCTGATGAAGACCAAGGCCACGAGGTTCCAGATGAAATCAGATCTCCTGGCTCACCTCTGACTCCCTGAAACACAAAGTTAATGTCAGTCTTTGTGAGTCAGTGGATGCAGTTTCACTTTGCCATTTTAATGCAAGTCTCGAGTACAAAGATGTGACTAGATGAGATCACATGTTGGATGTGGACACACTGCTTGAAAATGACCACCACACATCCTGTTGTTATAATGTATGTGTCTTATCAATATCCTGTTTTCCTTTTCATCTCTGAGCCTCTTTCCTTTTCTGTGCTCTGCGTAACTTAAACGTGAGCATGTTAACTACTTAATTTCCTCAGAATTACTGACTATATAAAACCCTGTCCATTCAGATCATTGTTTTTGTGTTGGTTGGTAGACACTGTTTGAAACTGACCAGCTGCAGTCGGACTCTAGGCCTCCACTATGGCCATTAGCTTATTAGGAGATAAAGATAAAAAGATGAAGATATAAAGATTTAGTTCCCCCTTGAATAGCATTACAGGCTGTTAAACCATCATGTTTGAACTCTCTGAAGTAATGTTTATATCAAATGAAAGACTCAAACTTAAGACACCATGTTTTTTATGGCTGCATAATTTCATTAAATACAAATATTCTAGATATAAAAATATTTCCTGTGACTTTGAGTGCACATATTTTTGTCAGTTAGAAAAAGGTTTCGCTGCGAAATCAGTGACCAGGGATCACAATCATCTGCTCTCTCACCTTAGGTCCTTCTCCGCCTGTTTGTCCCATTTCACCAGGATCCCCCTGAATGAGAGTTATCCACGGGTTATAAAATGACATTTAATTAAAATTTGATTATACAATAATGATACAATACTCATCTTTAACACAAACATACCCTTGGTCCAGGAGTCCCATCTGCACCGGATGCACCCTAGAACAGCATTGAAAAACAGAGTGTGAAATGAACTTAACTTAACTGAGTTTTGCTGAAATGGGTAGAAATTCGACTGTGCTAACCCGTGGTCCAGCGAATCCCATTACACCAGGTTCTCCTTTGTTGGTCGCCTGAAATTAAACAACCAAAAGAAAAGATGAGGTGACACTCTGGTGAGTGAATGTAGGCATGTGTGTACATATGCAGGGAAATGTATCAGATCACCAATGATTGATCACATACCGGATCTCCTGTTTCTCCTTTCTCTCCACGAGGTCCCTAAAAGAATGACAGTAGGTTATGTTTACAATAGATGCATCAGTGTTTGTGTGACTTTATAATTGTTTTTTAGAGACCGTATTTGAATGTCATTACAACAGGATAATGAATGAAGATAAGCATATGTTGGTGATGTACAGACCTGGGGTCCGTAGGGGGGCAGAGTATGGGAACCAGTGGTGTTTCCTGGCGGACCTGGTGGTCCAGTGTCTCCCTGTGGCGTAAGTAGGAAGTACAACGAGAATCAGTCAGCTCAGAGAGAAACAAGTCATCAGCTGCTCGTATCTTCTACTCAAGCAAAAGTACCAATCTCACAGAAAATTCAAAATATTCCATTACAAGTAAAAGTCCTGAAGTCAAAATCCTAGTAGTAAAATTACAGAAATATTAGTGACAAATAAAAGTAAATGCTGACATACAGGAATATTGCTGCCAAATTTATCTTTAACAATGTATTGTACTTTCATTATCAGATAATTTATGATCTAAGTGAATGAAATTAAAAATAATTTTCTTGTAACAATAGAAATTAGTAATGCATTTGACAAACACTCACTTGTTCTCCTTTTGCCCCCTTAATCACTCTGGTCATAGTGCCCTGCCCAGGAAAACAAAAAACACTTGAAGTTGCCCTCATGAATTCCAGCTCCTATTTATTTCATGCAGTATTTACAGAGTCACACAGCAAATCTGTATTACTTTACATTATAATTATATTGTTATCATGTTACCTTTGGTCCTCGGGGACCTGGAGGCCCTGGGGGACCCTTGCAGAAAACAAAAAACAGGGTTTTAGTGAGCACTTTGTATCATTACAGATTAGGCCTAAAAAATATATAAAGTCCATGCTCACAACATAAACAAATACACTCACACACCTTTGGTCCTATGAAGCCTCTGTTACCCTGCCACCCTACGGTTCCTGAAGGCCCCTGACAAAAACCAATTGAAGGACATTAGATGGAAAACATTGTAATTGAGGAAAAGTAAGTTTCAGATAATTAACTGAATTGAATTTGTCTTACAAATATTCCATGGGCCCCTGGTGTGCCTGGATCTCCCTGTGGATAGATGTTCAAAAATTTATGAAGTTAGTAAGATCTATCTATATGACTTTATTGCAGCTATATTGAGGCATCAGTGCAATTTTATGTAGCCAGGTGTCCTTCAGAGCAAAAGTGATATTTAGTGTGACCTCCTCTTCCTCACCCTGAAACGCTCCATGTACACACTCAGCTCCAGGGAGTCTCCCTTCACTCCCTTCCTACCAAGTTGTCCCTTAGAGATGGAAACAAAAACACAGAGAGTAATGGTCAGAAAGTCAAACTTTGTGTATTGTACAAATCACTCTCCAGATAAGTTTAACACTTACAGGAAAACCAGGTGCCCCATTATATCCAGGTTGTCCTGGTGATCCTGGTTCTCCCTTTGTCCCGTTACAGCCGTCTGCACCTGGCTTCCCCCTGGACCCAGCTTGTCCTGGGTGACCCTGCAGAGCGAGCATTAAATCAAAACAATCAAAACATATTACATGTAGAATCAGTACAGTACAACACACAGTGAATTTCTACTGCTTTCATCCAGACTGATGGATGGACTTACAGGGATGCCATCGCTTCCAGAAAACCCAGGAACGCCGGTCATTCCCTGCGGAGCAACAAGAATCACACTAAAAAAAGAGTTGTCACTGTAATCATTTTTTAGATTATTCAAAGAAAAGAGAAAGATATCTTACCACATTTCCTTTGGGACCTATGAAGCCACCACGGCCATGGTCGCCTCTTTGCCCCTTTGGTCCTTGGATGCCTGGATCACCTGGTCTTCCTTGAGGCCCTTGTGGACCCTGGGGACCAAGAGGCCCAGGGTGACCCTGAGATTGGGGAGGGAAAAAAAGAGTTGATCAACTTCACATCATCTTCAAATAAAAGCTTCTGTGCATTGCTTACAGTTTATAATTTATAATTAATTACGCTTTGAGTTTTTTGTATCAGTCATGTGTGTTAAAAGCTACAAAAGCTAGGCTAACACTGGAGATATCTGGGGTAACAAAAATAATCATATCTACTTATCTTGAAAATAGAGGAATTAGAAGAGATGAAAAGAAGATTAAAAAAGTAGTTGATAGTAGAACAAGTGTTATAAATGGTTTAGAGGCAAAGCATCACAACCACACAACACGTTAGACAAGACACATTGTAAAAAATAAAGAAAGAATTCCCACGTTTTTTTCCCACTTGATTTTCTATTTGCATCACAAGGGGGAGACATACACTCTTCTTCCTCTAGTAAAATCCACTCCCTCAGCACTCCTCCCTCTTTACAGCCACCCAGTGGTCAAACAGTATAAATGCAAATGTTCACTGTCGATGCAGCAGGAAGATAAAGACTGGACTGCCAGGCTTTGGGAATTAAAAGCCAAAGAAGCATTTTAAAGAATACATTTCAACATCACTGGACTGACATTAAGATCTTTTCAACTTTTTAGAGACAGAATGAGCAGACAAAACTGGAGATTCTTACACAGAAAGAACTTAATATATTCTTATTTTCTAGACCCTCTCAGACTCAAAATGCATGCAAACACACATAAGAGTGTGACATAAGATATGACAGATAGAGCAGGAAGAGATTAAGCTGAGGTGGATAAAGCCACATTCTGCTGTCCAAGGTCCCTTTGATGAAAAAGACACTCATAGTGACCAAGCAAAATTCAAAGGTTGTTCAAAGGGCTGCTCGGAGAGGATTTTAATCACTGACTCTTTGAATCTGCAGACAGCCCCCTAATCTACAAGCTAAATATAACAATTTGATTATGATACTCAGTGATGAAAGAGAGAGGACAGGCTGGACAGATAGGAAGGAAGGAAAATGTGATTTTGGCAGTGGAAGAAGTATGTTTCTGTTGTCCGACCCATATCTCTGCCACATTTTTTAAACATGTCATTTTTATCTCCTAATGGCGTCTTCTCATCGCCAGGATCGTTGCTGCATTTTGGCAAAGAGAACAGCAGGACACAAATGAACACACAAGGACTGTGAATATCGAGCACATGTGATCAGTGTAGGTGGGGTGTGTGAGGGCAAGGAGCTTCAACTAAAAGGTCAGGTAGAAATCCTTGACGAAAAACAAGTGCTTTACACACACTCAAAGAAAACCCAGTGTTTCTCAGTTGTTACTGTCATCAAGGGGGTCAGAAAGTAGATTAGGGTTGGTGGGATGGAAACAGGACAAATGGACAGTGTTTACAAGGGTAAAAAAAAAGAAAGAAAGAAACACGTGAGGACGAAGATACCATGGGAATTTGGTGTGTTTGTATGGTCTGAGAGTTCATGGGGTCAGTAAGAGATGACCTCTGAAGTTTGGGGGCCTGACAGTGTTCCTGTGAGAACCAACAAACACAGTGATGTTGTTTGTCCCAAGACAGAGATGCTCTGGTCCTTGTTATATGCAGCTAGAGCCAAGGGTCTTGAGGGAATTAATAAAACAGCAGGGAGCCTAAACAATGTCAAATAACAATTCAAACAAGCTGACAGACAAATCAGATGCAGATAGTGTGAGATGAAGCCTCATATAAATGATGGCTAGATGCGTGTGCACTTGTACATGCAACCTAAGTGCATCCTGCGTGTGTGTTTGCGTGTGTTGTCTATGGGTGGCTTTTTGGCACAGGAGGTGTGCGTTTTTTCCTCTGCTTCAACCTCGACCCTGCAGCTGTTGTCTATAGAACAGACAACAGGCAGACAACAGTGCTGTCAAAACAACTCAAACACCACATGAATGGGAGTGTTATATACTGTTCTGTGAGCTTTTACATTTATAAAAGAAAACAGCCAGACAACTGGACTGATTAGGCATTCAAAAGGTTCACATATGCTATGATAGATTCAATATATCTTTCACCATACTGGTCATTCTGCAGTGGTCATTTATGATAAATAATAGTGTTTAATCTTGGAACATGACTGAGATGAAACAATGTGTGCCGGACGACACAAAAAATACACAAAAACCTTTCAAGAAGACTAGAAGTTCACGGCTATGCGAGTGGCTCTGTGAAGCTAGGCACAGTTGCTAAATGCTAATGTCAACATGCTATCATGCTCATAATGACACCTGTAACATGCTGATGTTTAGCAGGTATAATGCTTGCCATGATCAGCATCTTAGTTTAGTGTGTCAGCATGCTCATATTGGCTAATGAAAGTACAAGTACAGCTGAGGCTAATGGGAAAGGTTTTCTAGGTATTTGGTCATAAAGTCAAGTGCTGAATGATGATGGGGCTGGTCCCTAGACAAAAAATTAATGTCTGTATCAAATTTCATGCCCATTCATTTAATAGTCATTGAGACAAATATGAACCTCATGGTGGCGTTAACCGATCCCCAAAATAAGATTCATCATCTGGGAACCATGAACATCATCTTGTGGATGTTATTTCACAGGATGCATGAAAACTTTAATCTGCCGGTGGCGCCAGAGGAAAAGACAGAGGATCACCATTGTCAGTAGGGTTCATTGTCTGGGAAACATCAATGTTTGTGCTCAATTTTATGGCAATCAATCCAGTAGTTATTGAGATATTTTAGCCTGAACCAAAGTGATGAACATACCGACTGAGTGAGCCAAGCCACTATGTGGTTAAAACTGCAATAGTCAAAATGTCAAAACAGTTATAAAGTGGTAGAGCCCTGAACGGTTTAGAGAACAAATGTCTGCAAGAAAACAGCATGTAAACATCTTTGACAGTGGTGATGCCGGGGTATCCCTCAGCAACAATCTGAAAAATAGCACAATGTTTTTTGTGTCAAACCAAGTATTGATGGCTGCTTAGTGTGTGTATGCATCGCAGCAGAAGGCAACAGCGATTCCCAATCCTCTCCATCATTAAATGTGGATTCTTTGTTTTTCTATAATAGAAAACAATCTTGTCAGAATGCATAATTTGCACCTTCCTGTCAAGATTATAAATGTAATTTGGCAAGTTCAGATCTAGAAAATGCCACCTGTTTGTTTTGTTATGAACCCATTATGTTCTCTGTGGTTGCAGTGGCAAAAAAGCCCTTCAGGCACATACACAATAACAGCTGTAAATCATCATTCTCATAAAAAGGATATTAATCAAGCAGACTAATTTTTTGAAGACAAATGGATCTGTCAAAGTAATAGTTTTACAATAATTCACACAGAGGGTGAAACAAAATATACAGTGACAGTGGGGAGGAGCTCAGTGATCTGGAAAGGCGTTGTAATTCAAAAGTGGCTTATTTCTGAAATGAACTCTGTGTGTGTGTGTAACTGCATAAGAGATTCTTGTCTTGAGCACTTGCATGGTACACTATGTACACTGCTCACTATCTTTCTGCATGACTGAAACACAGGCCCTGATAAATACAAGCCTCCTTTCATAGCTGATAAAGAGGGAGAAGTTTCTAAGTGCATAGCTACAATGCTGGATCCACAGTAAACACTCAAAAATAAAGGCATGAGTGCCACACCACGAATGCACCCCAGAAGAGACGGTCCACAAACATGCATCCTCACCCATGTGTACAATTCATCATGTCCAGATGGCAAAGACATGCAAAGGACTACAGTTCTCTGGGATTGATCAGGGAGACAGCGTGACATTTTTGCTTTTGGACATGGTTAGAAGACATGTCATATGACCACTCTGTTTCAAGCATACTAAGAGCTTGAGTATGTCTAAATCACACTGACCAGACCTGTTCCATACTGTAGCCTGTTGTCTGACTACCACTCATCATTCCCCTTCTCCTATATTCTCTCTTGAGCTAAATCTCTATCCAGTCCTCTCCACTCTTTAATTACCAGGCCTCCAGAGCTTCACCTCTGTACTCCCCATTCATATCTGCTCCCACTACTTCCATGCAGCATTTCCTACCCTCCCCTCCTCAGACTCTGAGGAGTTCTTACATCCCTTTGCATCTATTCTGACCCTCCTTTGTCTGTCTTTTTTCAACCTCCTGTCTCTACTGGGCAAAGAGTAACCAACATGTAAGCCTAAAAATCAGACAGCAACAGACTATGTGCGGAGAAAACTGAAATGTAAAGTAGAAACAACTCGAAAAATCATGCATGAGGAGAAGCATGAAAAGCACAGGAATTAACATTTAACCACTAAATATTTGAAAAAATGAATATATGTTAGTTGTGATATAGCAGGAGGAGGATGGACATATTGCAGAAAACATATGACTGGCCCAGAAAGTAGAAATGCAGAGTGCAGACGAGAAAGACAAAGCACGCCGCTAGGTGCAGTAAAATTTTGAACCTGTCTAAATGGAGAACCTGACATGTAGGTCAGAGGAAGTTGAGTGAACTTCAAACATACATACCTTGGATTCACTAAAGGACACTGACTGCACATACATGCATGTCTGTTTAGGGCTGATTTCCTCTCTGTCTTTGAAGGCTGGTCATGACTTTACCAGATTATGAAGCTCAGGAGACATGTGCTATCCTCTGGCTTTTTCTGTAACTGTAGCTGCCTGTGCTCCTTTATTTTTCTTTCCATCACAGTCGGCTCACGTCATACCTTCAGCCTCATGTCTCGTGAGCTCCATAATGGGGTACGATGTGCCATCAATCAGCAGTCGAATCTACTAAAGTCGCAGAGGAAAGAGAAGGAAATGAGGCAGGCAGGAGATCACAGCCTGACCTGTTCTCTCCACAAGTTCAACTAGCAGCCCCTTGGCTACAATCTGGGTTTTGCAGATTCTGAAGTCAAGCCAATTTTATTTACTGTATACAACCACAAAAAATTCAAATCTGACTAAGACGGCTTTACAGGTTTTACAGATATGTGACATCCTCTGTCATTCAGTCTTCAATTTAAATGAGGAAAAACCTCTTAACTGTGAGGATTTGCATTTTCTTTTTGTCTTATGTCACAATAAAATGGTAAGTTTTGGGATTTTGGACAAAGACCTCAACATGGATTATCCACCACAGATGATGAATCATTAATAGAATATAACTGGCAGATTAATTGATAACAAAAATAAGACCTAATATTAAGTGAAATAGGTTCAAGAGTTTCAAGCAATTATACAAATTGAGTTTAATTTTCACTCTCACCTTTCTCTCACCTTTCTCTGTTGTATAGTATAGTTGTATAGTATGTGTATTTTGTCTGTTTGCTTGATAATACAGTGTTAACTCATCTGGCTACAGAATTTTCTCCCTAACTCCCTTTGTTTAATGTTATTTATATCCAAAATCTCAAAATCTCCCAAACCCACTTATCTACACACCCCGCTGGACTGATTGCTGTAATTATTACTGGTATTATCACTGCTGAATCAATAACATTGGTGAAATCACCGTGGCGACAGTGGAAACATGGAATCATGCCTGTCAGTCAAGAACACACACACACACATACACGCAGATCTGAAGATTTTCTTTTATGGTGCAAATTATGATTTGGTCCCTTATTTGGATAAAAACTGCTTGTGTGTGCGCCTGAGGGCTTAGGTTAGATCTAGGTGCCATTACGCCTTGGGACAGAGTGTGTAACTCCCTGTCTAAGGAAGTTGTGCATTTTAGACGTGAGCTTAATTTTCAGACTGATGATGATGAGTTTTTCAAAATTATACATTGCTGGAATTTGAATGGCTTTCATAGATGTGTTTAAAGGTTAGAACGACGATAGCAGTTGCTTCCCTTTACAACATGCATTTAAGGTCTCAGCCTAAGACAATAGCACACTGCTATAGTGGGGTAGAATCAGCAAACTTCACACAGTCAGACAAATAACAGGGACTGAAAGACGGACAGGTAGACAGAGGTATGTGTGAGGAGGAAAACTGAAATTACCAGATTAAACTACAAAGAGGTTTTAAAAGTAGAGACAAACAGCTATAAAACAAAGGGTAAATATACATTCTGAATAGAAACAAGAAATTTGGATTTTTAAGAGGAGAGAGATTGTAAAAAGAGCAATGAAACACGAGCCCTGCCCATGCTGGTCTGCCAGCTGGTGTCTGCTTTTTATCTGATCACTTCTCACCTCATTTGAGGGGTATAAACCACCATGCACACACAGACACACACACGATAAACCACACAAGCTAGGTGAACAAAGTGACTGAGGCTAAGGCGTGGGGTGATGGGGTGCTGATAGGGCAAAAATGTTAAAGGAAAACAGTGGTTAACAATAGCAGAGACACAGCAGTTAAATGTAAGATCTTAGAAACTACATAAATATTGTCTTTCCAAACTATTCCTCTACCACAGCATTTTTTAAATTCTTACCAAGGATTAACCCCTTCTTTAATATATCATATGGGTCACTGACAACGAGACGTCGGAGCGCCATCTTTTGCAGCTGTAGGAATGTGTGAGGAGGATTTTGAACATTCACCTCCAATTAAACTTGACATATGAGAGTCCAGGTGAGGGGAGAGCTGGTGCCCACTGAACAGCAGGGGTTTACAGCTGATTTCAACCAAACCTCTAAGTCAAACAAGGCACTGAATGCTGCGGTGCTGCTGAGGAGTGGAAGGTGACAACTGAATAACACATACCAGAGTTCCAGGTGCAAGATGGGGATTGTTGGAGATACTAGATTAAAGGGTCAGCTCACCTAAATTATATGGAAAACATGTTTTCACAGATACGTCATACATACTAGGTATTGGGCTACTTTTGCCTTTATGCTCACAGCAATGAAAGATTACATTTCAAAATTCAGCAGAAATGATGTCCCTGTCACTTTAGGGACAACAAACATACTCTCAACTGTTTTTATTGAGGCTATCTCTTAAGCAGAGTTCCAATAAAAACTGTTCACAGTGAGATCTGTGGATTATATATATAAATCTTAATAAAACGAAAACAAACACATGCAGTTAGACATATTTGACATATTTACATTTCCACTTCCCCACAGCACTTAACCTGAGCAAGTGTCTTCATGACATCTCACCCGTATCAACAAATCTCGGAGAAAATCCCCACCCTTCACACTGTGTAAAATGCAGTAACCATGGTCCTCTCCCTGGGTGTATGTGGGTGTGTTTGCCTTTCTCATTCCTAAATCACAGTTCTATTAAAAGTTCCCCCGTCTGACACCATAAATTTCATCTGGGCCCAGACTGTCCCCCGGGGTGGACGGTTTGGGAACGACCTACTAAGAGCAGGATGGGAACACACAGACCAGTGCGCAAACCTCTGACCTCGGGGAGGAATAAAATAAATCAATAAACAACTGGCCGGAAGCTCCCTCTGTTATTCCATCTGTCTGTCTGGAAAAACTGGGAACTACAGAGGATGTTTTGTGATTTTTTTTACTCAAGGAATGGGAAGAGTTAATGATTACAACATTAAATTAAAGATAAAAAGAGATTGGAAATATTATAAATCACAGGAAAATATCATGTCTCAGAGGCAACCATGAAAATAGTGGTATTAAAAAAAGAACAAGGCCTTAATATTCCCAACATATTTCATTTTCTTGGATTAGACAACTGTTTTCTATTAGCTAGCTCCAGCATGACTAAGAGGTTTGATTGGAAGAAAAACATTTAGTCCATGACTGATACACTTACCAGTATTAACCATTTTAAAAACCTTTATGTGCCCCCATGCCTGTTTTTCATGGATATTCAACTCTGTATTTACCTTCCTGCAAACAAAGCTAATACCTAGCTCACATGGCTTGCCCTTCTAGTGGTTGTATATACTGTATCTCCTCAGAAATAACACTGGAATCTAAACAGAAAGTGATGTGGTGAGGGAGGACTGATGCTATACAGTGTGAACTTTACCCTCTGATGTCATCAATGTGAGACAGGGAGCTCACAGCACCATATCGCACACAGAAAACATCTACGGACCAGAGTGGGTGCTTTTACATTCACACAACACTCAGTCATGTAAACTCCTCCTAATAAACTTCAAATCCTGGTGAGTGTCTCTGTGAGCTGCCTGCTGCAGGAATGCCAACACGATGAAGACAGCAGCAGAGTATTTACAGTATGAATTAAACTTTATTTATACAGCACCTTTCATAGAAGTCAAATGCAATTCAAAGTGCTTCAGAGGCGACTGACAAACACACATAAATGGACAGGGAGCAGAATTCATGCAACAGAGCTGTGGATTAATTGTAGCTGATTTATCATATTCTTTGATTGTGTTGCAGAAATCTAACCTGCTAGTTACAAAAATGCGCTTTAATCTCTCTGTGTTGCCAGAGAGATAATTCACCCTTGCTGGCAGCAAAAGGTTGTTGTCCTGCCCCAGTCCACAAAGGAGCTCAATTCACACAAGACTTAAGCGCTTTAAAATGACATCAAAACTGATGTAAAATTTTAATGAAGAATATTTACAGTAGGTGAAGAACACACATTAATTAATGGTTGGGTATGCTTGAAACAAACTAATCCATATGGCAACACTTCCGAAGGCAAGTGTTTATAGTTGCACCTAAAGGCCTCACTTCACAAACAGTCATCAAGAGCCATGTTTCCAGGCAAATTGAGCACAAACTTTCAAATTGGTGAAAGAAAATGCAAATCAATGCATGTTTTCATCCAACACTGTCATGCAAATGTTAGGAGTAGGTGGCATTGATATAAACAATGACATGTGCATGACATTAAACCACTGCAGAGGAAGAGGAAACAATGAGATGGTAATTACTAAAGTGCCAGTAACCGAACAAAATGTGTTGCAAATGTGGCAATCATGGTTGTTTAATGAATTAATTCGATGTTACATTTTCCTAATCTCCCTTCACAAATATAATGCTTTCATCCCCCCAGTGAAGCAGAAGCATCAGTAGTCATTTGAGCCACAGGGTTCATGACATACATGACTTTTTGCTTTGATCAAGACAACAACTTTTCCACCTCAGCCAAGCATACAGGTTTGTTTGTGATATTTCTACTTTCTACTGGTTCAAAAAACACAGCCAGGCAATCGCTGCATGAAGTGGAAGTAAGTGTTGGATTGTTGAACGGATCTGCTTCCTGCATACTACAGAGGAAATAAGAGAAAGAACTAACTCAAGATAATGAGCGAGGAATGAATGGAAGGAATGAAGGAAGTAAAGTAGACTAGAACAAAGGAAGGAAAGAAAGGTGGTGTGAAAAAGGGAAGTGGTGAAGGGAAAGGCTACAGAATGGTTTAAAGACAGAAGAAAAGAATAAGAGAAAAAGAAGAGGGAATGAATGAACCCAAGAAAAGAGAGATGTATCAAGGAAGAGGGGAGGAGAGGAAGAAAGGAAGGAATGAAGAAAAGAAGGAAGAGGGGAGGAGAGGAGGAAAGGAAGGAATGAAGAAAAGAAGGAAATCAAGTAAGAAGGAAACAAGGACTGAAACAAGAAGGAAAAGAAAGGGTCAGGAAGGTGAATTACAGCACGCAAACACTAAACGTCTCTGACTCCCACAACCAGGCTCAGACGCTTTTAGTGGATGTAGTCCCACTGCTCTGTGACCCAGCTGAAATGTTTTTCTTGGACACATTTTTCTTGGACTCATTTCCTGATGATCCGCATCCCTTCTTCATGATGCCCCAGGGGGGAAACAGGGCTCAGCTCCCCTTGAGGAGTACAGGGGGAATTATGGGTAAGGGTAGAGGCTAGAGGGGCTCCGTCCGGAGGACAAGAGGGTCCTCAACTGGATGCCCTGAGGAGAACTCAGGCAGAATAAATAAACATCTGGAGATGATGTTTAGATATCTATTTGAGTGTGTTTAGATCTCCTGGCTGTAGTCAGGAAGGTCAGCTTTCTGAAACCCCTGATGGAGGAAGATGTCCTACTTCTGAAAATCCTTGGTGGAACAGGGCAGATATAAAATGATACACTGAGACTTAAAGACAAAGCAAGAAGGCTTTATACAGACTGCAGGTAGAACAGGGACTTCTGAAAAACAGTAATGAGGAATTATCTGTGAGAAAATTGAAATGCGCTGTTGCTATGGAGATGAACCTTGAGCCAGATTTGTGAAAACATCACTTGAACCTTCACTTTCTTCTCTACACAAGTTCCCCCTGACTCATCTGCTTAAAATGTCCCGTGTGCAAAGAGAGAGATGAAGCAGAGGGATAAAAACAGATGACATTCAGACTAACATAAGTCATTTGTTGTCACTTGCTTTGTTTCTCATGGAGGTCTGCTGCTCTTTTGTTTAGCCATTCAGCACAGAGTGGTTTGGCTGCTTTGAGCCTAGTTTATATTTGAATTAATGTGTTTAGACTCTGAGCTAATTTTTGCATTCACATGTGTCATTTTCACTGAGCACGTGCACACGAATGTGCCAGAGATCTGACAGCATCCAGACCACAGATGGGGGGTGGGGGTGGGGGGTGAGGGCTGCTAATGACCAGTAGTTAGATTGAACTGTTCGTGTGTGTGAGAGAGAGAGTCTGCATGTGCACTGAGGGTGCGTGTTGAAGACTCAAGGGGGGGATCCCAGGCTGAGAACAGAGCAGCTTGAACCTCCAGCTATCCCAGGGGTCTCTGGGGCCCGACACCTGTGCCATTGCCTCATGTTAGAGGAATGAGACGTCTCGAGTCTGTCGTCCAAGCACATGTGTGTCTAAACAGGTCACAGCTGCAGCCTGTGTGTGCGTGCGTGTGTGTTTGTGTGAGAAAGAGCGAGAAACGGTGCACAATCTCAAATGAGGTGTTGCCCTCACCTCAGAGACCAACCACCTGTGTGCCTGTATCAGGTGTCAGCATGTGTCTGAATGTATGTCTGTGTGTAATGAGGTCCATCATGGGTGTGCTGCCTCTATAATCCCACTGTTACATTTATCACTGAGACATAATGCCATTACACCGTCCATACAGTGGATCGCCCAGAGTGCAGTGCCTCTCTGTTTATGAAAGCCCAACAAGGGAAACTCAATTTCCTCAACAAAGCTGCTCTCTGACGTTATACATTGCCCCCAAGGGCACAAAGGTATGTATATTGAATTATATATGGAGTGGAACAGTTTGAGAGGCCACAGGAGCTGTGGTAAAGTGTGAGAAAGTTGATTTATACTGTATATATATACTTATTTTTCCATATTGTTCGTTAGGATTTGTTATTTTGACCCAAAATAGGTTTCACTGATTACAGTAAAACAACATGATCGCTAGTAGGAAATCAGTAAAAACGACAGTTTTAGTGTTCAAATGATTAGTTGATTGAGTTTACGAGCAGATAATTAACTGCCAACTTCTCCTGATAACTGATTAATGATAGGCTTCATTTATCAACTTCTCAAATATGATGCTTTGCTGCCTTTCTCTAATTCTCTAATAATTATAGAATTTACTCTTTTATTTCATTTTAACAAGACGTTTGTGTTCTTTATCACATTTCTCCTGGATATTTTGTATATTCTAATAGTGTGTCATAGTTGTCTTTCTCTATTTATTAGTTGTATTTATTGTTGTTGACTTTAACGCTGCCCTCTTGGTCAGGTCTCTCTTGGAAGGAGAACTTAATTTCAGCGAGACTTTGACCTACTTAGATAAATGAAAATAAGTAAATAAGATAAAAATGAATATCTCTGTTATGGCCTGTTGTTGACCAAAACAGGTAATCTGATGTGGCCATATTGGGCTGTGGGAACCTGCTGACTAATCGTCACAAGACTTGGACCATTAGGCTATTTTCATACTTTGTGAGGCTGTGCAGGGCTTCGAGCTAAATACTAACACCAGTTTTCTTACATGTGCTCACTGGCAATGTTAACATGTTGATGATTAGCAAGTAATGTCTGCAATATTCAGGTTCATCACAGTCATTAGGATCCATCTTCTGGGGACCATGGGTATAGTTATCCATCAAATTTTTTAAACATTTTAGTCTGGACTAAAGTGGTGGACGGACCAACTCCACTATTCCTACAACCCTACCAAGCTTGTTTGGCTGAAATGTTTCAAAAATGAAAATAAGAGTTAGTTGCAGTGCTATTCATTACAAACTGCTTTACAAATGGCTAAAAAAATTAACACACAGCCATGGGAAGATCCAAGTTTGGAAAATTAGATTTATAGTCAAATGCTCAGCTGTGATGTTGGCCCTGTTTGACATGGACTTCAGCCAGTCACATTAGTGTCAGGGATACCCATGTAATCCTCAAGGTCTCTTTCCGCACCCCATGACCCATCCAGCTGGCCCAGACCACAGTCCAATTTTGCCAGCCTGGAAAACTTTTTCATTTTCCCACATGGGGATACAACACCCACTGCCATTCCAGCTGCAATACACATTCCTCGATGGTTTGGGGAGAGGAGGTAAATCAGGGCAAAGGTCTGTGCATGTACTGTATATGGTTAACTGACTGAATGAATGGGGTGATTATCTTGAATATACTGTATGTAATGTACATGTATGTATCATCAAGTTGATGTTTCAAACTGAGGGCGGTGGTTTAGTCACAAACTACACAACATTTCAAAATGACCAAATGTTGCACCACTGCTATGCAAGATCTCAAAAAGCGTCTGCACTGAAAACATGTCTTTCTCAGAAGTGGAATAAATATGAGAGGATTTAGAGGAGGTCTAATTGTTTCCTTTGCTGCCGCCCCCATATGTAGGTTTCACAACAAGGCCTGATGGGAAACACATGCCGTTGCTGTGGTGACCCAAAACTATGGTCACATTTTTCCTACAGCTCTGAGCACCCTCTTTGTCGACCATAACTTTTCCTGACTGCTGTCTGCAAATCAAATTCAAACGTGCACGAGGATGAACTGTGTTAACACCCTGTTTGCCCAGCTTTCCTATTGTGAGAATACAGAGCAGACTCAAGTGATTGATGTGGAAAACATGGTGTGTGTCTGTGTGTGTTTTGGGAGAGGGAGATGGATTGAACTGGCAACAGAATGTGTCCACAGGAGAATAATGAGGAAACAGCTCCAGCTTGTTACAGGACATAAAAGGAGCTTATTGCCATATTTCTCAGTGACCAGGGCTAAAGTGTGATTAAGTCCCATGGGGCAACAACGTCGCAGCCACAACATGAAACACAATATCTCAGGCTTTTTCTAGTCATCTTAATCTTTGTTAAATTCATTTGTCCTCAGTTAAACTCATGCCATGTGATCTGCCTGATGATAGCAGTCTGGATACAGATGGTAACACAAGACCAGTGTCTGCTGTAAAAATACATACAAGGTCACAGAAATACTGGACTCCCGAATGACTGTACCATCAGTGGCTGTAACTAGTCTGTTTTCCTGCTGTAAGGTAGATAATGTGATGATGACAGCATCAAGGTCATTGAATGATAATCAAGGTTAAGTTTAGATTTTGGTTGAGAACTTGTTTTCACTTTCAAGGTTACAAAAATCAAGGTTTTTAGGATGAAGAGTTAGACATATTTTTGGCAAACATAACTCTACTTCTGGCAACAAGTGGAGTGTGAACTTTAACATTAACCTACAGTCTAAAAGGAAAATCAACAGAAAACAGACTAGTTACAGCCACTGACGGTACAGTCATTCAGGAGTCCAGTATTTCTGTGACCTTGTATGTATTTTTACAGCTGGTCTTGTGTTACCATCTGTATCCAGACTGCTATCATCAGGCAGATCACATGGCGTGAGTGCATCAGTCTTGAATGGGCTTTTTTTTTTTAAAAGAAAAGAAAAAAGAAAACACAATCTGTAATCTGTTTGGGAGAACATAGTGAATGGTCAATATTCTCTTCCATGACTTAAGTACTTTATAATTACCTCATCTTTAGTAATAGTATACCCATTTGTCTGTGTTCCCCTGTGTTTGTGTATGTATATATATGTGTGTGTTATAGTGTCTGTGTATGTGTGTGTGTCGTTTAAAAAGAGATGCTCCTTTGTCCGCAACAACAATAGTCCTCTTGTTCCAAAACAGCACCCATAATCTTAAAATGTGAGAGTGAGCCACTTTTATTGGCTCTTAAAGCTGGACCACAGCCGGGTGCAGGGCAGCGGGTCAAAGTCGGCTTTGACAGTAGCGGAAAAAAAGAGAAAAGGATGGGGAAAGGAATTTCTTTTGACTGTAGAGGCAGACGACTATGTCATTGGAGAAATATGAGGTGATCTTGTGATGTTCAGTTTCTAAGTCAAGGGGAATGTACATATTTCACTACTTTCATTACTTTCGGTGATGCAGGAGGCAGCTGCTTTCAGCAAAAAAATGTTCTGATAAACCCTATGCTATCTATAATACACCAAACAGCAGACAGACACATTTTTATGACTATCAGATGGAGCATTTAGCACCTAAAGACCAAGATATTTTTCTCAGGAACTGGTGGATACCAAAACAGTGGTCAGAAACATGACTCCAAATGAATGATAACATTGCTCTGTGTTTGCTGGATGTTTAAATAAACTGGTTCACATTAACAAAGATTCTATAATTGGTAATATTGATGTGTTTAAAGGTTGTTGTCTGCAAGTTGCCAAAAAAAAGGTTAGAAGGCAGTGTTCACTTCTATGATCATTACAGTTGCATAAACCCTTGCTCAGCTGCTACTCTACTGTTTTAAAGTACAGTTTCAACTGTTTGAAGTTCTTTGTAACCTTCTCAACAATATATTTTTGTTATTATCGTGCTTATTGTTTCTTTGCTGCTTGATCTGTGTGTTCGGCGTGCAGACAGTTCTGAGCCTAGCAGTAATAGTGAGACCAAAACAAGCCACATGAGGAATGTGTGAGGTGTGGAGATTTAACAGGCTGGTTAAGTGTTTGTGTTTCTTCTAAGAATGACTTTTAACAGCTTCACACAGTGGCTGAGATAGCAACCGATGCTACCGATGATATTTCCCTCCATCTTTTGCCTGGTACTTCGTTGTGGTGGATTAACACACACAGCTGGTTAGTGTCTGTTTGTCTAAGCGTCTCCCCAGACATGTCCCACTGCTCCACAGCTTTAACTCTCTCAAAGGACAAAGCCAGCCTGTGATCCCCACTGAATTCCTCTCTCCAACAATCTTAGAAAAAGAAAATCCTACCATCCAAGAGTTTAGTGATAGCAGCAGGTTTGTAACCACCCCCCCCCCCCCCTCCCTTCCACTCACACACACATGCACATCATCTTCTCTCTACAGTTGGTAGTTCTTCCTTGACAAGCCCAGTCAGGGTCAAGGTCAGGGGAGAGCTGCTGATTGCAGGTTTGGAATGAGGGGCTTAAAACTGCCATTACACATAATGTTTTACATGTGATGCCCCTCATACAAACCAGCACGCTGATAGTGCCAACAAATCAAATCACTAACTTATCGGTCTTCCTCTACTGTCAGACAATTAGTTTCCATCAGGGGAGACAAATCATGTTTGATAGAAGTTAGTGACCACAGATGCAAATGCTCTAATCAGAGGAGTTCAACCTGACCTAAGTTCAAGAGTTAGAAAGAGTTTATTTCATGCACACAATTGTGCATTTTGTCCATTTTCAGAAGGTTTGCTGAGGCAAAAAAAGTCTGTTCTGCATGCATCTCACTACTGTCAGATAGAAAAGTCTTCAGGGAGTAAGAAAATGATCTTGCTTTACCATGAATGTCACGCATTTGTAAGTTTCAGGATTTGCTTTGACAAGGTTTTATACATTGAGGGGTTGTAAAATGAGGTTATGATCCTCCAAACAAGGTCAAAACCTGAAAACCATCAGTACATGGTTTCCACCCTCTGGTGAAAACACTACATTCAGCGGGATCTTTCCTGACCCTACGGCATTCCTCTTGGTTCTGTTATCCTGTCCCTGAGGAGAGAGGAAAGTACGTGGTGGTCATGGATACTGGATTCAGAATGTAGGTATAGACTTGTTTTTATGGAACAAGGAAATCTTTGCCATTAATAGCTACAGCCAAACACACAGACGATCTTGTTCCCACAAATACAGAGGGCGTCTATATTAAAAAAAGATCAGTGGACTGTCATTGTGCTCAGCTTCCTGAGACGTGTCTCATTTCCTCTTCTTCATCAGCTGTGGCGGCTTTTCCCATGGTGGAAAGGACAGCATCTCTCCATCTGCACAGTGTCTGTAACGGTGCCTAAAAACCTGCATTATCTCTCTCTTCCTAACATATCCTCTCTGTCTTTTTCTCTCTTTTTTTAAAATCTCATCATGTCCACTGTGTAGGATGAAAAGAGACAGTGAGCTCACGCAGAAGGACACTACTGTTTCCAAAAATCCAATCCAAAGTTTCTTTTTCTCTATAAAACCCGGTGCCACTCCCTGTTTCTGAGAACTGAAGACGGAAAGACTCCCAGCAACAAAGGGCAGCATTGATCTCCTAAACATGTTTTCTGGTGAGGACGCAGGGTACCTTGTGTTCAGTTTCTCATGCTGCCTTGGTTTTTTATGCTTTACAGACCATAAACCTCACTTACAGCTCTCGGGATTCTCATCCCTTTATTTGGCAACACTTGGCCCATGTTCCTCAGCTATAAAGTGCAGTCTTGTGAACTACTTCGGATGCTTTGTGCACCTAATTCATTTTCTCGTTTTAAGGTGATTGTTCTCCCTTTTTATGACCAGTCTCATGAGTCCAATCCACTAATGATGCAGAAGAACAATGACGACTTTATTAAGTATACTTTGGGGAGCTTGATATTTTTCTGCACGCCTTCAATGCACTCTCTGCCTGGGAAGTGGGTGGTAAGGATGGAGAGTCAGCTTGCCAAATCTCTGCTCTCCCCCAAAGCAGAAAACCCCATGAAATTAACATATTTAGTCCCCACCAAACAATCCAGTTCATTCTTCCAGTCTCTCTCACGCTCGCTCTGTCTGTCTCTCACATCTGTTCAGATTTGTATCCATCTTCACATTTAACATCTCACTTTCTCTATCATGGTGACTATTTGAGAGAATGAATCTCGCATTCATTCATGAAGTACCTCATGTGACCCTGTTTCCACTGAAACATTATTCATTTCCCTTTTCTGCCTGTAATGCTCACATCTTGTATTTTCATCTTCAAAAAAAAAGAAACACTTTTCATTGATTTAATTGTTTTTTTTGGCCAAGTTGTGAACACAATACTGACATATTATCACCTTTTAAAGTTACAGTGAATGTGTAAGTAAATAGTTGCTTGTACACACATCCAGTGGACACAGAGCAACATTAGCATTTATTTGAGTCATGTTTCTGGCCACCTCATGAATGAAAGTCCAATATTCAGTCTCATTTTAGCCACCAACCCTTACGGGAAACATCTGGCTCTAGCTACTAAATGCTGGGAGCCACAAACTGTGTCTATTGGCTGTTTGGTGTTAAGCAGGCAGAGTACAGTTAACTTAACAGGAATGTTTTGGGCCAGAAAACAAAGACAATGAGCTGAAAGTCACTGAAATACTGAGGAGAATGGCTGAGTTGGTGATAATTATCTGTGGGTTCATCACTTTGGGAAACATCACTCTGTAGGCATTTTATTCATTATTAATATAAAAATCATTAAAAACACACACACATTTATTTAAAACTGCTACCTTACACTTCTCACAGTGGTGGACAATGATGAATCCTACTATTTCACAGAGCAGCCAAGCCAAGATGCTGACATGACCACAGCCACCATTTACCCATTAACAACCATCACCGAATCACCACAGCTGTGTCAAGTCTCAACAAATCCAGGCAGCTGTGAAGGATCAGTTTGACCCATTCAGTGAGGCGTTCATCACCATGACTCTCCTCAGGGGGAAAGATTTGGAAAGACAGGAGATAGACAAAAAGCAAAGGAATGAACACATCTGTGATGATCCATCTTGGTTTCCATTGCATTTGCAAACAAGTACATCTGTTGGGTGATGCATATAGGGGGGAAAATTTAGTTGGATCATATTATGCACTAGACTCTTAGGCTTTGGAAAATTAACAGCTTAAATATGCATGCAATACATCAGAGGCCATAACTGACAAAAACAAATTTATAATGCCTGGCTTCTCAGAAAGTCTTATCTTCCAGTGAGAAAAAGTCTAAAAGTCGAATCAGTGTGTGCGATGTGTTTACAATTCATCTTCAGCAGACTGGATGTGTAAAAAAAATGAAGGACCTATGACCAGAGTTTGTTTTTCCTTCTATCTTCTCTTGTTTTCATAGACAGAGCACAAATGATGCCAAGGTCTGACTGCGTAATAACTTTTTTGGCACTGTCCTTGTCACGTCATAATTGAATCATCAAAATTCCTTCCTTCACATGCGGCTGACGCAGAGAGAGAGTGAGAGAGAGAGGAAAGGAGGAAGCGAAAGGTGGTCTGCTGACCTTGTGATCAGACTTTTGCATCCTTCAGATGTGGCATGTGGAACTTCCTTTCTCTGTCTCTCTCTCTATTCCTCCTTAAGGGGTTTCCTGTATCCACAGCCAGCATGCGGGTCAAGAGTCAGACCTACTGTAAAGTTGGTCTGGTAAATTCTTATCGCATGCCAAAGTACAGTTGTTAGACCAATCCTGTCTTCACCTTTGTATTTTTTAAGAACGTCTCCCTCAGGAGCCGTTCCTCTGGTAGGCAGGGATTTTTATGAGAGACAATTTGAGTCCTTGACTTTACCACATCACACTGCTGAACTGAGACATTTATAGTTCCTATGAGCACCTTTTAAAAGGTAAGAGAAACAAAGGAAACTGGCCAATTTTGCTGCGGAAGGTTTGTCTTCAAAATGTACGGAAGGTAGCAAAACTAAATGTTCTGTATGTATATATGTGCTGTAGATCTCTTATTGTTACTTGGGTATTGGCTATTGTTTTGCGCAGCTGCTGTTTCACAAGATATTGTCACAGTGGTTTTATTTGCAGCAGATAAAGTGACTTTAAAATCAGATTTACTGCCTTCAGTTCTCTCTTCAAGCAGATGCTTTGTGTGAACATATGCATCTACAAGCATGTATAAGCTTAGATTACCCAGGAACCACTTTTCTATCTCCCTATTTAAAGCATGTTTCATCTTTGAAAAGAAAGACTTTGCAGAACAAATAAAACCCTACTTATTTTCACTCCTAAAACTATAAGGATGTGGAACCCCAGTCCAACTATCTGATGATCTGTGCAGCACGTCTGAAGCCAAAATCAGTTTTAGTCATGCAGAACCCCAGTCACTCACTCTAAGCTTGTTATCTCAGCATGTTTAGTCTATGTCTGTCTCTCTGATTTAAGAACCCTGGCATAAGGTCCCTCTCTCGTTTTTCTGTCTTTCGTTCCTCTGCCTAATTGGTCTCCCACGCTCCAGACACTCCCTCCACTCAGACCTCCTCTTTTACAGTGCTTGATGTTTTGAACTTCATCACTTTAACTGTATCAAAGTGTGATGCATACTTCAAACTAATGAGTTTCAGCAGCACAGTCTTCCAATGCGGCTGGATGCCTATGTCAGACTCACACGTTCACATCATCCCGCAAAAGGGCTTTAGGCCATGATAAGACATGACGCTGCTGAGCTGCGTCTGTAACAGAGACAACTAAGCTCATGGGGCAAGGATCATTACATCATTCTGATTGTTATTCAGCTACAGCTACTTAGCATTAGCTACAGCTAACATGGAGTGACAAGTGATATAAATAAAAGCAGCATGGGTGCTCTCCTTGGGTTTAAAGGATAAGCCGAGCAGAAAAACTTCGGCAGCCGAGTTATGGAAATCATAATTTGCAGGGGCATTTAGAAGGCATCATGTGTGATCATGGCCTTATTTGGTACTCCAGACTGAAAACCAAGAGCAAGAGCTGGTTAACACAGAGTTTAAGAAAGAGAGGGGGAAAGAAATAGAGATGGGTGTTTACAGAGCTATTTGGAACAGAAGTTACAGTTTTGGACTTACCCTGGCACCCTTCTCTGGGAAACATTTACATTCTCCGCTGCAGTCTCTTCCTCCACAGGGGCCGCTGTGCTTCTTCCCACCCTGTCAGACACAAAACAGACAACACAGAGGTCAGAGATGGGCTATTAGAGGTCAGGGTAAAGAGGTCAAATATACAGAAAACTAATAATTTGCTGAACACTTCATGTGCATAAATACTGGAGAGGTATGTGTACATTTGCTTGCCTTCTTCTTTGTGCCTTACGTGGGGCACAGTGTGGGGTAAATTGTGGTGTACTGTAGGTGTGACCGCCTGTGTTTGTTTACACAGTGGATTGTGAATACACTTGTTGTTTATGCCTGTGGCTCTGTTGCATGAGTGTGGATGACTATTGCAGTGCTGTCTGCACTGTTGAGTACATGGGGTTAGTGTGCAGAAAGGATGTTTTGGATGCGGCTCCAATGACTCATGACGGTCGTCCAGCCATTTGACCATGAAAATCCCATTCATCAGAGAGGTTGGGCCCAGCCTCTGACAGGGACAATTTGTCTTTGGATGTCTGCATACCAACAAAAACCACCCACCATCATAGTCTGATCTGTGCTAGACATCACACAAGTACACACACACATGCCCATGGAGGTCAGTGTGGACATGACATGATCAAAGCAAGCAGTCACACAAAGGGGATTTCCCAACCCACAGGTCAGAGGTGTCAAGGCCCTATGCTATCTTAGAGAGTTGGAGTTGTTAATTAAGACAAAATGGAGTCGTGGAGAACTTCTGTGTGGTTTATCAAATGAAAATCACATCTAAAATCCAAGCTGAACCTACTCCCTTTGGATCCTTTGCCACATTTGACCACATTTCTTACTCATCAGGAGCAGAAAGAAAATTTGAAACATTTATAAAAAACAGTAGATGCATAACACATAACATTTTAAGAGTCTTCACCTTCAATACTGCAAAACAGACGCACATCAACGTCATTTCTGGAATTAAAGTATCACTGATCTAATGTTCTTTTACAAGATCTGTGGGTTAATCAGTGAGTGTTTCAACCCTGCAGGACTGTTTCCATTTAAATGCCTGACTGGAAACAAAGCTTTCTGATAATTTGGTTGTTCAGTTGAACTTTTCCCCACTGTGCCTGAGAGTGGATGTAAATGAAGCACACACACAGACAGAACATCTCAACTCCAAGTTTCCAAAGCTTGAGGAATTAGATTTAAAAAGGCTCCTCAGTGGCCTTTCAATAAGCATGTTTCAGTAAAACTGAATAGAGATGTGCAGAGAGGCTCCAGGCTCCATGTAGCTGGGTATGTGACGTCCCTGCCCTGTGTTGGCCTATGTCCTCCACCTACACAGCCATACCATAGCCTGCTTAGGCAGCAAATTCCTCAACACCCTCCCCTCTCCCTTGTTAAAAAAAAATTCAAAATGACCACTTTATGCCTACAGTGGCAACAGTGTGGCAGATAAAGAATCAGAATAATTCTCCCTCCTCATTTTGACAGCGGATCGCAGCAGTCCCACTGACAAAGGCCACATTGAGACCATCCTCACACACAAAGACTGTCTTTTAACCATACAGACGTCGTCCTTTAATGATCCCCTATCTCCACCACAAAAAAGACCCTCTTCCCCGCCCTTATGGAATGCACAAGCCTGCATTTCTTTGTTAACTATCAGTGGATCTGAGGGGTGCCTTTCAAACTGCTGTTTGATATAGCTACAACATGCTGTGATGGGTTTTGTGGTGGCAGACTCACTCTGTCCACAAACAACATTCTTTACTTATGCCCATAATTTTGAACTGATTATGTGAAAAGGGGTTTTTCCAAAGTGAGGATCCTCTCTGTGCACACTTTGGCAACACTTTAGTTTCTGGAGACTGAGACAAAAAAAGGAAGGTCACATCATCCCAATAAGGGGGTAACAGAGTCACAGCAAGACCTTTCTCCACATTGAGGTGGAAATCCAAAACTCAGACAATAGACTGCGTCATCTCCGGACAGACACACAAGGGAATGGCTCCCATAAAGGCAATTACACATCACGGAGCAATGCACCATCAATTCAACTTCACAGTTTACAGGTTCAAAATAGCCTATGGCTGTTTCAGCAGAGGACAATAGGATTGTGCTGCAGCATCCTGTTTTCTCCACCCGCCCAACACAATAACCCACTCTTTTCCATAGCTGCGGTACACCTTGGAAACTAATTAGATGATAATGTGTGGGTGCACATTCAACAAACAGCATAGATCATCATATCAAGAAAAAACAGTCAAATGTTAATGAAAAAGGATGAGGTTCAAAAACTTGCTGTCTGATAAACCAACCATTTGCTATTTCCTGTCTTTCTTAAGATGCTTTCACACTTCACAGTTTGGTTAAATTGGCTCAGACCAAGGTAAATACACTATTGCTTTTTACCTTTATTCATTTTCTCTGATGGGAGAGACAAATGAATCCAGACCGCCTAGCACCACAGCATGGGGTCCTACAAATGATTACCATAAATCTGAAGCTATATGAAGCTATAAGGAAAGAGGCCTGGCTCTCACACAGGATCTGATTTGCTGTGATTGTTCATCTGTGGCCTCTTGTTTACAATGTGACTCTTTAGTGTAGATCATCTTTTATGTCCTGTGAACTACCTTCAGCGGCCTGGGGGATCTTCTCAAGTCCTCTGCTCTATTTCAAAATTTGAGATCACATGCACAGATGTAAACATGCCTTCTACACGACTCATGTATACATTAACCTGTGCAGTTGTGTGCATCGCTCAGACCACACGCACATAACAAAGGAGAAATAAAACATTTTATATAGAGATGTAGTAGAAAAATAGGCTAAGTCTGTCCAAGCAACAATGTGCTGTTTTCCTAATAGAGCCAACATGGTGTCTCCTGAGCCAAAAGAAAATCTATTCCTCTCTTTCCAAGTTGGTTTTAAAGTGTGTCTGGATTGTGTCTGTCATTACAAACAGAGTTGCAAGGGGAGAATAAGTGTTAATGTGAAATACAGTTAAGAGGGGCTTCAATAAGAGGTGGTCTACCACACAACATGTAGGAAAAATACACTTGTTTACCGTGTTAGACTTCAGAGAGTTCAGTTCAGTAACCTTGGCCATGTGTGTATCTATAGGGGCGCCTATATGCAGGCCATTTCACATTTTTGTATTTTCCATCTATCATTACCTGCCAGCGCTTCCTTGAATAACTAATTGAACTGTGACAAAGTGCTGTGTGAAGATAACCTACAACGTGAGTTCTTAGGAGTGTACACGTTCTTCAAGCTACAGTGGTCAGATTAATGCCTCTCTTAATGAGAAATGTTGTTTTTGTTGCCTCCCTGCTCTTAATGGCCGCACCGGTGCCTCACTCTGAATCTGCACCGCCTCCTTCAGTACATTGTACAGTAAATGAAATAAAACCAGCTGGGTAAACAACACTCTTTCTCATGCTCCTCCTGCTGATACACACACACACACACACACACACACACACACACACACACACACACACACATTATAGTTATTAATGCGATTAGAGAGAAATATGGAGGGTTTATTTTGGCTTTGTGGATAGAGAAACACGTGCAGTGAGCTCTGGTTATTAATGACATTCTTCTTATGAATAAAATAGACAGATGCTTTCATACGTCATTAATTATAATAATAATGCACATTTAGGTGTCTGTTACAAGACAGTAATGGACACTCATTCCATTATTCCATTATTGCCTACTGTACTGTATATGTCAGACAGTTTGAGTATACTGTACCAAGACCAAGAAAGGGCTGCAGCAACTACTAAAAGTACCACAACATCAAACTATTTTGTGGTGTAACCTCCAGGTATTGATGATCCTTGACACCACATAGGCATCTACCCCATTGGTTGACAGTTGTAAGTCACAAAGTGACTATAATATATAGAGTCACTATATTTGGAAATTAATATTTTGCATACCCATAATATAAGTCGGATATCTTTCATAACATCACACACAAGATCTAAACCAAATTTAGTATCTTAGGTGTTCAAATCATTACATCATTAAGATTTTTCTTTTTTTCTGGTTCCATTTAATGTTGAATGCCAAATGTTTGTCATTTTGTCGATAATAAATGATTAATTGTTGACCACTACTACTGCTCTCCAGTCTTTTTACAATGTACCACCATCGCACAGCATATTCAGACATGATGAGGTTGGTTTGTGTGGATTATTGTCTGTGGTCAGCTTGACTCACCATGCTCCGTATGAACTGTACAGTAGGCTTTACCACAGACATAACCACTTCCTAACGGTCTCTGCCAATATCAAAGCAGCCAAATCAACACAGCATCTCCACCAGCAGAACAGCTGATGATTTAGACAAAACACAAGACAAATGCAGACAAACAAACTGAAGGTTGGGCATTTTCAATTATAAATACAGATGCGGAGTGAATAATTTCTAAATTTGGAAATGAGTTGTAACTAAGAAGTTGGCAATCTCAGGAGCTTGGCCTCCAGCTTGTCTGCTACATCTGAGGCCAAACAATTAAAGGATCAAGGGAGGGATTTATGAGATTAAGAGCAATCAGACCCTTGTAATGATGATTACACACTAGACAAAACTACCGACATATAATCCCTAAATCAAAACCATAGAAGCCACTAAATACATTGTGAAGTGTCTCTCCTATGAAATCAAACAGCAAACAAGGCATAAAATACACACAAAGACACACACACACACACAGAAGTGAAGGAGCTGTAGATGTGAGTCCACACGACACACACATTCTACTTCTCCCCGGTAAGTTACTCACCAAAACATCCTATGATCCCAAAAGATTATTAACAAACTAAAACACATAAAAACACATCACAGAGATAATATTTCTCATTTGCTGTTGTTTAAAACATCCAAGACATTCACAGATCACCTTGATGTCACAGACAGATCCTTCTTGGAAACCAACCACTCTGAACCCTGGTGATAGAAATGACAAACCGCTCTTTGAGCTGGCCTCACATGAAACCACAGTGCAGCGTGAACAGTGTTTGTGTGAGACCCTCCTGTGTTTGGAGGTATCAAAATGAGATCAGACTATGTCAGATGAGTGCTTGATCTAAACAGGTACAGTTAGTCTGAAGAGCAACACAGACGGATACAGAGGAGAGAGACAAATATGGCTGCTGTGATAATAGGCTATTAGAGTCAACAGTAACTAAATCCCACTACAAAAACCTGTAACCATAAGTGTTGATCTGTGGGTTGTTTGTCAGGGGCTGTTGCTCATCCTTAATGAAGGATCTGACCTGCAGCCTTCCAGGCACTTTGACCTGGACCCAGAGGAATGTCTGATCCTAAGCATACCCTCCTCGGAGGATGACCAATACCCTTGTTACCACCCCTCAGAGGGCTGTTACCTTGCCACCAAATTTAAAAAGATATTGAAACATAAAGACACCATTAACCCTTGGACCTGAAAGAGTATGGAAAACTAACGCCACCATAATCCTCCCAGAATTAATGGTGTTTAGACAAAAGGAACCTGATTAAACCAAGCATCCCGGTTAATGGAGGACATCACCGTGATACTTTGACAAAACCCTTAGGTTAATGTGAGACAGACAAAAGCAAGTGGAATTGCCTTTTGCAAAGAAATGGAAACCAGATGTTCATGTGTTCAAATTTTATGCTGTGTAGTCTCGTATGATCAAAACTAAGCTTCTTATTCTGTTAGATCTATTGCAAAAGAAGTAGAGTCAGCTGAAGCCGCTTGTGCATGATGGTGATGTTTCTTTCAGAAAGCAACTATCTTACTCATGCACAACTTCACACTTTATCTTGCAAATCTGTCATGGAATGCACCATACTGCAAAATTCTTAACCATTCTCACACAGGTGATTCAGAGAAGTTTTTTCCCATAAATGAAGAAGAACTTAGGTAACAGCTTATATTAGAGCCAACTATATCAATTTTCACTGCTAAAGAAGAATTAAAAATGAAGCTTTCCAGTCTTTCTTTCCATCTTTGCTACTGCATTGCTATGTTTCTGTTTATCAGTAGAAGAGTGTAGTGTAGTGTTTCGAGGAATCATACCATCTGTGGTCATATACCCACACAGGCATTTATGTAATTTGAACAAACTGAGGATGATGTGTATTTTTCTGAATCATAACAATCTCAGTACGTATACAGAATTTAGCCATGAAATATGTGTAATAAACTAATTTTATTTTTACGCTTTTTCTGTGTGTTGTGTATGTTTTCACCTTATATTTCGGCCTTTGATAGTGTTCATTCAAAAATACTGGCGTACCGGTGAGACCATCTATCAGTCTTGTTGATGTGCCAAGGTTACAGCTGCCCTTCTTCACACTCAATGATGTGGACGTCAGAAAAGTGCAAACTGTTGAATTTGAAACACCCGGCCATTTTCAACAAGAAGCTGTGGAGAGCAAAATCAGTACATGTAACACAATACATGATGAAACATGCTTATGATGTATATCTGCACTTGTGTCAATGTCAGGTCAAGAGCACCTGCACTGGCTGTGTTACACTCCCTTGCCAGCTGGAGTAAACCATCTTGGAAGATCTACTATGTGCAAGGAAGAAGTGTGGTTCTTGTGTTATGTGTCAGTGGCTACCACCACCTTGGTCTTAAGCATTATCTCAACAATTGGTTTTGATGGGACGTCATGAAATTTGATACAGACATTTATGTTATCTCAGGACATTTGTCCAATATGTTGCTCATTACTAAATACATGCAAAACTAATGCCATTCTCAGTTAGCTTCAGCTTTAGGGCCACTTTATGAATCCTTTTAATTTTAGAATGCTAACTCAAAACTTAAGATGAGCGAATATGGTAAATTTCACTGCACCCATAAATCAGCGTGTTAGTGTAGTGTTAGTATGCTGACGTTAGCATTCATTAATTATCTCAGAATAAAGCGCCATGTAAGATATAACATAAAATTGCATGTCTGTGCGGAGTGAAAGAAACACAAGGACTGAAAAGAGTTGAAAGCAGGGTTGGTGACCATACCATGCTGGTGATTAAGGTTGCTGTGTGACTCACATGTGGGCTGTAGGAAAATGTTTTCTTCACAGTATACATCTGGAAGTTCACGTAGCAAAAGCATCACCGATATTTAATTCATCTAGAAAACTGTGATGGATAAAGTAGAGTATGAAAACTTTGTATTCTCCATCAGAACAGTTTCAAAATCCACTTATTTATTAATTTATTCATAAATTATACTGGTACTGCATACTAATAAATACCAGCTTTTAGAAATGTCAAAAGTTGCTTAAAAAGTAGGGCAGCATGTCAAGAGGGAGAGGTTTTACTTTCTGTGCAGCTTTGGCTCGGGCAATAGTACAAGTAGAAATTAATCAAATAATCAGGATTTTAACTGTTAAACAAAAGAAACTCTCACAGAACAATCAGGCGCACACACATACATGCATATACATACAGAAGCCAGGGAAAGCAAAACATCAACATAGCCAGACTGTGTGTAGTTTTTATTGAGGCATGTCCCGATGAAACACCAGATATCCCAAAGGCTTCCATTAAGGTATATGGGAAATTCTCATGCCGGCTATAATGGACTTTATAGATTTCATGTGATAAACAGTACAGCTTGTCTGCACCATTACTTTTCACAGCTTATTCTGCTTCTCACACACCACCACCAACTTCCTGTTGAGTAGAATTTAAATGTTATGCTTGCTAAAAACACCCAAGGTGAGAAAGTGCACAAAAGAGTTGCAAGTTACAAGGGTCATTAGATTTGTTGGACAAATATTGAGTCCTGTAATCATTCTCATGTGTTGAGAAATCTACTAGTGGGATGACATTATTTCAATTTCTAATACAGGGGTTGATTTTGCTTGTGCCTTATTTCATTCATATTTGCAGTTTAACATAGGGCACAGATGTCAAATCCTTACTGCACAGTTACTTCTAACCTGAACAAATGAGGTATTCCTGACCAAATGAGCAAAGTTAAATTACTTTTAGGCTCATCCAGCTTTAAGAAACATTTATAAAATCTGCTCTGTCAGTTGTTACTTCTACTATATATTTTAAGTTCTTATATTGCATTTGTCACATTAGCCTATTTCTTTTTTCATTCAGAGACTGCTCCTCATAGCATTTTATATTTTTGATTGAATTAATTTAAACAAACAGCAATATTATTTTTATGACATACCAGCTTGTACTAAAACATGAGATATAGCCTGAATATAAAAATAAGCAGGGGAGTATTGAAGGGGAATGTAGGGACAAGGGAGAGGGTCACTCTGCAAAGAGCAGGACATGACTTGGAGGAGAACATGAACCAGGAGCAGAGGGACCTGAAGGAAAGCAGGGCAGAGCACTGTGACCCCACTGTGCCCTCTGGTTTGGGGCTCCAGTGTAAACACAGCTCTGGTTTCTGCCCCGGCCTGACATTGGACCATCCTCTCCTTTAACTGGGCCTCAGGTCACACAGAGACTCAACTCCATTTCCCAGTGGGCCACACTTAATCAGGACTCCAAGCAGAACGACCCAAATGGGATTGTTCTGGTCTTTGGTGCCAAAAGACCAACCTGTCAGAACTTGTTATGTTGATAGCTTCTCTGCTCACCCTCTAATCATATACTCAATGACATCCAGATGCGGTGTGATCCATATTTACTTCACACGAGTAGACAGTGTCCTTACAAGGTGTCAAAACACAAGAAATCATCCAAATTAAGGGCTGACAGGATCAAGGATGAGATAAAGTTGTTAAATTTAGTTACTCGTGTAGAATTTCTCAAACTAAATGATAAGGATGGTAGGACGCGTGATTGGAGTCCAGAGACAGAGAGGGTGAAATGGTAAAGATAGTGATGGATGATAATAGATGATGTTAAGGTATACTGCTCATCATATTCATCATCTTAGTTTAGCATGTTAGCATGCTAACATTTTCTAATTAGCACCTCAACGTAAGTATAGCCTTGCTAGGCCGATGAGAATGCCATTAGTTCTGGTAGGTATCCGGTCAAGAACCATAGTACTCCTGACACATCAGGACAGCCAGGGACCAAAGTGGCGACAGGTCACAAGCAGACATTGCCATCCATGGGAGCCACGCCCACTAACATGGCTAAAAGAGAAAAAGTCAGACTGAGAATGAGAAAGAGAGAGAGAGAAGGCGAAGTTGGACACGGGTCATGTTATCACAAAGTGCAATATTGAACTTTGTTAACATTCTTTCCCATGACAAGAAATAATTCAGTCTAACTAATTAGACCACAGCTGGATGGAGGTCTACAGTCCAGAAAAAATTCCATTACAGTGAGATCAGCACGTTCCTACTTGATGACATATCATAGTTTTGACATTATGGAGGGCCTCCACATTCACCTGTAGGATATGACGAATCCCAGTCTGTAACTGCCTCATAAATCAAAGAAATTACTCCAGAAATTCAATCACCAAGTGGGCACCTGTTGAAGAGTGCATAAGAAAGCCCAAAAATAATTTTGTGAGAAAGCAGTACGTATGGTCTTAGTAAACACAGCTGGAATAATCCTTCCCATCTGAGCTCTACTGAGAAGACTCACTTCTACTGAGGAGAGACAGATTGAGCAGAGATGCACGGTAGGAGGCTTGCACGAGGGGGGGATAAATGGAGAGAGAGCTGAATGGAAGGAGACTAGCTGGAGAGAGGAAAAGTAAACTAGAGGGAGGACAGACTGTCTGCCAAGTGTCCCTTTCAGAGATAGATGGAGAGAGAGCGAGGGGACAGAAGACAGGGGAGAGAGACCAGGGGCAGAATGAGGCTATGTGCTGGAAGTCAGAGACTGAGCTGAGTGTAGTGAGAGACTGAGGTCTGGAAGACCGGGAGGACTGAGGTTGGAATTCTTTCAGCATTGTGCCTGATGGGACCTCGTGTCCCTACATTAATCACTGTGAGATGGAGTAAAAGAGTATATATATATATATATATATATATATATATATATATATATGTTGTTATATCCGCCCCTGTCCTTGTATATGTACACATGTACAGTACACTGATTTTTCAGACAATGTCCACAATGAATTATTTCCGAACTTCATTCCAAGTCAAATAAACATCAAACCATGTCCACATTAAATATTAAAATAACAGCTATATAACACCAGTCCATGATGATTAGGCTAGGCGCCACTAGGTTGCTGTGAAAGATCGAGACACATATCAATTAATGAAAATAGCATGAACAGTGATTATCCATGGATAACCACATGGTATTCTTAAATTTCCCTGTTGCCCTGGATATTGAAAATATTTAACATATTTTCACATTACGGCAACATCTTAAATTGTGAAAAAAATCACAAAACGTTTTTATGTCAACAAAAAGGACTGAGGGAAAGGATCTGAGTAAGCTACGTTGTTTGTGAGCTATGCACACTGAATGCAGGCACCTGTGGATCACTGTCGCGCTCTTAAGCTCCTGAATCACTGTAACGCTATAAAGTGATGAAGGCAGAACATTAATGTAAAGAAATACGGATTCATGTTCAGAAATGGCATCACGCCACAGAGACCACACAGCACCTAGGACGCTAAATGTCCATTGGCTACCTATGAATACTTTACAGATAAATATAGATAGATAATACATACACTTTTAGTGTGTTTATGTTCGTATCCCAGACTGTATATATAAGAGAAATGACCAGAATATATTTCATATATCACTCCGTGTTAATGAATAATCTTCATGCTACAGAAAAAATTGCTCAAATAAAACTGCCATCACGTCCTTGCACGCCACACATACATTCTCTTTCACACTAAGCAACAGGACCTGATTTAAGACAATGAATACGTCTCAGTAAACACTCTGTCTGGAGTAGTCAACTGTGGGTCCAGTAAGGCTGTAAAGCAACTCTTGACACATTAACTCCACCGTTTCCTTTTCCTGTTTAGAGCCGATAATCTATTTCTTCACACAATTCTGTGCTCAGATGCTTCCCATAAAAATCGAATTATACCTGGCCCAGAGATAAACACAGCCCACACATTCTGCAATGTGCGTGAAGAAGAAAATTAGCACACTTATGTCATCCTGCTAATGATAGAGAGCAAATTGGTTGACTAATTCAAGCATCTTTCAATACCAACAAGAAACTCCAAACAAGTCTGGTGTGCGGATTTATTGACCTTTAATCCTATCACAATATTTCTACTTTCAGCGTGCTCATACTGTAATTGTACAACATGCTTGTTTAAATTGCATTTCTACACCAATGGTGGCAACAGCCAAGCTCACTCAGGCCTTTCCTTACTATTACAATGTTGGACCACAGAGACTAATCAAATAATCACCACCACAAAGTCACCTTCACAAATTAAGGAACCATATTTAAACAAACAAAACAATACACGTAATATAAATCCATTCACATGTAAGCACACATGCACATGGTCACCATCCACACAGACGTAATGCAGCACAAATGCAGAGAAAGGTCAGAGGGGTTTATTCCAGAGGTGATGGCAACACTTCAGTGGAAATTGCATGTTCTGCTTCACATGTTCTCGCTAAGTAAACGCGCATCAGTGATAGGAAGTCCACACACGGGTTTCATCTGAGGCTGTGATTTCCTGTAGCACTGCACAATGGGCTCTTCCCCCAATTGTTACAGCCAAGCACTCTCTATATCACAGCCACTATTTTGGCAGGGGATGTGCTTGCCCTTTTTCCTCCCTTATCACAGGCAGACATCTTCCCCTCGCCCCGGACACACGCCTTCCTCCCCCATAAAACAATCACTTTCAAGAGGTCAGTCACGTGTCTGCTTTCCATGTGATGACCCCCAACATGCACATCACTCATTCACATCTAAAAAGCAGGTTTGTGGTTTTATACCGCATGGATTTGTAACTAATGTGAACTGCATTTCCATAATTTGCATCTTTTTCCTATTCTCTTATGGATATTCAAAAGAAACTCAGTTTGATTTAGTTTGACCATGCGGAATACAGTGCCAAAAAGGCACATGCAGAAACAACATTTATCACAATCATCCACTTAGCCGAAAAGAGGGTAATTGCTAAAGCAGACGTTACTGCTGGGCTTCCAGGTAGTAGGTAGGCGTCTGTAGCCAAAAACCTTTCTTCCATGGCCACAGACAAAATTCCCACAACTCACACATCCACTGCCAGAACGATCCCCTCATTCCATCGTGCTCAAACACATCTTGAAATATATTCTCAAACACATGAGAATCAAACCGTCTCAAAGGGTCCTATACGAAACATCCTGTTAACATTACTGCCTCAAGAGCCTTCCTTCAGTCCGTCGCTGGACACTGATAAATGGTATTTGTGTGCTTGGTTTATGCGGTTGTGCGAAGAGGGGGTGTGCGTAACATTCTACTGAGAATCATGTTTTTGCTCTCATGAGCCAAAAATTTTCCCAACAAAGTACGCTCTCAATGCTTCAATTCAGGCAGAAATACAATAGGATACTGCTGCTGTACCACAAACTGTCTGGGCCTGTAATGCTGGCACATTAGAGTCAAAGTAGGTTTGGCCAACAAAACTGACCTCAGGAGTTTGGTATGCAAACAAATCTGTTTAATAATTGTTGCACTGGGTTGGTTAATAGGAAGAATTGCTGCATGAAGTGGCCCCTTTGAGCTAGAGGCTCATTAATAGATGAACTGATTAGTCAATTGACAGAAAAACTTCACAGCCTATTTTGATCGGTAGTCATTTAGCAATTTTCAACATGAAGTCCGTAGATCTGTTGGGGTCAGTTTCAAAAATGAGATTTGATGCGTATATGTGATAAGTGCTTGTATATCTTTGGATCTGGACTTGTTGGTTTGGACAATGATGGGAAACTTTTACTATTTTATGACACACTTCACAGACCAGCTGAGATAGATTGAGGCTCAAATTGAAAAATGACCAACGGACAGTTGATAGCGAAGCCACAAATTGGGAGTGCATGTCAGGTTGTCAGTGGTTACAAAAACTGTTAAGGCAGACCCCTCCACACCGTCAGCAGCGAAGATGTGGAGGATATGCCGCCAGTTCTGAAGGCGAGAGAAAATCACTGCCACGGTGGAAAGGAGACTCAGTGGGTTCAAATGGGGGACCAACAGCAATTGTATTGTTTTCAAAAGAAGGCATTTATCACGTTGCCTCTACTGTCGCATAAAAGCAGTGGAAACAGTTTTGTGAAGATTTAAAGGGTTTCTGAACAAATTCAAGTCTTCTTTTAACTTTTCTGTCTCCACGCACCTAAAATCCTGTGTGGAAGTGGGTGTGAAAGTCGGATTAGGTGTGGAGGTTGTTAAATCCTACAAGCATTTTAAACTAAAACTAAGATCTTGAGAGAGGCATCAGACCATGTTCAATGGTCAAACAACTTTAGAAGCCCTCTCTCCACATGATGTGCAGGGGATGTGTTTGACCATTTGGGCGTAGAACATTCCATGCCAACTTCAGGCTATCTCTGGCGAATGACTGTGCGAGGTGAGAAAGAATAAAGAAAGGTTTGAGATTATAGGGTTCAACACTATGTAGAATGCTGCGGGAAATACATGCCATTACACCCGTGTGAAAGAAGTTATCATGCCCCCTCTTCTATGAGGCAGAGTTCCACTTGTTTACAAAAGGTGACGGAACATGAAAATAACTAAATCAAATCTCACAGGTAAAATATATCATGAGAATGATTTTTCCCAATGGGCGGAGGTTCAGAGTAGCGTTACATGGAGTCCAGATGGTGGGAAGAGTTTGCAACACAGATGGGGTGTTCAAAAACTGAATCAGTCCCAAGGTCAATTTGGTTTAGTATTAAACAAGAAACACATTTTCTTTGACAAATTGAGATTGAGAAATTCTGTGTCAGGTAAGGCTTATCTATAAGGGCGTGTGTTGGTTACTACTTCCTGCACATTTTACATGTCACATCAACTCTCCAGGCCGCCACATTGCTGACCACATGCGAGCAGCTGCTCATGACTAACAACAACTGTATGCTGGATGCGAATGTTTTTCAGAAAGTCAGATGCTGGTTGTACATCACAGCAAGAAACGAAACTGTTGCATTTTCTATTCAGTGTTTTAATCAATGTGAGTTGTTTCTTCTGCACAACGGTAGAACTTGCCTGCACCAAGGCATGGGCGGTGTAAGCTAAAGTGCCTCCTCTCTCCCAGTGTCACCACCTTTAGACAAGCTTCCCAATACACAAGAGGAGCTGAGCTGTGTCACGCTTTTAATCAAGCCCTGACTTCGTCTGATAAGCCAAGAGACCCAGCAGGGCCCTTTCATCCACCGAAAATAACTTTTCATCTAAGAGCCTTCAGTATGATATTGATATCTGACAAGTGCGCAAAAGCACAAGCTTCCAACAAACATAAAAACGAAACATGCTCATGTGCCGCAAGCTCACAATCATGCAGTGCATGGTTCAGCATCGTGGCGTTTTATCCTTTCACTAGCTCAGAAATGTGAGCTTGATGAAAGAAAAAATAATCAAACCATATAAACTGTGAGTCAGGAGAAAGGAAAAAAGTATTACAATATTTGCTGATTTGGCTAATCAAACATAATAATAATCCTGATATACATCTGTATTCTCTCTTTATGCTTGATTTACGACAACTTGTGAGAAATAAGTAAAACCAAGTGAGGCTGTTTACACATGTAGGTGCTGAGAAAACAACAAATGAACAGGAGGTATTTTCAAAGCGGGAGCAGTAATGTAATGTCAGCAAACTGCCCAGACTATCACTGCATTAACCGAACAATATTTTGTCTGACTTAGGATCGCACCATGGGTCATTCTTAAGTCTCCTCCATACCGAGGTGTTTCCATTCACCTGCAGTAGCCTGCACATTTCAGTTTGTGCATGAACCTTTGTACTATTTAAAAGCTTGTTGTGTTTCCCTGTAAATACCTGTTTCCCTATTGAGAAGTGCATGATGTACAGATATTTATTTTCAAAATCTCTCACAGCAATGACCATTTTCATTAATTTATGCACAAATACAACATTGAATTTACACAGGTAATCCATTACAGTGCTTCTCTCTTATTATCTTAGGTGTCGGCCATGTTGTGTGATAATGGAGATTTAAAACGAATTCAAAAGTTTCACTGTATCTGATGATGTTACTTCTTCTACTCTTTTAGACACAGCACACAAAACATGTGCATAGAATGTATTGGTGCATGTTTTCTGATAAACAAGTAGTGGTTAAAGTCGCATTGGGTTGAAATCACTTGCTGGGGAAAAACAAATATTGCTCACTGACTCCTTTTTAACTATATCATCTACGCGCAGAATTCATGACCTCACTTTCAATCCTGTCAGGTCAATGGTCCGGCGAAACTGTGCATACTGTGTCCCTGCCATGTTCCATTTCTGTTTGTTATTTTATGAAAGACTAAATTTCAGGAATATGCTTGTTCAGTAACATTGCAACATAGATCATTTCACGAAGACATTGTGAGTTTGCTGCTGTTGCTGAGGCAAAACCCACCTACTGGAGGAGACTCCCAAAACTGTTTACTCAATCACTTTTGCTGGTGCAGTGTCCTGGGCAACTCAGAAAGACAAACCAAACCAGAGACACCAATCAGCTTCAGTTTTCATATGTTAATTGTTAACAGGCGCAGGTTACAAAACTTCTAGTAAAAAATAATCAACACCACGTGGGAGAAAACTTGCGTTGCACTCAGGCAGATGGCGACGGAGGCACAAACGTGACTGCCGGTCGGTGAACGGCGGCGTTAATAGCGGCGCAGATCATGGATGTCAGTACATGGCCATGATCCTCTGCGATGGAGCTGAGCTACTCATGTGCGTGTTGAACCTACCTCGGACTGGCTGGTCCTCATTGTGTTGCCCGCCCATGGTCCCACTCGTGCGGACCGCAACTTTGTCCCGCCGCTCTTTCACTTTGAGACGGCTTCTGCAGCGTGACTGCCCGACCTGGGCACATCAAACCCCCACTGTTAATAAATCCACGGTTAATCATGAGTCCATACACAGTCAACAGGATAAATTAATCTAAATAAAATTACAACTGTCCTACTTTCTGTTTTCACCTGCTGCGTCGTGAAACTGCTGACGAAACACCCCGGCAATAAATCTGTTTTTCTCGGGGTTGTGACATTAATTTGCCATCAAATTAATAACATTTCATTAAAAATGCGTACCCCACAGTCTTTAGGTTTACTCACAGATGATAGCCAGTTGTCGATCAGGGGAAGATGCTCCTGGACCGAAAAATTTTCAAGGTGACCGGTCACCGTAGCACCAAAACCTCAAATATTATCACAAAAACAGCAAAGTGTGCAGAAGTAGTCCCTCTCCTTACCGAGAAAAGTCAAAGTGTTTTCTTAGCAAGGGTTGTGTCTCTTTGCATGAGGTGAGGGTGGTCGTTTTGAAGGAGGCGGCGGGGTGGTCTGCCGAAACAAGACCAAATTTGTGATCAGAACCTCATCGTCTCAGATAAAAGATGCAGCCAAACGTGCTGTCTGTGCTCTGCCAAATAGGCAGCAATTACCTGAGGAAGAGGACAAGAAGCGGCTAACAGGTGGTTGTTTATGCACCATACGATATATTACGATCCTGCACTCTGTTACCGCGGTTCCTCTGCTTTCACTCAAGTGTAGACCTGACAGGCTGAGGTAGAGATGGACGAAACATCCTGCTTGTTTGGGTTGTGTTTAAGGTAGACCTGTGTAAAAAATTATCATTTGAACTGATCTGATTATGATACTATGGACAACTCTCAAATTAGGCAGCTGGGATTCTTAAACTTTGATGTATATAAATGAATACAAATACAAGCACAGTCTATGTGCGGCTCTGCTGTATTATCCTGACGCCTCAGTCTGATGACACATTTCATTAGCCAGTGGTGCTGTTGGTGCAGCGGTTAAAGGAAGCGATAACGAACACTGTTTACTTACCGACAAGTCATTGTTAGATATTTATCTTTTAATCTCATGTTGATTTATTTGTGTGTAAATCTTTTATTTTTAATTTGCGGCTCTGTCATGTATCTGAACCTCTAGCAGGTTGGGTTTTCCCAGTCAACCCTCCTTCGGTTCTGTGAAGAGGGCACAAAGAGAGAGAGAGAGAGAGAGAGACGGTAGGGTGAGGTGAGGTGGGGCAGGAGTGCCCTGCAGCCAGCTCAGGTGTGTGTGTGAGAGAGGGCGATGTGTATGCAGTTAATCGGTATGTCTGAATAATCAATAAACTTTTCTCCTTTGTCTCTTAGAAGCTGAAGTCTATTTAAGAATCCAAGGAATTTTACAGTAACATTTTAAAACTGTCTCTCTCATGACTGTAAAGTCTGATCAAGGCACCTGTTGTCTTTCAACATTGACTTTGTCATCGGTGTGAATAAAAATGAGTTTTTTTTTATTGTAGATACCAATTCAGTTCCTCAGCTCAGGATAACTCTGCTGATACCCAATCCAACGCCAGTGCTGTATTTCCACTGTTAATCACACCTCTCTGTTTGGAGCTCATACAATATTCTATGTAGCTAGTGACCTGCCAAGACTGAACAAGTGTTACTTTGATGCCAGAGCAGTGATTTTTTAAAAGTGCATCAACACGACAATGTACCCAACTGTGGCTCTACAGATGAGGTCTGCTTTTATATCAGTTATTGCGCTCCTATACGCTGATGGTCACTGTATTCAATTTTATTAGGAACAGTTTGTATGGAGAAAGGAAGGCTGCACACTTAAGTCTGAAATCAGGAGTTCAATATTAAGCAAGCCAAACTTTTGATCAGTAAACACTACCTTATGAGATCAAATGTTTAATAGAACCTTTCATCTGACTGTATCTGAAGAAAAAAGACGAAGATTTTGATCACTTTGCGAATCCAGTTTCTACACAACAAGTGAGTGATCCATGAATGGGTGGGAATGGAAGCAGAGGTGGGGAGAAAATTTAACAACGTGGCTAAGTCTCCCCACCAAGGTGAAACATTTAAGACTTTCTGCTTTGTATGCTCATGTGCACCTGTGATTCTGTGGTCATCAGATGCGCTTTGTTTAAAGCATGGTGAGTTTCAGCATTCTCTCACAAGAATGCTGAAATCAGTGATTGGGAGAAAACATTAAAGCGGACTGTGATGTGGCAAAGATGAGGAAAAACAACAGATATTAATCATTACGTCGGTAACACTGGCAGACCACTTATGTGATGTTTCAAAGTTACATCTCAGGGGCCTGGCATTATCATGTGGAAGTTTCATCCTCTGCCAGATATATTTTCAGTTGCGATAGGATTGTAGCGAGATGATGTCATAAAGGTCATTAAGAAGTTGCATTTAGGAAATGATTCAATTATTGACAGTTGCAAATGTCGGCTCAAGAATAAATGTTAAAAATACAAGATGTCACGAATTGTCTCTCTAAAGCACCTCTCCAAGCTTTACATTGTCAGCCTGATAAAGCCTTCTCAAAAGTCATCATACATTTCCAGGTTATGCTGGCAGCAAACTGATATAATGGTTTGACATATAACCACAGATGTTTTATCAACAAAACAATCATTATTCACTCTGTTCACTCATGAACTGAGCTGCTTAGGAAAAGTATGAATGGTGCTGGGAGCCAACATATCAGGTTAAACAGAGCAGCTTTTCTGGTTTCTGGACTTAGGCACAAACACAGGTCAGACACAAGACTTCTGGACTGAGGAGAGAGAATAGAGGTGTGTATCTGGCACCGACATTTGACCACTGATCAGATAGCGCAATGAAACTGGAGTAATTCAATATTCAGATTTTTTGGAGGCAGTTGCATGCTCCCATCCACCATGGGGTCCAGAACAGGAAGTTTTGTGTCTGGGCTTTCTAAAAGCCATCCAAACTGTTTATCCAGAACAGTGGCTGAATACCACAGGCTGTCTAGTCCTGCCATTTCTTAACCCAATATGCAGCTGTCTTTGACCTGCTCTTGCATAAATTTGAGGAGTCTAGTATAAGAAAATAAATGTTTGGCTCAGGTCCACAGGGCAGCTCAATTAATGACATCTCTTCTTTGTCTCCACATACAGAGATGTGGCCGCTGACTGAGTATCAACTCCTTCACATTCAGTGAGGGCCAGAAGCTAAGGCCAGGAATGATCTCCAGTAAACAAGTCACGGTGTCACTGATGTATGCGAGGTGCTTACAAATGTGATAACCCAAAGCTGCAGGCAATTAAAGCTGACTTTACAGAAAACGTAATAAAGAAATATAAGATTTTTGCTGCTAGGATGAAACAGCAGCTATTTGAATCTATATTTGACCTTTATCCCAATTTTCCACCATCATCTGATCCCGAGTGAATTTCTCCTCTGTTTATTTAATATCAGCAGAGTCAGTTTCTCCTTCAGAATGAGTCGTAGTAATTCCCTAGGAGACGTTGAGGGAGGAGGAAGAAGGGAAGAAGGCAGATCCCAGCAATTCCTGGAGTGAGGATTTGTGTGTGTGGGATGTTGGATGGAGGTTGGAAAGGCAGTGCCTGGGAAAAAGAGCTTCACTCTGTGATTCCTGCACGACATGTCTGGGGCGGTTAATTTGGGACGGGCTGACCGTGGAAGCAGTAGCAGGAACGTTAATCGTACCCTGGGGAATGTGGTGTGTTGTCCCAGGACAACAGTCTGGCGGTCAGGGGTTGATCTGCGGTCCTGCTGCATCAAAGTGCAGACACAGGCATTGCTTGTTGTTTAGATCTAAGCCTGATCCCGTAGAACCAGCCTCTTCTAACCTCCCACGGTGGCTGGCTCCTCACGGTACAACAGCGATGCCCGCAGGAAGACGAGCACGCACTGACCCCTGTCCCCAGTGTTGTAAAATGCCTACATTTGGAAGTTATTCTCTGTGTTTGACAGGTGTCTCCTGGTGGCAAAAGGTAATTCTTCTCAGCCTGATACCCAAGTAGTGCCAGCAGGTATGCCCACTGCCCTGTGTCCTTGTGTACACCATGCAGTGGGAGGTTAATGGTAGTCCAACATGGTATCTCCTCCCTGTGGTCAAGCATCCCAGGGCATTTATTCAAGTTGTCCCTGTGTTTTATTTCAGCATGTTTGTGTCCATTGTGTTTTCTTCCTTCACCCAGTGCCATCTCAGTTGATTCTTCTGGTGTACTGTAATGGGTAAGTGCAATTTAACGGTTAACACGTGAAATTAATTAGTCATAAATGTCATTTGTGATTTGATTAAGTGCATGGTGCTGTACTGACGAGAGTGGTGGAGTGATGGAGAAACACTGAGGGGGCTGTTACAGGCCCCAGGGGTGAAGGAAGTAATGGGCCGAGACATTTGTGTAATCTTTTATTATACACTCTGTTGTTTGACTTCCACCCACTGCTGCAAATTGTCAACTATGAAGGATAATCAAGACGGTGATAATATTGTCATTAGATTTATGACTGCTGTTTTGGGCCATATGAGGTGAAAGTGAAGTTTTGGCTGTCTTCTACTTCCTTTGTTCTCTTTGTCAGCTTTTATTTTAAAACTGTTCTCCTCCTTTACGTACAAGGACGGGTGCAATACTAAAGAATAGTTAAGTCAAAGTTGTATAGAAGTGCAAATGTTTGATTGCTGTTTAACCTCTTATGCTTAGCTCTGTGGATTACTCTGTGTCTGTGTTTGTGTTTTCTCTGCACGGTAATGCAGGTCTATAAGGTGTCTGGATATGGATGTGTGTTCACAAATGGGCTATAAAATTGCTGCCTTCAGGAATCTGGAAAGGTTTGAGTCTTATATAGTAAAGTCATTGGTTTATTCCATGAGCTGACTAGACTGGATGCTGTTGCTTTTGTGGTTGCATCTTACCATCTTTTAATGCCTTCAGAAAGTCTAAAAAACTGTTTGCTATTTACAAAAGTTGAGATATTTAGCTTTAGCTCAACCCTATCAATCATGCCTCTGTCAGCCTTTTCAGTAGTATTAGCTATTTGATAGGAATGAAAATGCTGGGAGAACGAAAACACATCAACAGTTGAATGCACCTCAATAACTGAACTTCTCGCTATTTATGAAACCTCCTGACGACTACCTGTCATAAGCATCCAACATCCTTTTATAATTAAATAGTTTTCAACATTACTGCTTTTGTTCTGATTGGTGAAATCTTACAAGGTCCCTATTTGACACAATTTCGACACAAGAAATCAAGCCTTACTATTGCTCTGCAGCCACTAACGAGCAATTGATTTGGAGAAGGTTTTGTTCTGTTTTGTCAAAGAATGTCACTCTTTGACTCTCTGCTACCTTTGTGAGGATGATTCTTGAATTCTAACCTGTAGAGTTTTTGTCCCTTCTTTCTGCAAACAGACTATCTCTAAAGACTTATTTATATAAATTCACAAGACATGACTCAGGGTTTTCTGTGAGAAAGAGACAGATTGTTCTCTTAAAGGCCGATCCAAATCAAATAGATGAAATCAAATGATCTGTTGTGTTCTAAAGAGACACAACAAAGT
>BRZM01000343.1:171607-185418 GCA_033238685.1 Lates japonicus
ACACACACACACACACACACACACACACACACACACACACACACACAAGTTAATGAATAAAAAGTAACAAATGCACTTTTCAGTCGCCAGTCTGCTCATGCATGACCAAGCATGACCAGGTTAATGTTGCCTGTCATCAGATTAGGGGCCAGGAGACCACAGTAGCTGTAAGTGGTGGGGTCTCAAAGTTAAGGAAGCATCAAAAAACATCAAATACATCACCCACTTATCAATGTCATGCAGGTCCACGCTTAACCTGAGCTTTTCAGCAAACACTGGGATCTAACATGAGCACAAGCCCAGAGTAATTCTGTTGTGAAGCCAAACATGGCCAGCTGCAGACAGACCAGCAAACACACAGCTCATCCAGTGGGGCTGCAGAAGTTGTTGAACATGTCAGCAGACATGCAACATAAGGCAGGAACATTGTACAGTCGTGTTCAGGGAGACAGTGGCAGACATGTTAACAAACCACCCAGGAATTCTCACATGCAAAATGAACTCAGCAAATGGGAAAATTGTTTTAGACAATTTCTCAGGCCCAGCTGGTCACAGTGTTTTGTGTGTGTGTGTGCTGGTACTGTATGCATGTGTGGTAATATGAAATCCCTAGAACTGGCTGATCTTCAAGTGCTAGTGGGATAATTGCAGCTGGTGGAAGGGACTCCAGAAAACTGTTATCCTCTGATTACTTACTGTACGTGTTAAGAAAATATGAAGTGTGAAAATAGTGTGATAATGGATCAGACTGAAGCCAAAGAGAAGAATCCATTAGTTAAATGAACAAACATCACTGTGATTCATTACAGTGCTTTAGTTGTTACTAAACACAATTGGCCACCTTTCACTCAACTGCATTTAGGCAATTTCCACAGCACTTTGATGCTTCTAATTGATTCTATACAATATATTCCTGCCTTAGGTTACAAAGGTCCCTGACCTCTCTTAATCAGCTAGTCCATCTGTATCCCATCTTGACCAGTCACATGACCCTCACAGTGTCATCCTGTTGACCTGTGACCTCTGGTCAGGCCATTAGAGGGGATTTAGATGTTCAAACAGAGCTTTCAATATAAAGGTCATCTTGACTCTGCTCTTCCTCAGTGTTTGAGTGTTTGTGCTGTAGTTAGAGCTGGAAAGTCCCCTCTTAAGACCAAAAGATTAGTAGGAGTCTGGCTTAATTTGTTAACAAGGTAACATTTCGTCCACATGCACATCCTTACACACACACAAACACTCAAACACTGAGGAAGAGCAGAGTCAAGATGACCTTTATATTGAAAGCTCTAACTACAGCACAAACACACACGTACACACACTAGCGCTCCACCCGTGATTGCATTCTTGCCCCAAAGCTGGTTCTGAGGATAAAACACACTTTTTAGCCCCCCAAATAGAGGAGATGCTGTGTCTCTGCCATAGAAAACTACAATCTAAGAACAGAAACCTAACTCACTAGCTGTGAGATCAGTAGTGTAGCCTGGACTTTTTGGTTTGTATGCAGAGATCTGTTCACTTGCCCACACATCACTGGTCTGCACAGTTATTGTTCCACATAGTGAAAAAAAAAAAAAAAAAAAAAAAAAAAAACATTCCTCAACAATCCCACAGGAACAGGGTCGGTCCAAGTGCTACTAATAAGCACAAACATCAAATCAAAAGCTCTCTACCTCTGCACGTCTTTCTCTCATTTACTTGTTTGCAGCTGCATTTTTGGATGCCTGTGGCCCAGAAATAAAATAAGATTAGACCAGCATTTACAGTTTTTCACAAATCTGGTATTGAGGCAGTGAGAGGGGGAAAATGGTCGCGGGTGGTAGAAACAGAGAGGTGGGAGGAGGGAGAGAAGGCAACAATCACTTTGTTAGGACGTTTGTTTTCTCTGAGAAAGAGCCAGTTCAGTTTATGTGAGCAGGCCGCAGAGCTCTGAGTGCTTCAGCTCTGCTTGTGGCTCCTCTGTGAATGTGCAGCACTGTGCCACAGGATGTGGGATTTAGGAAGCCATTCTTTCTCTAAGGAGGAAGGCCTCTTCCTTGCCTTTTATGCTCACAAAGACAAGAAGAGGTTGGGTCACCCTCACGTCTCTCAAGAGCACTCTGGTATCTGGAATAACGTCAGCACGTGAGGACAAGGAATGACCTCTATGACTCAAGTACCAACCAGTTACATCCAACCTGGAACATTCTCACACAAACTCCTCGGTTTCCAGTTGTGCTACTCAGCTGTTTTCACGGCTTATATGAATAGGCAAAAAGAAGAAGTTTTACCTTTGTAGTTGTAAAGTTTAAAACCTAAATTTGTTATCTGTCGCAAAAACAAACACATTACATGGAAACATCTGGGATGTGACTCAGTAAGTTATACAAAGAAGCATTACCATCAAGGTGACACAATGCATCCATGGGGGAACATAAATACACAGGATGTGTGTGTACGTAAACTTTATTTCTTATTCTTTTTAACAAAGGCTTTTCCATTTGTGGATGCTGTACATACACTGATGCTGTTGCTTCAAAAGAGGAAATCCTCTGAAATTAATATCATCACTGCAAGCACTGTGAGTTTTACACAACTCATAACTGAGGCAGCACCTCAAGAGCAAAAATAAGTGTGAGAAAGACAGGAAATTCCAAGGAAGAAAGACAGTCTTTAGCCAAGCACTTTACTTAAAAGTCTGCAACAAACTAATGGATAATTGAGCCCTTTAGCCCCATTACCAGACCATTCACTTCAGTTGATAGCTATCTAATAGACAGAGCTGCCCTCTGTTGTTCTCCTGTTTCCATATCAGGCCTCATCTCCTAAATCACCATTACATCACTGTCGTTTGAACATATGGAGAGACTGTAACTTACAGATTCCTCCGCCCTGAGGCTTTAGAGATGCCGAACGCCGACAACAGATCCACTCACGAATCAGCTGTCAAATGTTTTAATCTACCCCTAGACTCAGCTATGCATTGAAGGATTAGCATATCTTCTCTTCTCCTGATGTGAACCACATCATGTGACCGGCTTAGCTAATTTCCTACTCAGAGTTATCTGATTAAGACTTTTTTTTCTGGAATACTTCAGTAGAATAACAGCTAAATAAATGAACAATTGTCATTGTCCGGCAAGTCGACAGAGCACAACCGCAACCAGCGGGATAAAAGAGCAACATACTAGGAGATGAATAAAGCATCTGTTCTTCCAGGAAAGAGACTCAAGGCTCTAGGTATGGATACACAGGCACTCTCAGGTCTCAGATCGTCTGAATTACAGTTGGATCTGACTTGCAATCTGCTATTTCTATCAGTCCCACTCTGTAAATTTAGTGCAATGACAGTCCAGTACTACCATGTCTGGTAAAAGCTAACTCTAGATCAGTTAAGATGAGGAGAACACACAGGAATAAGTGAGGTCTACAGTGAGAGGTGTAGGGCACAGACAGAGTTAAAAACCAGATTTTACCATTTCAGACATCACTGTCATGTTCAGCTGACAGACACAAGAAATGTCTCCGTTCATCTAATGCTCAGACTTGTTGAATGGCGCCATACGCCACATATGCCGCATTCTGGCAAGAGCATTAATCAGTTAACTTTTAATGGAACAAATATGAAGCATGTGGCTGTCTCATCTGTAATATCATGTGGTCTCAAGTGTCTCTTTTTCTTCAGCACTGGTGATATCCAGCTTCCCTGTATCCACCATGGTTCAATCTGCCATCACTAAGTTCATCAGTTCTCCACTCAACACACAAACTGACTGTGTCCCCTGCTCTCTCTTAATCATCTGATCTGCACATGCTCAAAACACAGAGATAAATGTGTGTGAGAGTGGAATCCGTAGGTTTGTAGCTCCCTCTGGCTGGAGCTTATTCTTGGGCATAGTTTCAAAACATTTAAGCATTAGTTCTTGGCTGAAACCATAATTTAAAGGTCAACTGTAAAGACAAATGTCTCACTGGCTGTGTAGTCGTAAAATTGGAAATTGGGAAGTTCCGAAGTACAGGGTCAATTACAAAGGAGAAGGTCCACCTGCTCCTGCACCATGAACCTGTCCAACTGTGTCATGTCTCATTTTCTCTCAAATTCCCTCTCTCATGTGTCTCTGTCACTAATAGTATTTCTTTGGCTCTTTGATTGGCTTACTTAGATAATGCAGGGCTGGATTAAGCAGACTGCCTTCATAGACAAACAGTAGCTGTTACTAATGTCAGGTGAGAACCTGTAACTCTGTAACTCCTCATAACATTTAACCAAAAGAGGATAATTTCATACATCTGTTATGTGCAGTGATTTTTTTTTTTACAATTTGCCAAACCACAACCACCCCGACTGATCTCCCAATGTAACATCAGTTTAGGAGCGCTCAGTGTGATGACCCTCTCTTGACCTGTGTGTCTTTTACTCAGGTTGTGGCTGCTTTCCTTGCAGGTACTGGAGGTGGGTGTGGCAGAGGGGCATCAGCATTTGAGCTCATTAATGACCCTGGCACATCTGGACCTTGTGTTTCAGTGATCCTTTTAAAAACCCTGTCAGAGCTCAGTTCTGTCTCTCTCATTTATTCTTTAAAATAATATAATTTTTTAATTTACTTTGTTGTGTGCGTCTCTCTCTTTAGACACGGCTGTGTGGCCCAGTTTGTGACTCTCAGCTTCTGATTTTCATCTATTTGATTTGGATTCATTTTTATGAGAACAATCTGTCTCTTTCTCACAGAAACCCTGAGTCATGTCTTGTGAATTTATAAGCAAATAAGTCTTGTAGATAAGTCTGTCATGTAGAAAGAAGGGACAAACTCTATGGTGTTTATCCAAGAAGATCCATCTCTACATGTGTGTTTATGTTAGAGGAACAAGAGTGACACTTACGGCAAAAATAGAGTAGTGTGTCATGACCAGTGTTCGTTTTGCCACACACAAACCCCTTTCCTAAATTTTCCAACGTTCCAAGCTGGTGTAATGCAGGAGCAAGAGAAGGCTGCTTGATTTTCTGTGTCAGATGTTCAGGCAGTTTTCCAGCTAGGGACCTTGTAAGATTTCCAAATTTCTTTCACCACAACTCTGTATGGAACAAAAGCAGTAACAAGTTGAAAAAATTACTTAATTATGTGCGGATGTTGGATGTTGAGCAGGATGAGTAGTAGTCGCTCAGAGGTTTCATGTGCTGGCTGAGAAGCTCAGTTGGCTGAGGTGCATTCAACTGCTGATGTGTTTTCTGTTCTCCTGCATTTTCATTCTATCAAATTAAGGCATGAATACTATTGAAAGGGTTTTAGTTATGAGGGTACATTGATTTAATAGGGTTGAGGTGCTTAAAAAAAGTTTTTTAAATATTCTAACTTTTAAATAGGCAAATAGTTTTTAGACTTTCTGCTGCATTAAAAAGATGCAGTAAGATGCAAAATCTCACAAAGGCATCATCCAGTCTAGTCAGCTCATGTGGGAATAAACTTAAGAATGACTTTGTTTTTCATATAAGACCTCAAACCTTTTCCAGATCTCTGAAGGCAGCAATTTTATAGCTTCCATTTGTGAACACACATCCATATCCAGACACCCAGACCTGCATTGTCCGGTAGAGGAAACACAAACACAGACACACAGAGTAACCACAGAGCTAAAGTATAATAAGAGGGTTGCAATAAAGTAATCAAACATTTGCACTCTATGGCAACTTTGACTTAACTATTCTTTAGTATTGCACCTGTCCTTTGTACGTAAAGCAGGATAACACAGAAGCTTTTCAGGCCAAAAGCTGACAAAGAGAACAGCTGAAGTAGAAGACAGCCAAAACTTCACTCTTCACCTCACATGGCCCAAAACAAAAAAACAGAAAGTCATAAATCTAATGATACCATTATCACTGTCTTGATTATCCTTCATAGTTGGACAATTTGGCAGCAGTGGGTGGAAGTTCAGGTCAAGGACCAGAGTGTGAGACTAAAAGATTTGCTACGGGGTATCATCTCTGGCTCCGACACACATTCCTCCACTTCTGGGGCTCGTAACAGCCCCCCCCCCCCCTCAGCAGCCTCCCCCTCTCCATCACTCTCCACCTCCCACTTCCCTGTCAGACATACGTATCTATTACGGCATCTCTATCCAAACCACAAATGACATTTATGACTCACCAATTTCACGGTTAAACTGCTAAATTGCACTTTCACCATTACAGTACACCTCAGGGAAGTAACCAATCTCGAGGATAGCACTCTGGGTAGTTGAAGTGAAAATATCACCGTGGGACAAAATAAGTGTTTTATATGTAAAACATAAAATGCAGCTGTGACAAATCTGAATGAAATGCCTTCTTGTGATGCTTGGACCACAGGGATGTGAAAGAGGCTTTACCATGCTTGACCACTATTTAATCCCCTCCTTACTTGGCACAGACAGGGAACACACACACAGGCAGAAAGTGGGGCATACCTGCCACACTACTTGGGTATCAAGGTCAGAGAAGAATTACCTTTGCCACCCAGAGACACCTGTCAAAATACAGAGACACAAATGCTATCACAACTCTTCCAAATGTAGGCATTTTTACAACACTGGGGACAGGGGTCAGGCAAGTTTTGTCTTCCCAGGGTGCATCGCTTGGTTGGTGGCCAGTCACAGTGACAGAGTCAGCTGTTGTCTCTGTGGGAGGTGTTGGGGAGGAGGCTGGTTCTACGGGATCAGGCTTAGACCAAACAACAAGCAGCCTTGTCTGCACTTTGAGCAGCAGGACCAACAGATCAACTCTTGATCACGATTCTCAGCTTTCAACTGACAATACACACTCACATTCCTCAGGGTGTACGGGGATTAACGGCTCTCAGCATTGCTTCCTCCATATTTGAGTTGTGTTCATCCTCCCTGGGGTTCACCCTGTTCTGGAACAACATGGTCAAGCCTGTAGCAGGAACCTGGCACTACAGAGAAGTTCTTCTTTCCCACCAGCAACTGCCTTTCCCAATCCCTCCATCCAACATCCCACACACAAACTCTCACTCCAGGAATCTGCTAATCTGCCCTTCTTCCTCTTCCTCCTCCTCACGTTCCTCTAGGAATTACTAATGACTCATTCTGAAGGGAGAGAAACTTGACTCTGTTGATATTAAATAAACAGAGGAGAAATTCACTCGGGATCAGATGATGCAGTGAAAAAATTGGGAGCAAAGGTCAACATAGATCTAAATATTAGCTTGTTGCTTCATCCTTAAATAGAGTAAAGGCAATCTTATATTTTCTTTTTATTACTGCCTTTCTAAAGTCAGCCTGACCTGTTCTTTGCTTTGGGTTATCACATTTGTAAGCACTTGCATACATCAGTGGTTGACTGTGACTTGTTTATACTGTATATTCATTCCTGGCCTTAGCTTGGCCCCACTGAATGTGAAGGAGCTGATACTCAGTCAGCGTCACATCTCTGTATGTGGAGACAAAGAAGAGATAAACACACTGAGCCGCCCTGTGGACCTGAGCCAAACATTTATTTTCTTATACCAGACTCAAATTTATGCAAGAGCAGGTCAAAGATACAGTTGCATATTAAGTTAAGAAATACATATGACTACATTTCAGCCTGTGGTATCTGTGTCACTGTTCTGGATGTAATGAGCTTTGGATGGATGAAAGCCTCAGACAGAGTCAAAAACTTCCTGTTCTGGACCTCCCATGGGTGGATGGGAAAACATGCAACTGCCCCCCCCCCCCCCAAAAAAAATCTGAATATTGAATTACTCCAGTTTCATTGGTGTTATCTGATCAGTGACAAAATGTTCAGCCAGATACACACCTCCTCTATTCTCCTCTCCTCAGTCCAGAAGTCTTGTGTCTGACCTGTGTTTGTGCTTCTAAGTCCAGAAAACCAGAAAAAAGCTGTCTCTGTTTAACCTGATATGTTGGCTCCCAGCACCATTCACTTCTTTCCTAAGCAGCTCAGTCTTAATGGAGTGAACAACAGAGTGAATAATGATTGTTTTGTTGATAAAACATCTGGGGAAAGGGGAGTCAAACCTACTATACTTAGTTTGCTGCCAGCATAACCTGGAAAATGTATGGATGCACTTTGAGAAGGCTTTACTGCGCTGACAATGTAAAGCTTGGAGAGGTGCTTTAGAGAGACACTCCCGTGACATCCTGTATTTTTTAACATTTATTCTTGAGCTGACATTTGCAACCAATATACTGAATCATTTCTCTCAAATGCAACTTTCTTAATGACCCTTTATGACATCATCTCGTTGCTGCAATCCATCGCAACTGAAAATATATCTGCAGAGGATGGGAGAAACTCTCCACATGATAATGCCAGGCTCCCCTGAGATGTAACTTTTGAAACATCACATATGGTTCCGCTGTGCAGCAATACTTAATGATTAACAGCCTGTTCTTCCTCATCTTTACACATCATACAGTCCGCTAATGTTTTCTCCCAATCACCTGGATTTCTGTTACTCCCGTGAGAGAGAGGTTTCCGCTGGAAACTCCACCATGCTTTAAAATAAAGCGCAGCATCTGATGACCACAGAATCTCATTGTACAGTACATGAGCATACAAAGCAGAAAGTCTTTAAAATGTTTCACTCTCAGGGGAGACTTGAAGCACAAGCAGCAAATTTTTCTCCTCTACCTCTGCTTCCCATTCCCAACTCATTCATGGATTATCTACTTTTGGTTGTGTAGAAACTGGATCTGCAAAGCATCAAAATCTTGCCCTTTCTTTTTTCTTCTGTGATACAGTCAGGATGAAAGGTTCCCATTTCTCAAACATTTGACCTCATAAGGCAGTTTACTGATCAAAAGTTTGGCTTGCTTATTGAACTCCTGATTTGGACTTAAGTGTGCAAAGCCTTCCTTTCTCCATACAAACTGTTCCTAATAAAATCTGAATAAACAGTGACCATCAGTGTGAGTAGGGATGCACCAATCTGATATAGCAGATCATCTGCAGAGCCACATAAAATACTGTTTGTGTTGATGTACTTTTAAAATTCACTGTTTCTGGTATCAGTAACATCTGTTCAGTCTTGGCAGGTCACCAGCTACATAGAATTATTGTAATGAGCTCCAAACAGAGAGGTGTGCAGATTAAATGTGGGAAAATGGCAGCACTGGCGTTGGATTGGGTATCAGCAGATATCCTGAGCTGAGGAACTGGAATTGGTGTATCTACAATAAAAAAAAACTCATTTTTATTCACACTGATGACAAAGTCAAATTTGGTTGAAAGACTAGCTGGTGTGCCTGATCAGACTTACAGTCATGAGAGGACATTTTTAAAAATGTTCACTGTAAAATTCCCTGGATTCCTTAAATAGACTTCAGCTTCTTAAGAGACACAGTCGAGAAAAGTTTATTGGATTATCTAGACATACCGATGATTAACTGCATACACATCGCTCTCTCTCTTTAACACACACACACACACATACACTTGAGCTACTGTAGGCACTCTGCCCCACCCTCACCCTCACCCTACCGTCTCTCTCTCTCTCTCTCTCTCTCTCTCTTTGTGCTCCTCTTCAGCAGAACTGAAGGAGGTTGGACTGGGAGAAAACCCAACTCAGAGTGTTCAGAGCAACATGACAGAGCCGCACCAAAAATAAAAGATTTACACACAAAATAAATCAACACATATTTAAAAAGATAAACATCTGGAACAAATGACTTGTCGGTGATGCTAAAACAAATGTCTGCTGGTCGTTTTTAACTGCTTAGGCACCAACAGCACTGAACGCTATTAATGAAATGTGTCATCAGACTGAGTATGTCAGAGATAATAAGGCAGAGCTTGTTGCACACATAGACTGTGCTTGTATTTATATTCATTTATATACATGATCAAAGTTTAAAAGAATCCCCAGCCGCGCTCAATTTGAGAGTTGTCCACAGTATCATAATCAGATTCAGTTCAAATGATACTTTTTACACAGGTCTACCTTTAAACACAACCCAAAATGTTACAGATGTTTCGTCCACTTACCTCAGCCCCTGTCAGGTCTACACTTGAGTAGAGAACCGCCAGCAGTAACAGAGTGCAGGACTGTAACAGCATCGTGGCGGTGCAAACACAAACAACCACCTGTTAGCCGCTTCTTGTCCTCTTTCCTCAGGTAATTCACGGTTTATCGGCAGAGCACAGACAGCACGTTTGGCTGCATCTTTGTCCGAGACGATGTGAGGTTCTGATCAATGCAACTTGGTCTTGTTTCTGTGGCACCACACCCCCCGCCGCCTCCCAAAAAACGACCACCCTCACTCATGCAAAGAGACACAACCCTGCTGTTACAAACACTTTGACTTTTCTCGGTAAGGAGAGGGACTACTCTGCACACTTTGCTGTTTTTGTGACAATATTTGAGGGGGTTTTGGTGCCACGGTGACCGGTCACCTGAAACTTTTCGGTCCAGGAGTGCGCGCATCTTTCCCCCCGTGACTGACAACTTCCTTCGGCTTACCATCTGCGAGTAAACTTGGGGGGGGCGACTGTAAGTAATGCATTTTTAATTAAATGTTATTTAATTTGATGGCAAATTAATGTCACAACCCTCGAGAAAAACAGATTTATCGTTGCAAGTGTTTCCTGTCAGCAGTTTCACGTGACGCAGCAGGTGAAAACAGTGAAAGTAGGACAGTTGTACCTTTATTTAGACACTTATCCTGCTGATCAGGTGTATGGACTCATGATTAACCAGTGATTTATTAACAGTGGGGGGGGTTTGATGTGCCTCAGGTCGGGCAGTCATGCTGTAGAAGCTGTCTCTGCAAGTGAAAGAGCGGCGTGGGACAAAAGTTTGCGGTCCGCACGAGTGGGACCATGCAAGGGCAACACAACAGAGGACTGAAGAATCTGAGGTAGGTTCAACACAATATGAGCTCAGCTCACTGCAGAGATCATGGCCACACGATTAACTACGATCTGCGCTATTAACGCTGTCATGTTTCATTGACTGCAGGCTACTGCTTCTGTGCCTCTCCGTTGCCATCCTCGCCTCTGGAGTGCACGCGGTAAGTTTTCTCTCCCACGTGGTGTTGATTATTTTTTGTTTGTAAGCTTTGTAACTTGCGCCTGTTAACAATTAACATATGAAACTGAAGCTGATTGCGTCTCTGGGTTTGGTTTGTCTTTCCTGGAGCTGCTCAGGAGACACGCAGACCTCAGTGTGTGCTGATCGTGGGAGTGTCTGGTTTGGGGAGTTCCTCCAGTAGGTGGGCTCTTGGCTTTCAGTGCTAGCAAATAGCAGCAAAACTCACAACAGTCTCTTGTGAAATGACTCATGTTGCAATGTTACTGAAATAAGTACATTCCCAGTGTTTCATTTTCATAAAATGAATAAACAGAAATGGAATACGGTGCAGGGCTACAGTATGTTGTGCTTCGCTTGACCCATTGACCTGACAGGGATTGACGAGTGAGGTCATGACCTCTGCAAGCATGATGATATGTTGTTGAGCTATATGAGTATACATTTGTCATTCTGTGCTTAAGTGACTTTAACCCACTGTGACTTTAACCCACTACTCTGCTTAATTAGAAAAACATGCACCAATACATTCCATGCACATGTTTGTGTGTGTCAGTCTAAAAGAGTTAGTTAAAGGACCAAAGTAACATCATCAGATACAGTGGAAACTTTTGAATCTGCCTTAAATCTCCATTATCACACAATGATAATGACACTTAAGATAATAAGAGAATAGCTGTTAATTGCAATGGATTACCTGTGGGTAACTAATGTTTGTATTGTGCATAAATTAATGAAAAATGGCTTTCTCATTGCCAGGAGAGATTTTGAAAATAAATATCTGTACATCATGCACTTTTAACAGGGAAACAGGTATTTACAGGGAAACACAACAAGCTTTTGTATACAAAGGTTCATGCACAAACTGAAAATGTACATATTAACAGGTGAATGGAAAAGCACTCGGTATGGAGGAGACTTTGGGTGAATGGACCCATGGTGCGTATCCTGTTATCAGACAAAATACATGTTCATTATCAGTGGAGCAGTTCCGTGTGTTTGCTGACATTACACGTCACTGCTCCCGCTTTGGAAAATACCCTCCTGTTCATTTGTTGTTTTTCTCACACACCTACATGTGTAAACAGCCTCACTTGGGTTTTACCTTACTCTCACAAGTTGTCGTAAACGTTTAAGTGAAAGAGAGAATACAGATGTACATTAGATTATTATTATGTTTGATTGTGCCAAACTACAAATAGTTGTAATACTTTTTCTCCTTTCTCTCCTGACCTGCTGAGTTTATATGGCCTACTTTATTTTTCCTTTCATCAAGCTCACATTTCTGAGCTAGGTGAAAGGAGACAAAAATGCACACATGATGCTGAATCCATGTGTGCACTGCATGATTGTGAGCTTGCAGCACATGAGCATGTTTTGCTTTTTATGTTTGTTGAAGCTTGTGCTTGTTCTGTCAGACATCTAATATCATACTGAAGGCTCTTAGATGAAAAGTTATTTTCTCGGGTGTGATGAAAAGGCCCCGTTGTCTCTTGCTTTTATCAGATTTAGTCAGGGCTTGATTAAAAGCGTGTGACACAGCTCAGCTCCTCTGTGTATTGTGAAGCTTTGCTCCAAGGTGGTGATACTGGGAGAGAGGAGGCTAATTTTAGTTTGGCACCGTCCATGTGCTCTGTGCAGGCAAGTTCACTGTTAAAAGAAGAAACAACTCACATTGATTAAAAACACTGAATAGAAACAAAATAGCTTCAGTTTCTTGCTGTGACGTACAACCAGCATCTGACTTTCTGGAAAAAATATCTGCATCTGTGCATATTAAGAAGTTGTTGAAAGAATAAGGAGCAGTCAGTTTCAGTAGTTGTGAGCTGAAGGTAATGTGGCGGTCGGAGAGTTGATGTGACATGTAAAAAATGTGCAGGAAGTAGTAACCAATCACACGCCCCTTTATGATGTTTCCCATCTGACACAGAATTTCTCAATCTCAACTTTGTCAAAGAAAATGTGTTTCTGTTTAATATCAAATCCAAATCTGACCCTTGGGACTGATTCAGTTCTTTGAACCAGACCCCTGCATCTGTGTTGTACAACTCTTTCCCACCATCTGACTCCATGTGACGCTTTACATTTGGAATTCCCCTGCCCATTGAAAAAATCATTCTCAAGATATTTTGCCTGTGAGATTTGATTTAGTTATTTTCATGTTCCACTGCCTTTGTAAACAAGTGGAACTCTGCCTTCATAGAAGAGGGGGGCATGATAATCCTTTCAATACGGGTGTAATGGCATGCATTTTCCTGCAAAGCATTCACAGTGTTGAACCCTATAATTCAAACCTTTCTTATTTTCTCACCTTCGCACAGCCGGCCTCGCATAGCCTGAAGTTGGCATGAATGTCGGATTGTCCAAAATGGTCAAACACATCCCCCGTAATATCATGTGAGAGAGGGGTTTCCAAAGCTGTTTGACCATTGAACATGGTCTGATGCCTTCAAGACCTCGATATGCTTCAGCTAAAATGCTTGTAGGATTTTTAAACAACCCTCCACACCAATCTGACTTTCACACCCACTTCATACAGTGATTTTTAGGTGCGTGGAGATGAAAAAGTTAAAAAGAAGACTTGAACTTGTCTGTGAAACCCTCTTTTTTTAAATCTTCACAAAACTGTTTCCATCAGTTTTTATGCGGACAGTAGAGTGCAACGTGATAAATGCCTTGAAAACAATACACTGCTGTTATCCCCATTTGAACTCTCCACTGAGTCTCTCCCCTTTCCACCGTGGCAGGATTTTCTCTCCGCCTTCAGAACTGGTATATCCTCCACATCTTCTGCTGTTGTGATTTGGTGGG